>ML784661.1:263569-319892 GCA_009831015.1 Picea engelmannii | reverse complement strand
AAGAAGGTTATAGGCGACAAGATCCTAGTTCAAACTATATTGCCAGAACTTGACAAGGAAGGAAAAATCATATTGGAGCCTGAAGCCATCACTGACACAAGAATTCACCAACTGAGGAATAGATCCATTTCAGAGTATCTCATCAAATGGAGGAAACTACCGGTTGAAGATTCCACTTGGGAAGATGAATCTTTTATACAAAAGCATCCAAAGTTACTCAAGCGTTGTGGACAACACTTGTCTCAAGGGGAGGGGCATGTTAAGCCTTAATATTAGCTCATTACCCCTTAATTGAGGCATATTATATTAGTAATGTTATTTTATTTATGTCGGCTTTAGGCCATTAGTTGTAATTATACCTCCTAGTCTCCTATATATACGAAGGAGACATTTTCATTTTGAATGATCTTGTACTTGAACATTTAAGTGGGGTAAAAGGAGGTTGCCCCCTCGAAGAGGCTTATTATCTGAAATTATCTCTTTTTCAAGGCGTTGATTACTTTTTCTGAGGTTTTTCTATGCTATATTGATATTTGGTTCTTAACAAACCCTTATTTAAATTGATTTTCAAGTGGAATTGTTGAACGAACATCTACCACTTATGATGGTAGGTGTTCCACAAATATCCCTACATTGCATGAATTATAGGGGCTTGTGGTTGATATAGATGATCATTTAATTTCCTAGAATATAATGTTTCCACTGTTGATATAATTGCACATTGGAGTACATCCCCTTTTTATAGATGGGGTACATGTGAACTATGTTAAAGGGTGTCTTTCTATGATAAATCATTAGATGTCCATGTTGAGTGAGGAATATATTGACAACGTAATTCGAGACAATTGTATCCATATCGAATGACCATTGTAGGGTTGGTAGAATGAGGCTTGGTGTTGAGCAAAGGTGATGTTTCAAATCCTTGAATTATTTTTTTTGTGCCTTGGCCTAAGAAAACTTGGCTTTGGCTCCAACCCTCGTCACTTGGATCAAGGGCTAAGTGATATGAGAGAACCCTAACATGAAATCATAGTAGAAGTTAGTGAAGCCCAAGAAATTGTGGATCTCCATCAATGTCTTTGGAGATAGCCAATCATGAATGAATTAGATACTGGTTGGATCCACATACATACAACATTCATCCATGATGTATCTTAGATATTGAATTCTCTACATGTGAAATGAAATCTTTTTTAGATTGGAATATAACTTATGTTGTTGTAAGGTGCTTAGCACTTGTTGAATGTGCTTCAGATGCTCCTCCTAGGTTCTACTAGAGATGAGGATATCATCCAAATATACAATCACAAAAGAATTGGTGAATGGTCACAATATATCATCCATGTTGGAGATATTACACACACCTGGGATTTTCTTTTGTTCTCTTTTCCTAAGTTCATTTGGATATGTTGATGGTCCCTTATTATGAGATATTATCCCTTCTTTTATAATATTCTCCCCTAGACAAGGGTGCCACATACCCTCTAGTCAACTCTCAATTACCATTCAGTTAGACTAGTTGAGTGAAGTGTTGCATGTCAAATTTGGTTTTATCACCAAGTGTTGCATGCTAACCTTGGGATCATCACCAATAATGCACACTTTCATTTGCATAATCACCAGTAAGGTGCATTCCACATGTGTGAATGATCTTCTCCTCATTTTACTCCAGTTTGACTAGTTAATCGACGACCACATGACCAGTTAACTAGGACTAGGTGGCAGTTGACTCTAGTGACTACCACTATGTGTCAGATCTTTGTAGAACACTCCTAATGCACATTAGTTGAACACTATGGCAAGTTAGTTGTGTGATATAGAATATATCACTTGTATTGTATTATTTTTGTCATTCGGTTGATAGAAATTGTTTCATTCTTTTATCCACTTTTTGTCTTCTCTTCACACCATTTTCAAGTTGTGTACGTTTGATTGTTAGCTAGATATTTTGTGCATGTATCTCAAAAAATCTACATGGTATCAGAGCCCACAAACTGCTAGCCAACACTCTTTTGCAGGTACCAAAGACAGAATACAACAACATGAAAGATGGAATTTTCCCCATCTTCCATTCTAATGCCATACAACTATTTCGAATGGAAGACAAGAATTATAATCCATATCAAGGTTAAAGGCTTGTACCAGATAGTCATGGCCACAAAAGCATAACCCACCTCAGCATTGGAAAAATCCAAGTACCTAAATCGCATGGACAAGGCTCACGATATCATATGCATGACTATTTCTCCTAACCTATGGTTTCACATTGAATCAAGCAAGACACCAAATGAGATCTGTGTAAGTTTTAAACCTATGAAGTAAATCAATGCATATAGATTCTTAAGCAAAACATAATTTAATCAATGGCTCATTCACATAGTACACAGAGATTTATACCAGAAACCCTCAACCGAGAAAACCTTTCTTATATTCATTATATCGAATTTCACCATTCACTATACAATATATACAATGTTTTTAGGTATTCCATAGATACCAAAACCCTAATCCCTAAAACCGGGATTATTTTTAGTAAACCGCTAAAAATAGCAAAAACTGCCCAAAAAAAGATTTCGGAGCGCTGCCCCGAACACTACGCATAACCGGGGCGGGGGGGGCATACCTTCCCCTCCCTGGGACCCCCCTAGGAAATCACCCGAAACACATGACACAAGTAGAGTACTACTACGAGGGATCGTCAGACACAGTTGTCGAATTTGATGCACCCACACACACACATGCAAAGAATATAACACATACCCAACAATCTGGACCACCTTGGAAGGACTCTTTGGAAAGAAGGATGAAATGAGGGGCCATTTTCTTGAAGTAGAACTGAAATCCTTGGATTTGAAGAATTTTTCCAATCTCCAAGATTTCTTCACCAAATTTAAATCTCCAAGAGTTCTTGCTATCTTGGCAAAACTTGGACTATAATTTAGTGTATTTGTCTCCACATTTCATTCTACCAGATTCACTGCAGGATAAAACTGGGCCATGCCTTCATCATCACAATTTATTGAGGCTTTGACACAGGAGTAGGATAAGCTCATTTAGATGGGCATAATCAAGGGACCAAAGGAACATGCACTTGTTATGCATGATGGTAGCATCTCTCAAAATCCTAAATCCAAAAGGAAAGGAAAAGAAAAGGCGCATGCAGGTCCAAATAAGGAAGGGTACTCCAAGCCCTTCAATGACTCCTCTGGTTTCAAAGGAGGAAAAAGCAAGCAAGGGAAGAAGTGTGGTTACTACAATTGCATGAACCAACCATAATCAAATTGCATGAAGATGTGGATTGATCAGATGGCTCAAATTCTTCAATAAAAACAATCTTGGGGACTTCATTATCGAGGTTGTCAAGAATAAGTCACAAAATCAAGCCCCTAAGTAAGGAAATCCTCATGAATTAGTCATTGCACATTCTTTTCCCAACACTTGGATTGTATATTCAGGTGCTTCACATCATATGGGAAACACACAAGATATTCTATCTTCTGTAACTGAATGCACATGGCTTCGTATCCTCATGGGGGATGACTCTCAAGTTGAGGTCACTGGAAAAGGAAGAGTGAAAGTAGATCATGGAAGATTTGAGAACGTTCTCTGTGTTCCTCAAATTTATGTGAATCTGCTCTTAGCGTACTAGATTACACACATAGGCTCAGGAAAAAAGGTGGAGTTCACAAAAGACTCTGTGTCCATTTTCGACATGCAAGATAACTCCAAAATTGTTTTCAGGGAGGTAAATCATAAATCTCGGTTATATACTTTTACCAAGTTTATTGAACCTAATTCCTCTATACTACTTACACATGCTGATGATAGTAGTAGATTATGGAACAAGAGGTTTGGTCACCTGAACTTCAGGTACATGCAACAACTTAGAAAGAATGGGATGGTTAGGTTACTTGATATCTACTTTTATGAAGGGGTTTGTGAAGGACGTGTCCTTGGAAATCATCCCCAATAGAATTTCGAGAAAGGGAAGGCTCATAGGGCCTCCTCTCCACTGGATCTGGTTCACAATGATATCATGGGTCCATTCCTACATCCATCCATCGGTAAGGCAAGGTATGTGCTTACAATTTTGGATGATTACTCACATTATACTTGGGTATGTTTTCTCAGATAGAAGTAATAGGTCTTTGAGCACCTAAAAGAGTTCAAGGCACTTGTTGAGAATCAATCAGGGAGAAAGATAAAATCCCTCTATATAGATAATGGGGGGGAGTACGTCAACATATATTTTCATAATATTTTTCTTGAGGTCAGGATATAGTTGCAACACACAATATCATATGCTCCACAACAAAACAAGATTTCTAAGAGGAAGAATATATCTCTCAAGAAGATGGCCTCTTGCATGTTGCATGCAAAGTCACCTCCTGGAAATTTTTGGGTTGAGGAACTTAACTGTTCCAAATACATCCAAGACATATCCCGTCACATATCTGTCAAGGATTAAACTCCTTTCAAGGCTTGGAGAGACAACAAACCGAAAGTCACCTTCTTCTGTATCTTTGGATCACGAGCATGGGACCACATTCCCTCGAAGAAGAGGAAAGCACTAAATCCATAAAGTACTGTATGTATTTTTGTTGGCTACTCAGATGGTGTGAAAGGATACATACTTATTGATCTCTCTACAGACCAGGTCATCATTGAACTCAATGTTCAATTTGAGGAAAGTCTCCTGCATGCTCCACAAGAGCCACATGCAAATACTCTTGTCCTTCCACCAATTCAAGATGCCGAGTCTACACATTTAGACTCCACTTTAGATATAAGTTTAAATATAGAATAAGAGGATTTGAAGAATTCAGATTCACAATAAGAGCATTTAGATGCAGATTCAGTACATGCAAATGAGGAGCTCGATCAGATGCACAAGTGGGAACATTCCACACTTCAGGATGCAAGAGATCTTGTTGGGGATCCAACGGATCCGAGGAGGACCAGATCTTAGTATGAGGGTCCTCCTCATGTAATCATTGCCACTTAACCCACAATGCATCTGTATTATTATATGGTTTAGTATTCAAACCCGCAAACCTGCAAAGAGGCTGTAGGGAACCCCTTCTAGGAAGCAACCATGAAGGAGGAGTACAACTCTCTCCTCGAGAACCAGACTTGGGATCTGGTTTTTCTTCCTTCAAACATGAAGTTCGTAAAATGCAAATGGGTATACAAGACCATAAAGGAAAAAAACAAGTAGGTGGGCAGACATAAGGCAAGACTGGTTGCCAATGGATTTCAACAGATACACCACATCGACTATGATGAGACTTTTTCTCCAGTAGCAAGTTTGGATTCTATCAGGTTGGCCCTTTCCATTGGAGAATATAGGGGATGGAAATTACATCATATGGACATGAATAATTCTTTTCTTCATGGGGATATCTCATAGGATATTTACGTGGAGCAACAACCTAGATTCATTCTGAATTCATATTTAGTGTGTCGACTCAAAATGTCGCTCTATGTCCTCAAGAAGGCTCCTAGAGCATGGTACACAAAGACAATCTCCTTCTTGCACTCCAAGAATGTTTTTAGATGCAAATCAAATCCAAATGTCTACATGATGAGGACCACTGACTCACTTTTGATCCTAGTTCTGTATGTGGATGAACTTTTGATTATCGACAACTCAGTTTCAATGATTGCCTCCGTCAAGGACATTATTGATCACAGGTTTTCGATGACATACATGGGTCCACTCCATTTATATATTGGTATTGAGATCAACCAGGATGCATTATACATCAATCTATCTTAGGCTAAGTATGTTCAAGATCTCTTGGAGAGATTCCACATGACAGACTACAAGTCTACACATAAACCTTTCTTATTTGGGGTTAGACTTGAGGATGGTTGGGATACACCAGTGGTGGAAAAAAAATTGTGTCGATAGCTTGTGGGGAGTGTTTTGTGTCTCACCCACACCCGACTAGATCTATCATATGTAGTAGGGTTAGTCTCCAGGAACATGTAGGATCCACATGAGTTACATTGGAAGGCTTCCAAGTGCATCCTCAGATACATTCAGGGCACCATCACTTATGGGATCTACTATGCAATAGGTTGCAAGTTGGATTTCATAGGCTTCATCAATTTTGACTGGCCTGGTGATGGCACTGATCACAATTCCACATCTGGATACACCCTTAGTTTGGGTTCAAGGGATATCTATTGGTCGAGCAAGACGCAGTCTGCTATTGCTCTATGTTCAGCCGAGGTTGAGTATATAAGAGTAGTTAACATTACCATCCATGCATTGTGGCTAAAACAATTCCTTACAGATTTGGGCATCTAGTTCCACATACCGATTGCCATTTGGTGTGACAACTAGAGTACTCTGAAGTTTTGCAAAGACCTAGTGCAGTGGAAGCGGACAAAGCATATCAAGATCCATATGCAATACATCAAAGATCTAGTCCACGAGAGGATCATCGACCTATAGTTTTGTCCTTCCTATGAATACATTGTTGACATATTCACCAAGAATTTCACAGAGAAGAAGTTTCACTCTCTGCGTGATCGTCTTGGAGTGAAGGACACAGTTTCCTAGCAACTGCCTTTGTCTTCTTNTTTCCCATGAGGTTTTCCCTCTTTCCTCAATTTATTTCAATGTTCATTAGTTGCATTGTGCATGGGTACCTAACATAGCCTCTGTTGCTGGAACCCATTCATTTTGTATACTCCTTGGTAGTGTTCAGGGGGGTGTTAGAGATATTATACACACATAGGATTTTCTTTTTATTCTCTTTTAATAAGTTTATTTGGCTATTTTGAGGGTCCCATAGTATGAGATATTCTCTCCTCATTGAGAAAATTCTCCCCTAGACAAGGGTGCCACATACCGTCTTGTCAACTCTCAGTTACCATTCAGTTAGACAAGTTGAGTGAAATGTTGCATGTCAACTTTGGTTTTATCACCAAGTGTTGCATGATAACCTTGATATCATCACCAATAATGCACACTTGCATTGGGATCAACACAAATAAGGTGCATTCCACATGTGTGAGTGATGTTCTCCTCATTTCACTTCGGTTTGACTGGTTAATTGACGACCATATGGCCAGTTAACTAGGACTAGGTGGAAGTTGACTCCATTGACTACCTGCGTGTGTTTGATCTCTCAAGAACACTCCTAATGCACATTAGTTGACCACTTTGGCGAGTTAGTTGTGTGATACAGAGTATATCGCTTGTATCGTATCATTTTTCTCATTCGGTTGATAGAAATGTTTTCATTCTTTTCTCCATTTTTTGTCTTCTCTTCACACCATTTACAGGTTGTGTACGTTTGATTGTTAACTAGATCTTCTGTTCATATATCTCAAAAACTCTATAATAAATCATCCCCATTAATGTTGCTATGGTATTATTCTAGTTGAAATGCATGATGAACCACTCAAATATACCTTCTTTATAATTGAAGGTTATCTTCCACACTTTAGTTTTCCCGATTGGAACCCAATGATAGCCTGAATTCATAACAATATTATTGAAAATATTGGTGCCCTTGAGATGATCAGGAAGATCATCAATATGGGAGATTGGATAACCATTCTTGACTGTGATGTTGTCTAGGGATATGTAATCAATATACAATCACCATCTCCCATCCTTCTTTTGAACCAACACAATTGGACTCTCACAAGATGAGAAGCTTGGTCAAATTTGGAACTTTTGTATTAGCTCTTGAATTTGGCATTTGATATCCTCATTCTCTATAAGACAACATCTATATACTAAGTCATTAGGTAGAGGAGAACTAGGTGTTAAATCATTTGCATACTTTACCTAACAATGCATAGGTACCCTTGCAAATCAGGTGAAGAAATATCTATATTCTTCCAGCATCTTATCCACATACTTATGCTATGTGGAGAGACCCCTTACAAAGACCTTGGCGGTCACGATGATCATCCATTCACCTTCCAACCAAACCATGAAGAGGATGAATCTACCAATTTGAGAGATTACCTTCTTGCATCACTTAGCTATGATCAAAGAGGCCAGGGTAGTCATAGTTACCTTTGGTATTTTGTAGCATTGACCTCTGAAAGAAATAATTACACTATGTGGTCTAGACTTATAGTCAACGTGACACTTTCATGTATATGGTTTTCTTAAGAGAACACCGCAAACCTCAAGTGGGGCAACATCACATATTACCTCTTCTTTGAAAGGATTGATGTCATAGTGTAGGTGACATTACTAAATAACACAAATGTCTCATCTCTGGCTTAACCAACTAATGGTGTATGGGTATAGGTGCAAAATCAATGGTAGCTTCGATGTCTTGACAACTTATGGTGAGGTTAGGGTCTTATAGCCACCATTGTGAAATGTAACAAATCCCCCTTCACCCACATTTGTGAGTGGAAGATGCACTCACATTTCTTAGGCTCCTCTAGTTCCATTCGTTGAACCTTATGGTAACGATGGTAGCACTAGATTCCAAGTCAATTGTCCATTTCCCTTATATGACTAAAAATTGAAGTTTGAATCAAAATTAGATTCTAAGGATTCCAGCTTGCTAATAATGATTGTTTGTAATGACATTCCTTAGTGACATGCCAAGGGATTCGTTTTTTTATTATCTCACATCACTTTCCAATGTACTTATTTGACTTCCTATAACATACCTTCTATACCAAAACCAAAATAGGGTTTGCTAGTCTAGTAAAGCAATTATGGTAGTGGCATGTGTTGGAGGGAATCTTAGGCCTATGTAAAGTTATAATGCAATGTAATTAGACATTAGGATAAAGTGGATACATAAATATATATGTAATAAAGCATGTGATAAAGAGAACAAAATGAATGATTACTTGGAGAAAGTACAACTACTCCAACATTTCCCTTGATTGTATAAATACTCTTGAAAAATGAATAGAACTCAGTTGGATATCCTTCCCACACAAAGCTCTTGAGTATCTTTGTTGTAATTGGATGACGTAATCCCCTTCCTGAATGCATGTGTAATCTATAATATTACAACATCGATATTGTTTCCTCCTTCATTCAACATTGATATTGTTGCCTAAAACCACTTGTAATGTACTTAACCCCAAAACTTCACAGAAATCACAAAAAAAGTAGTGCAAAACCAAATAACACAAGAGAAAATAGATTACCCCGAGAAATATGTCTTAATAATAAAAAATAGAGAGATATGTTCACTTGCCTTTTTAGGGGGCAATCTCATAGAGAAAATCTCCAATTACAATAAAACTTCTTGACAAAACATCACATAACCTTCTACTCAATATATAGCTATCAATATAGAATCTTAACTACTTATGAGCCCACTTATAATGAGGGCCTACTAACTAATTTGGGTCTTATTAATGAAGAGGATGCTTTTTATAATGAGTGACCATTAACTAACTATTTAGCGAGTCTTATTCAAGGAAGGTGGCCTCATACATCCATAAATAATCCTAAGTAAGGGGGTTAGGGTAGGACCCTAACACTTGTCCTTGGTGTAGGTAAGGATCCCCAATATTTCCATTCAATTTTGGGTCCTAAAGACACTAACCAATATTGGAAATGTCATCGGAAAATTTCATTACTACAACCCTAAAATGGTGGAAGTACAATGCACAACCTTTGTGATGATTTATATCAAAATTTATCTATCAAAAGGACCCCCATAAGAGATTTGGATAGACATTGTTGAATATGTATGGAAATAAAAACTAGACTATGACCATATCAAATTTTTTTGCATATCATATTTTTCAGCAGGGCATATGCTTGTCTCTTCTCCCAATCACAAAATTGTGCCCAATTTGGAGAAATCAAATCAACCTAAAGAATACTTGGTGGACTGGCGCTAATGCAAATCATTGACTATTATGAGAATGCAACAAAAAAGATAGCTTGGACCCTAGTCAAGAGGTAGTCATTGTGGAAGAATCAAATGAATTGTTGTTTATCCTTGTGAAAGGAATCCCCTCCCAGGAAGAATGCAATATATTAAGGGAGGAAAAACCTCTACATAATACAAAACCTATTGATATGAGAGAACTAATCAAGAATACAATGGAGAACCGAAATACCTCTCCAGTATGCACAAAAATTTATAAAAGTGAAGCTAATACCATAAAAAAACAAGAAAGTGACAACTCCTACTCATGATTCAGGCACTACCTCTCGAGAAAATCCTAGGTATTGGACTTAGGTATCAAGAAAGAAACCAAAAAATCATTGTAAACTTATCTTTTGATATTCAACTTCATCCAAAACATGGAAAGGATGTCCTACCTAAGCCTCTTTTAATGTGTTGTTTTTTCATATATTGTGTAATCAATTTGTTCATATTTACTATGTTCAATAGGTTGATCTAGAATATGTTGACAAAGAAATGAACATAGTAATAATAGGTGAAATAACATAGAGATATTGCAAAGAGCACAATAATACAATGAAACCCAAACTCTATTAATGAATGAAATAATGAAAACACTGCAATATGCAAATTGGCTAGAATGGTTGTAGATTATATGTGAGAAGAGATGTGTCGGGTACACTTATTCACAAAATTCCCATCACAAGAGGTTGAAACTACCTTTTAACACAAATTCCAAGCCGTTAAGAGTAAAAAACCCTAAGATCCAAAACCCTAACCCTGGGATATGAGGTGGTAAAAGGAACGTGGGCCCCAAGGAGCCTAGTTAATACATCAACTTATAGGGCTGCAACTTTCACATACAAAATATGTTTGTGGGATTTCTTGGGCTTTATAAATATTATTTCGATCTCTATGTGTTTTTTCATCCTCACAATCAAATATTTCCAAGCTAATCACCAAAAATGCATGCGAAGTGCCCAAAAAACGTGTCGAAAATTTAGGACCTGCAAAACTATTGCAAAATTGACAAGGTGAAAGACTATTTTTGAGTTGATGGTATATTTGGGTGGACACCTATATATAATTTCATCGTTCATCAACCTTTAGTAAGCAATGTCTCCATTACGTCAAGTTCCTCCATCAAATGGAGAATTTTTCATTGAATTTGGTTTCTGGTAAACCATTTGCCTTGGTGAAGATGCTACCCTTCTTTGACAACCCATTAGAGTTATATGTTCTATTGGAAAGTGTCCTTCATCTCCATTATTCGATCTATTGTATCCTACTCAATGCAGATAGGGTTGAGTTATATAAGGTCCAAGTTCTCTACCACCTCTGAGGTGAAAAATACGATTGAAGCAGTTCCACTTGACTATAGGTTGTAAGTTAATGAAAGGTGGAATACTCAGTTCAAAATCATTCTCACCCATACTCTTGGTAATGTTGTGAGACCCATATTGGAGTGATTAAAGCTTCTTGTCGGGGGTAGTGAGTGTATCTGTCTATAAGTGCAACCATACCTTATCACCAACCTAAAACTTGTGTGTAACCTAATGTTGATCGCGTTGTTTCCTGTGCTTTGCTTTGGATTTTTACAAAATATCATGAAATTGTTATGGATGTGTTGGATCCATTTAAAGAATTCAATTTCTTTGTCTACCTTGGTCTGAGCATGGGAGGACTCTTCCTATGTAGATACAATAGGAAGAACAATGTGAATTGGGGCCATTGGTTCTAGAGACACCTGAAAAGGTCTATGGCCAATAAAATTGTGAAGGACTATGTTGTAGCTATGTTGAACATAAGGAAGGATTTCATTCCATGTACATGGATGTTTGGAGCAATACATTCTGATAATATGCACAATCATCACGTTGACTACCTTTTTTTGTCCACTGATATGGGGGTGGAAGGTATTCAATTTGGTTAACTTGAAGTCCATCATTGACCACAAGCTAGACCAAAAAGTATTAAGAAACTTGTTGTCCCTATTTAAAACAATGATCTATGTCAGGCCAAAATGAAACTGGATGTGCTCGAAAAAAGTTTAGTAGTTTCTTCTATCATGATACTCTTATTACAGGGTACCAAAACAACCATCTTAGAGAACCAATCAACAACCACCAATACAAAATCCTTCCATGCTTGATTGAGGTAAGGTCTGACATATAATCCATGGAGATTATCTCCCAAGGATTATTTGGAGTAGGTAGAGGAGTGTACATCCCTTGGTTCTTCACAATAATTTTAGCAATGGCACGTGCATTGTATGATTTGATATACATGCAAGCATCTGTCGAAGCTTTGACCAATAGAAGTACTTCTTAAATATTTCCATTATTTTCTCCATGCCGAAGTACCTTTCCACCCAACTATAATGCACCTCCGAAATTATCTTCTTGAGCTCACCTAAATGAACTCAAAGGTGACCTAGATGGTGTAGAAATCCATATTGGAGATTAAAGTTTGAAATTTTTTAACCTATGTCAAATTTCCGATATGTAGCAGTGTAGTCAATATTGTTATCATATTGCGGCCACCCATAAGTGTAGTGTCCACAAGAATTAATCACTGTAGTTAGTTCCATAATTAGAGGTAGGTTGAGGTGGTTAGCCACCGGGTTTGTGCAACCATTATTTTACTTGATTTTCAAGTGGAGTTGTTGAGCGAGCATCGAACAATTATGATGGTAGGTGTTCCACAAATTTCCCTACATTGCATGAATTATAGGGACTTGTGACTGATTTAGATGATCATTTCCTTTCCTAGAATATAATGCTTCCACTGTTGATATACCTGCACATTGGAGTTCATCCCCTTTTTATAGATGGGGAACATGTGAGCTATGTCAAAGGGTGTATTTCTATGATAGATCATCAAATGTCCATGCCGAGTGAGGACTATATAGACAACATAATTCAAGACACTTGTCTCCATATTGAATGACCATTGTAGGTTTGGTAGAATGAGGCTTGGTGTTGAGAAAAGGTGATGTTTCAAATCCTTGAATAATTTTTTTTGTGCATTGGCCTAAGAAAACTTGGCTTCGACTCCACCCCTAGTCACTTGGCTCAAGGGCTAAGTGATATGAGAGAACTCTAACATGAACTTGTAGTAGAAGTTAGTGAAGTCCAAGAAATTTTGGATCTCCATTTTTGGAGATAACCAATCATGAATGACTTGGATCTTGGTTGGATCCACATGCATACAATTTTCATCCATGATGTATCCTAGATATTAAATTCTCTACATGTGAAATGAACACTTTTGTAGATTGGAATATAACATATGTTTTCGTAAGGTGCTTAACACTTGTTGAATGTGCTTCAAATTCTCCTCCCAGGTTCTACTGGAGATGAGGATATCATCCAAATATGCAACCACAAAAGAATTGGTGAATGGTCACAATATATCATCCATGTTGGAGATACACACACACCTAAGATTTTATTTTTATTCTCTTTTCCTAAGTTCGTTTGGCTATGTTGAGGGTCCTTTAGTCTGAGATATTCTCCCCTCATTAAGAATATTCTACCCTAGACAAAGGTTCCACATACCCTCCAGTCAACTCTCAGTTACCATTCAATTAGACTAGTTAAGTGAAATGTTGCATGTCAACTTTGATTTTACCACCAAGTGTTGCATGCTAACCTCATGATCATCACCATTAATGCAAACTTGCATAGGTATCATCAATAGTAAGGCACATTCCACATGTGTGAATGATCTTCTCCTCATTTCACTCTGGTTTGACTAGTTAACTGACAACCACATGACCAATTAACTATAATAGGTGGAAATTGACTCCACTGACTGCCAATGTGTGTCATATCTCTCTAGAACACTCCTAGTACACATTAGTTAACCACTATGGTGAGTTAGTTGTGTGATGCAAAGTATATCACTTGTATTGTATCATTTTTGTCATTCGGTTCATGGAAATTATTTTATTCTTTTCTCCATTTTTTTTATCTTCTCTTCACACCATTTGCAAGCTGTGTACATTTGATTGTTAGCTAGATATTTTGTGTAGGTATCTCAGAAACTCTACATGGTATCAGAGAGCCCACACGCCACTAGCAAATATCGTCACCAACACTCTTTTGAAGGTATTGAAGACAAAATAAAGAAACATAAAAGATGGAATTTCCTGCATCTGCCACTGTAACAACATATAACTGTTTCGAATGGAAGACAATAATTATACTCCATGTAAGGGGTAAAGGCTTTTACCAGATAGTCATGACCACAAAAGAAGAACCCACATCAACATTGGAAAAATCCAAGTACCTAAATCATATAGACGAGGCTCACAATATTCTATGCATGACTATTTCTTCCAACCTATGGACATCGAAGCATGCAAGACACCAAATGAGATCTAGACCACCTTGGAAGGACTCTTTGGAAAGCAGGATGAAATGAGGGGCCATTTGATCGAAGTAGAGATAAACTACTTGGATCCAAAGAAATTTGACAATCTCCAATATTTCTTCACAAAATTTAAATCTCTCCTTCGTTAATTGAAAGACCATGGTATCGAAAAATCCAAACAACAAAAAAAACTAGTTCTTGAAATCATGGAAAAACTTGGACCGAAATTTAGTGTATTTGTCTCCACATTTCATTCTACCAGATTCACCTAGGGAGCAACCTGGACTATGCCTTCATCGTCGCAGTTTCTTGAGGCTTTGACACAGTAGCAGGATAAACTCATTCAGATGGACATAATCAAGTGCCCAAAGGCACATGCACTTGTTGTGCATGATGGCAACAACTCTCAAAATCCTAAATCCAAAAGGAAAGGAAAAGAAAGGGCGCATGCAGATCCAAAGAAGGAAGGGTACTCCAAAACCTTCAATGATTCCTCTGGTTTCGATGGTGGAAAAATCAAGGAAGGGAAGAAGTTTGGTTACTGCAATTGCAGGAACCATCTAGAATTAGTTTGCATGAAGAAGCAGATTGATCAGATGGCTCAAATTCTTCAGAAAAACAATCTCAGGGACTTCATTCCAGAGGCTACCAAGAAGGAGTCGGAAGATCAATCCCATAAGAAAGGAAATCCTCATGCATTAGTTGTTGTACATTCTTCTCTTGACACTTGGATTGTAGATTCATGTGATTCACATCATATGGGAAACACAAAGGATATTATATCTTTTGTAACTGCATGCACAAGACCTCCTATCCTCAAGGGGGATGACTCTTGAGTCGAGGTCACTGGAAAAGGAAGAGTGGAACTAGATCATGGAATATTTGAGAATGTTCTCCATGTTCCTCAAATTTATATGAATATGCTCGCAATGTACCAGATTACACACACAGGCTAAGGTAAAAAGGTGAAGTTCACACCAGACTCCGTGTCCATTTTTGACATGCAAGATAACTCTAAAATTGTTGTCGGGGAGGTAAATCATAAATCTTAGTTATATACTTTCAATAAGTTTATTGAACCTAATTCCTTTGTACTACTTACAGATGTTGATGACAATAATAGATTATGGAATGAGAGGTTTGTTCACCTGAATTTCAGGTACATGCATCAACTTAGCAAGATGGGGATGGTCATCAGGTTACCTAATATCCACTTTTACGAAGGGGTTTGTGAAGGATTTGTCCTTGGAAAGCATCCCGAAGAGAATTTAGAGAAAGGGAAGGCTCATAGGGCCTCATATCCATTGGATCTATTTCACAGTGATCTCATGGGTCCATTCTTGCATCCATCCATCGGTAAGGCTAGGTACGTGCTTACATTTTTGGATTATTACTCACATTATGCTTGGGTATTTTTTCTCAGACAAAATTCAGAGGTCTTTGAGCATCTAAAAGAGTTCAAGGCACTTGTTGAGACTCAATCAGGGATAAATATCAAAGCCCTCCGTAAAGATAATGGGGGAGAGTATGTCAACATAGATGTTCAAAATATTTGTCTTGAGGCCATGATACAATTGTAGCACACATTACCATATACTCCACAACAAAATGGGGTTGCTGAGAGGAAGAATAGATCTCTCAAGGAGATGGCCTCTTGCATGTTGCATGTAAGGTCACTTAGAATTTTTTGGCAAAGGCACTTAATTGTGCTGACTACATCCAAAACAGATCCCGTCACATATCTGTCAAGGATCAGACTCTTTTCGAGGCTTGGAGCAAAAAAAAATTGGAAGTCACCCACTTCTGTATCTTTGGATCACGAGCATGGGCCCACATTTCCTATAAGAATATGAAAGAACTAGATAGACATATTACTACATGTATTTTTGTTGGCTACCCAGAAGGTGTGAAAGGATATTGACTTATTAATCCCTCTCCAGAACAACTAATCATTGATCTCAGTGTTCAATTTGAGGAAACTCTCTTGCATGCTCCACAGGAGCCACATGCAGATACTCCTGTCCTTCCACCGGTTCGAGATGACGAGTCAACATATTTAGAATCCACTTCGGATCTGAGTTTAGATACCGAGTTGGAGGATTTAGAGCATTCAAATGCACAGTCAGATATTTTAGATGTAGTTTCAGAACATGTAGATGACGAGCCAAAGTAGATGCCCAAGTGGGAACAATCCACACTTCAGGATGCACGAGGTCTTGTTGGGGATCCAATGGATCTGAGGAGGACCATATTTCAGTATGAGGATCCTCCTCATGTACTCACTACTATTGAACCCACGACGCCTCCACATTTTTATATGGTTCAGTATTCAGACCTGCAGACCTACAAAGAGGCTACAGAGAACCCCTTATGGGAAGCATCCATGCACGAGGAGTACAAATCTCTCCTCGAGAACCAAACTCATGATTTGATTTTGCTTCCTTCAGACAAGAATCTTGTCAGATGTAGATGGGTCTACAAGACAAAAAAGGCAGAGAATGGACAGGTGAGAAGACACAAGGAAATACCTGTTTCCAAGGGATTTCAATAGATACAGGGTATCGACTATGATGAGACTTTTGATCCAGTAGCAAAGTTGGATTCTATTCGGTTGGCCCTTGCCATTGGAGCATACAGGGAATGGAAAGTACATTAGATGAATGTGAATAACGCTTTTCTTCACTGGATCTCTCAGAGGAGATTTACATGGAGCAACCACCTGGATTCATTATGAATTCATATTTAGTGTGCCAACTCAAAAAGTCACTCTATGGCATCAAGCAGGCTCCTAGAGCATGGTATGAAAATATGGACTCCTTCATCTACAATAATTTTTTTAGATATGAATTTGATCCAAATGTCTACACATGGATGATCTTTTGATCACCGACAACTCAATTTCAACGATTTCCTTGGTCAAGGTCATTCTTGAGGATGGGTTTTCGATGACGGACATGGGTCCACTCCATTTATTTCTTGGTCTTGAGATCCACTAGGATGCATCAGGCATCAAACTATCTCAAGTTAAGTATGCTCAGGATCTCTTGGAGAGATTCCACATGACAGGCTACAAGTCTACACCTACACCTTTCTTATCTGGGGTTAGACTTGAGGATGGTCATGATACACTAGTGGTGGACAACACCTTGTATCAAAAAATTGTGGGGAGTCTTTTGTATCTCACCCATGTTGATTTTTCTATGAGCAATATTAAGCATGAATTTCATTCAATTTTAGCATATGTCTTAACCATAACCAATAATCTTGCAGCAGCCAAGATCACAAGAAGAAACACCATGCACAAGAACACAAGAAGTATCCTAGGAAACCCTTCTCAACAAGGGAAGAAAACCTAGCCAAATCCTTTTCTATATTCTTCAAGAGAAATACCTTCACCACCAATAAGACCTAGAACACAGGAGGGTGCTCAAACCCTAGAAGACTAGCACCCAAGATAGGTGCACACTTTTCCAAAGAAGACATACTTATGATTCCTTAATGGGGAATTTACCTTTACTTATACTTTACTGAACCTGTCAACATAAGTGTCTATTGGCACAACAGGGCCGACCTCACTAGCTCACAATATAATTAATATTAACCAGATTATTTATCTTTTACATTTATTATTAATCACATTAAGCCGGGGACGACCTGTACCCTTTACGTTAGAATTAGGGTTACATGCAGGTCTGTTTGTTGAAAAATATAGCAAGGGATCTTATACACCCACTAGTTCTCATCCACCAGGGGCACATCCATAGGGATGTCCATATCTCTAGCTCACTGCATTACACAGAAGAACCACTTCTTCACTAGTGCTCAATCACTAGGATCACGTTCACCTGTGCTCATCCACAAGCACATTCACTCAATAGATCTTCTTTCCCACTGTATTACAGAGGAGAGTCATCTGGATTTTCTCATCAACTCTTCTGCTCATAGGAGGCTAATACATCATCTTCATTTCTGTTCTCATGATGATGCACCCAATACTTTGGGATTTCATAGGTTCACCTTGTGCTCATCCACAGGCACGTCCAACTCTACAGATATCCTTTCTCATTGCGTTACATAGGAGAATCATTTGGAGTTCTTCTCAACTCTCTGTAAGGAGGAGGCCATCTCTACGTTCCTACTCTGTCTCAGATAAGAACCACACACCCCTCTCAGGGGATTTGTCTTAGGTTTGTAAGCTGGAGAATGTTTCACATAGTTGCAATCATCAACACTCCCTCTTAGCTAGGGAGGCATTTTCCACCAGGCCAAATCTCTCATAGAAATACTCGAACTTTGTCTTGGCAAGTGTTTTGTTGAAGATATATGCGATCTGTTCATGAGTAGGAAGATACTGCAAGTGTAGTGCCTTCCTCTGCACCATGTCTCTGATATAGTGATACTTTATTTCAATGTGTTTCAATCTGTGATGAAACACTGGATTCTTAGAGAGATTTACACAACTTTGGTTATCAAAATGAATAGTAGTAGGATCCATCTCATGATCGAACAAGTCAGTCATAAGTTTGCGAAGTCACACTGCTTCATGGACTGCTACACTCAATGCAATGTACTCTACCTCTGCGGTGCTTAATGCCACAGAGCTTTGTTTTATGCTACTCTAGGAAACCATGGCAGAACCTAAAGTGAAGCAACAAACGAAGGTGCTTTTTCTTTCTAATGTGATTCCTTCCCAATCTGGATCGGTATATCCTTGCAGGCTCAAGTCCACACTGGAGGCATATCTCATGCCATAACCAATTGTGCCTTGTAAGTATCTCAATACATGTTTTGCAGCTATCCAGTTTGTCTGTCTCGGTTGGCTCATAAACTGGCTAAGCACATTTACTGCATAGAAAATGTTCGGTCTGGTGTTAACCAGATACACCAAAGATCCAATCAATTTTTGGTATAAGTGTGGATCTACATCTCCTGAATCAATATCACTCATTTTCTTCAAATCCATTACCATTGGAGTGGGCATGGATTTGCATTCTGTCATGCCAAAATATTTTAGTATCTCCATAGTAAATTTTCCTTGACTTAGAAAAATCTCATCTGTTCTTTACCATATTTCTAGTCCCAAGAAGTAGTGCATTAAGCCCCAATCCTTCATTTCAAATTTAGCAGTCAATGCTCATTTGCATTCAACAATGTGTCCCTCTGAACCGGTGAGGAAGAGGCCATCCGCATATAGGACCAAAATCAAACACTCATTGCCATCAATGTGATAATATAAGTTTTGATCAACAACACTTTTGTTGAAGCCCAAACTCATCGGAAATCCATCCATTTTCTCGTACCAAGCACGTGGTGCTTGCTTTAGGCCATATAGGGATTTCTTCAACCTGCATAAATGAGATCTTTCATTGTGTACAATGAATCCTTCTGGCTTCTCAATATAAACTTCTTCCTCAATTTCACCATTGAGAAAATATGTCTTTACATCCATATGATGTAGCTTCCAACCCATGGAAGCAATTAGTGCAATGATAGATTGGTATTCTTCAGTCATGGCATCTTGGCCATACTTGTTCACCTGAAGCTTCTCCATGACAAGTTGGCTCTAAGTCAATAATATGGGTCATGGCTGAAAGGTAGTGTTGATGGGTTCTAGATCCCTTTAACTCAACAGTAGGAACCAAACTTGCCATCAAGGACCAATTAGACTATGCAGTGTTTAATAGTGGAATGGTTCTCCAGATCTTGTGATCCACCCAATTAATTGATGGGCTTTACATTTTCTTGTGAAGGTGTCTCCTTCAGTTTGGACTTTCTCTTTTTCTATTTTCTCTTAGGTGGGACCGATATAAGATGGAAGCCGGTATAAACCAACTAGGTAACAAAATAGGAACAAGTTTAACTACTAGAGAAGAAGCTGATCTTGGGATAACCCTTTACTCTAGCATGCAGGTGATGATCGTCTACCACAAGCCTAGTACTAATACGTTAACCATGTGAGTATTCCAATTACCGACTGAGATACAAATTATCAGAAAGAAAACATACATGTGATAAACGATGGCAAGTAAAATAATTCACTCAACTCTAATCATCAATCACATAATAACACAAAGATTTATTTTCATCATTAAAGAAAGAACTGTAAAACATTACATCAGATAACTTATCAATAGATTTAATAGCTCTTACTTGTTATTGCATCCATTCATGAGATGAAATAGGAAATATTTCTTCTCCACATCCAATCATACACCCATTTGATGAAAACATAAAATTGTCTTTGGTCCAGAAGGACTTCTCAATTAAATGTAGCTCTGAAATATTTCTTAGCAAAACAAAAAATGAGAGTTTCTTGCAACAACCATCGACCCTTAACTAATCGGTTGATGCTCTTATTTATAACATAAAAATTAATTGAAATAACAACTAAAGTGCAAATAAGAAATTTTTTTTTCGTCACTTGGCATTCTTTCTGTCAGTTTTCCTAAGAGTCATCTCAAGATACCACTTAAGAGGGTGACTCTTCTTGTACTCCAACCACTTTATGAACAGTTCCTCACAGGTGTTGGCATATGGGAAACTATGATGTTCCATTGGGGCCGAGTGAATCTCTCTGACCTCTACCGCATGTGCCTGATACTTGACTATACTCGCACTTAACTGCTGCAGCATAGCCCGAGATTTGATCGGGTGTTCCATAAACTGTCGCACCTGAGCTTGCGTCGTGTTTTTCACCTTTTCTATTTTTTTAGGCCATAATGAGTCTTGCTCGGTGTGCGATTTGACTATGTCGTGCAAGTTGATAAAGTCGTTGGGCATGCCAAACTCGGGGAGTCCGATATCCTTCATTGCCTTGTTAATTTTGACCCATCTCTTCTCGCACTTGGCCCATTTTTCCTGAATCTCCCGATGAGGCTCCTGAGCCATTTTTTTCCCAATATTCGGCTGATTTCTTGATGTGGTTGATGCTACTTTCTCTTAACACCTAGATGTCGTGCTCTTCGGCCTCTCGACCCTTTTGCACCACACTGATATACTTGATTCTTTCCACGGCCTGTTGCACTTTCTTATACCATCTCTCCATATCTTTGGACATCGCAAGTGCCACGAGGGTGTCTTCCTGAAGCTCGACTATCCTTGCAGTGAATAGGTGCCGTTCATCCATAAAATTGTAGTAGGCCTCCTTGAATTCACTCCTTAGGTACACTGCGGCCTGTTTCTTTTCCTGATAGTATTTCACCAAGTGGCCCAAATGTTCTAGTTCCTTCAGGGCAACGACCAACTCCTCTTCATCTCTTTTAGCTTTGTCCAGGGTGGCATCTGTGATTTCCATCCCTATGCTAATGAGTTCGGACGTCTTAGCATGCTCTGTGTTGATTAGATGTTCCTCTGTAGTGATGAGGATGGAGCGATATAAATTGATCTTCCTCTTCTTGGTGGTCCTCTAGACAATAGCCTTCTTTTTTCTATCATAAGCTATGGCATGTATGTCGGCTACTTCATCCACAAGTTTGGGAATTTGCTGATCTCCCCAGGTCAGTGTATTTCCCAGACTTTCGATGGTATATACTTGTTCAAGCTTGGGTTCTTGAACTTCTTCATTGTGCTCTGAAGGCCCGACTTCTGTCTGTCGCTCATCGGGGGTTTGAGTACCGATTGAAATAGAGGCTTCAAGGATAGGATCGGTACTTACTTGTTCATCTATCATTGAGACGTCGATTTACTACTATGAGGCTTCTTCCTTTGGCTTGTCTGACCTTGGCTCGTCCCTCATACTGTCTACTTGGGTCTCCGGTGCATCGATCAACTTAGTGTCTAGGACACTTTAGACTTCTTTTTATTTCTGTGGAACCTTTTGAATTTGGGCATCGGGAATAGGGGAAGATGTCTTCTCTGGTCCCTTTTCTTCTTTGATATGCACAGGGGTCACAAGAGATACTTATGGGCTCTCATCATCGTCATATATCTTTATCAACTCGCTTAAGGGGTTTGACGCACTGGTCCTCTGCGATGCTTCGACAACTCTTGGCTGAGACGAAACACCTATCGTCGATCCGGCCAGTGGCATTGTAAACTCAAGGTTGTATAACCCAGTAATGCCATCAAGATCTATGAATTCAGGGCCGCTTGGTCCCATATAGCTTCTATTTGGATTATCTTCAGTGAGCCTTGTCATGTTTAGGACATCCAGGTCATCTTGCAACTAATCAATTATCCGCTGCGCATGTTCTAACATAAGTAACCCCCTCTCCCGCGCGTCTTGAGCCTCAGGGGAACTTCTATCTTGCACTGGGGTTACTCGGGGAATCTCTCTTGTTTAGGACGCTACCTGGGGGGCTTTTGCTACTTTGGATGCTATCATTTCTTCCCTGGCCCTGAGGGCCCCTTGAGACGATTGTTCTAGGATTTTTACCTGTTCATCCAGGCTCATGGATTTGAACCTGGTCATCTTAGGGTCAACCATCCTTACAATGACTTCATCCCAATATTGATCATTTTTGGTGAAGACCTCATCTTCGAACTTGTCGTGGGTGTAAGGCCAGCATGATGACACTTGCGATGCGTTTTTCAAGAATAGACCCCTTGGTTCATGTTTGCAGAAACAACTGGTCTGGAATCAAAACTCCAATTGGCTCAGTCTTTCCTTCTTGGCTTGAGCGGTGTCTTTTACTAGATAGAAACCTATATGGAACCCATAAGGTATAAATGCATGCTTCTTATCTTTCACCAGAGTAGCGTTGTAGCCTTTTTAGGATAGTTTGGTAGCATATATCCCCTACTTCTAATTGACCAGGAACATGCACAAGCAGGAGATGAGGTGCTCCAATGGCCCCAAATACCCAAATGTAGGTATCATGTTCATCCAGATACCAGTGGCCAACCTTTGTTATAACCTTTTATTCCGCAATCGATAGCCTTAGACACTCTTTCTTGAAAAGAATAAAATGAATGCACGCAATGAATTCATCGCAGATAAGGGAGTATGATTTTTTGTACCTATTCTCCCATAAAATTACAAAGTAAACGTGGACCGAGAGTTCTGCGGTGTGCCAACTTAAGTTCATGTCGAGAAAGATAGTCCTGGTGCATATGGCGTCCAGTAAATACGAAGCCATGTAGAAGGATGGAGTCTCTCCTTCTTTTAGCGTCTGAGCCTGTTGTATGCAGATGCTCAACTGCTTTGAAATGATGGTTCCCCAATTGAAATCTCTCCCAGAAATGGCCACTGTGTAAGCTAGAGGCATCCATGCCTATGAAAACCTGGAACATTCTTTCTCCCCGTAAAACCTGCAGATGAGGGCCATTAGATAGATATATGGCTCGCTTAAGTTAGCCGTCTAGTACCAGTGGAAGGTCCAATTGGTATATTTCTTGTCTTCTCTCCACCATGAATCCATCACCCGACCAGTGTCATGGAGCTCGTAGAAATTTACGACAAAATCAATGTTCAACCGCTCCTTCGGGTCTCTAAGCTTATAATAACTTTGCACCTCTACCAGAAGAAAAACCCCGACACACTTGCCATTGACGTCGTTAATCAAAAAAATTAGTGTGTTCGTGTGGTCGATGAGCCACTTTAGGATTTCTATGCAGGGGAAAACTGGAGTTCTTCTTTCCACCATGTGCAGATATGATCTTCGAATGTTTGGGAAAACTTCATCATCGAGCTTCCTCATATCGGGGTTGTTGTGCAGGATATATTCCGAGAATTCTTCCCAGCTGATCTTCTTGAAGAGTTCTCCCCAGTGCGGGAGTACAACCTTGGTCCCCGTGCTTGCCTCCGTGTCTCCAAAGGGCAGAGTTTGAGTGAAAGCCTTATCTGTAGATGTCATGATGACTGGTTTTGGCCTTGGAGAAAAATCTAATTGTTTTGCTGGCCCTGGGGATGAGACTTCTCCTATCTCTGGTTGCTTTATCTTCGACGCTCTTAGAGATCGCCTGGTGGTCAGTTTTCTTGGAGGCATTGTTCCTGCAATCAAAACAATCCTTTAGGGCCTGTGTATAGAGAGACATTGCATAAAAATGTATATATGAAGTGAGAACACAACAAATTCAGACTGGTACATACCTGTAACACTTGCTAAACCTTGTAGTTTGATACTCACGGGATCTTGGAAGCTTTGAATTGCTCGTCTTGTTCTTCTGGATGCTCTGAAACTCCTTTGTGCCCAGAGTAGTCTCATTTACAATAGCTCAAGAGAATTTAAACGGGGAATAACTTACCATGTCGCATTGACCAATTAATTCGGGTGATGAGTGAAAATCAAACAAATCTGCCTCCGAATCTCTGCAATTTAATTCATCGCGGGTTGACGACGGAGGCATGGAGGGTGAAGTGTTCTATCGGTAATTTCAAATGGTTGTTTTCATTCACACACGAAGTAGTAACTAATGTGAGATTTGACATTAATTAACCTATTAAAATCTCATAATCTAATCGTATCTAGTGCTAAAATGTCCCATCGTGTCACTTTCCTAGTGGGCAGATTGGGGATTGACAATGTGTTATGGATGTTTTCGTTGATATCCTTCTGCGAAAAACCTCCAATGCCGACCGATTTTATCATACGACGCTGACATGGAAAAACTGGCTTAGGACACGTGGCAATGAAGATGGGTGATTTATCTCACGAGTATTAGTCGGAGTCGAGACTTTCTTCAAGTTGTGCGTTCTTAAAATAAACTTGGGATTGCTGATGCCGAAACGGTATCGGGGATCGATGGTCGGGGATAAACCTATCACGTATTTTCCTTTGGGTTAGTGTCTTCAAAAAATGGCCACTACCGAAATGCTTTGGGAATTGGTGATCAGGGGAAAACTTCTTAGCATGGTCGCAATGTTCGTCGTGATTCGGTTTTCTCCGATTCTGACAAGTGCATCAGGTATCAGCGATATCGTTTCCTTTCCTTTTAAACATTACTCCCTTCGCCTTTTGCCGATGCTAAAGGGGATCGACTGTCGACGATCTCCGTATGTGGTACTTGTCGTGAAATAAAACTTCCTTTCATCGATACCGGTGAAGATCGATGCACAACGACTGAGGTTTTATGAGTGATTCCTTTTCACCCTTTAATTTCTTCCGATGCCGAATCTTGAGCACGTCGGGTGAAGTGTTTTGGTGGGAAATTCCTTAAGTGTTAGGACTTTTTTAATTTATGAATTTAAACAGACCTGAATAACTCATGAGCGTTAAGAGAACAAGAAAATTCAAAACATTTATCAAAATAAAATCGAATTCAGATAGTGCAAAATGAAGTGGTACCCAAAAAAGTGAAAAATTGACATAGGCGTTTTAGGGTTTGTTGAGTGCTCAACAAATGGTGACTTACTTGGCGAAAGCAGAAACTCTGTTCCTTCCTCGGGCTTGGCTGATGCAAAAGTTGATTAGGAGCTTAACTGGTTTTCATTAGAGCTTCTTTTACCTTTACATTTGGAACTTCCCCGGTTGATGCATTTGGGCCTGCATGTGGGGTTTTTTTAACCTTTATTCCACCTTCTTTTCCTGTAACCTTGTCTCACCCCTTTTTTTGAGAAGATTCTAGCAAAACATTCACTGGCACTAGGCCTTTTATTTACCTTCATTCATTTACTACGGTGTTGCTTCGCTGCCAGTGAGTGTACATTTCCTCGACGGAGTCACCCCGACGTCACAAACCTTGCTCCGTTGCCAACAAGCGTCTATAGTCCCGATGGAGATATCTGCATACCCTCTCCTACTGTGCTCTGATTTGATATAGTTGAATTTTATTTCGGCAGAATGCCTTGAGCGAGCGGGAGAGGAGGATGTTTGTTATTTGAAAAATTATGAGGTGGTTAAGGTGAAACTCACTAGCTCTGTCTCTGAGGTGCATGTAGTCCTTTCTATATTTCCTTCTTTGCCTTAAGGTCTTACCAGACCACTGATCAGACACTTCCGCATTTCTCCAAGGTTGTTCATCCGCGCAGGTTAGATAGAAAATCCCTTGAGACAACCACAGGTTCGTCATCGTTTCTTGTGTTTGTATGTGAGCGATGAGTTAGGAAGAGAGTTCTCTATGTCACATGATTTGAGGTCAACCATTGTCGCGCTAAAAAAAATCTTTCAAAATCTTGAAAGCATGATCGCAAAAGACAAAACAAAAGGTATAAATGCAAAAGATAAATCGACGCATAAAAAAATAAACATTTTTTTTTTTTTTGTGATGAAAATATTGTTTAAGGGCTTGGATATTTACTGGGAGAGAGTCAAATTATCCCCTCAGATTATGTAGTCGATAGGTGCCTAACCCAATCTTCTCAGCCACCTGGAAAGGTCTGAGCCATAGATTCTGAAACTTAGAATGTTTGCCTTTAGGCTCATTTGCTCTGTCCCATTTTAGGACTAAGTCCTGTACTTCAAAATTCTTCACTTTAGCCTGATGCTTGTCAAACCACCTCTTTACTATCTGCTGATGAGCTATGAACTTTGACTTAGATTTTTCCCTCTCTTCTTCTAATGTCAGCAGGGTGTCAATTCTTTGTTGTATGACTTATGAGGGCTGTCTTCTGGACTCCTGAGCGAGCTGAAGAGATGGAAGATATAGTCCATTTGGGAGAATGGCTTCCTGTCCATATACCATAAAGTATGGGGAATTCCATATAGCTTCCTTGGGTGTGAATCTATGGGCCCTCAAATCATTATAGAGTATATTATGCCAATTCCTCTGGTTGTCTACAACCGTTTTCTTCAATATCCTCACTAGGTTCTTATTAGTTGATTCTGCCACTCCATTTCCCCGTGGATAATAATTTGTAGAGTATCTAATTATGATTCCTTTTTCTAGGGAAAAATATGTTAATAAGGTGGAAGAAAATTAAGCTGCATTAGAAAAAACAAGAACAAAAAGAACGTCGAACCTTGTGATTAGTTGATGTCCTATGAATTGGATTACCAACTTCTCATTTACATGAGTTAGGGGGGATGGCCTCTACCCATTTCGTGAAATAATCGGTGGCAGTAAGTATGTACTTGTGTTTTTTTGAAGAGCTTGGTGTAATATATCCTATGATATCTAACCCCCATTGCTAAAAAGGCCTAGAAACGACCACCAGTTGGAGTGGGACAACTTATCTCTTCTCCCTCCCAGCGCTTATTTGACAAGTTTTACAGTTTCTAGCGTATGTGTGAGAGTTCTTGAACAAAGTGGGCCACTAATAACCAACTCTCAGTATCTTATGAGCAGTGGTGTCTCCTGCAAAATGTCCACTGACAAGGCCATCATGGAGCTCCTTTAGAACTTTATCTGCATGTTCACTTTTGAGGCATCTCAAAAGTACCCCATCATAATTAACCTGGAAGAGTACCGAATTTATGAGGTGATATTGTGCAGATTTTAACCTGAGAGCTCTTCTTTCCCTAGGGTTGAGGTTTTCTGGACAAGTCCCATGGTGTAGGAGATAAGTCAGTTTCTCATACCAAGAATCTTGTCCTAGGGAAATGTATGAAGCTTTACCACACCATAATGCCATTTCATTCTCCCATTCGGGGTCTTCATTTACTTGGTCTTGAGCTTCAACTGCCAATTTTTATAACCCTTGTCCTTTAACCAATTTAGCAGTTTTTATATCTAGATAAAATTCTTGGACTACTGCCATCCAGCTCCCTCTTCTTTCCCCCATCTCCTGTTGAGTAAATAGGGATCAGACTACGGGGTGAGGCACGATTACTTTGGTATGGTTCTTGAGGATGTAAGATATGAAATGTTTTACTGCTTTATAAATTGCATAAGCCTGTTTATCTATAGAAGGATAATTAAGTTCGACACCTTGGAGGTTAGTGCTCATGAACGATACTGGAGCTTCGTTTTTGTCATCATTTGTTTGAGTTAATACTATGACTAACGATTGGTTGGAGGCTAAAGTATAGAGGAATAAATATTTGTTGAAATTGGGACTTTGCAGGACTGGGGCTTGAGAGATTGTAGTTTAAATATTGTTGAAAGCCTTCTTCCATTCATCATCCCACTTAAACTCAACATCCTTATGAATAAGTTTTTGTAGGGGTTTGATAGTTTCCGCAAAATCGGGAGTGAACTTCCTCACAAAATTGATTTTCCCGAAGAACGTCTGCACAACCTTATTGTTGTGAGGTAATGGAAGCTGAGATATAACCTTAATTCTTTTCGGGTCTATGCGAGTGCCTGCTTGAGATATGATGTGGCCTAACAATTTACCTTCCTCGACACCGAAAATAGTTTTCTTAGGGTTTAAGGATATGCCATATTTCCTATACCTTTCGAAAATTTGGGTTACGTGTTGGATGTGATCTTCTCTGTTCTTTGAATACACAGTCACATCGTCCAAGTACACTACTACACATTTGTTGATTAGTCCCCGAAAAGCTACATCCATGGCTCTCTGGAAGGTTTCTCCTACATTGATTAACCCAAAAGGCATGCGTTTGTAAGATAAAGTTCCCCACTTGGTTCGGAAGGTAGTTTTCAAGCGGTCTTCTTCTAAAACTAGAACCTGGTTGTACCCTGAGAAACCGTCTAGTAAGGAGAAAATTTCAGAGCTAGATACGGTCTGCAGGAGTTGCTCCATTGGTGGGACTGGGTAGTTTTCCTTTTCTGAAGCTCTGTTGAGATTTCAAAAATCTATGCATAAGCGAATCTCCCCAGACTTTTTCCTTACAGGAACCAGATTTGCTACCCATGTAGAGTGTCTAACATGCAAGATAATTTTGGCATCTAACAATTTCTTTAACTCGTGACACATGAGAGGCTATAGGGATGGGTGGTACTTCCAGAGCTTTTGCTGGAGGGGTTTCACTTCAGGTTTTAACAGGATAGTGTGTTGAATGATACAGGTATCATAAGTTTTCAGGTCTCGGTAGGACCATGCAAAGAGGTCTTGATACTGCCTGAAGAGTTTGAGATATGCCTTCCTTTCCTCTTTAGATATGGTCTTGCCGAGGTTTACGTTTTTTGGGTTTTCCGGGGTTCCTAGATTTATAGTTTCATGCATGGGACATGAACTACCAGTCTTCATGTTTTTTGTCCCCTTAAATCTTTCCTTTAGATCAAAAAGTTTTTCTAAGTTGGCTATCCCCTTCGGTATCGTGTGAGACTTTGATTTGTCAGTCGGTTGATCTGTATGAAGGTCGGTTTCCGTTGAATATTTATGGAATACTTCATCGTCAATGGCCAAATCTTTAAAATTGTCCTGATTAGTTAGAAAGTTTATAATTTGTTCATCTACCTCAAAAACCTTCCAATTAGAAATGTTGTTGGGCACCGAGGGTTTGTATCGCAGTTCTACAGTGAACAGAGAAGCTTCATAATCCTCTAGAGGTGATAGCCTTGAGGCAGGAGTGGCCAGGGAATCAACAAGAATGTTCTTTGCTCCGGGGATTGCTGTGAGGTTGAAAGATTTGAAATGTTCTATTAGCCTTTGCACTTCCTGTTGGTAATTATTTAGGTGCGAAGAGTTGCAATGAATAATATTCCTTATCTACCTGACAATGATTTTAGAGTCTCCAAAAACCTTCAATTCTTGGACGTTCAGGTCTATGGATTTCTTTAACCCTTGTACTAGAGCTTCATACTTGACAGTGTTATTTGTGCATTCGAATTCTAGTCTATAGGACATGAAATGTCTTTTGCATTTTGGATTGATGAGGATACACCTTGCTCCCGACCCTTCTTGTGATTTAGATCCATCAAAATATAGGGTCCAAACTTGTGGGAAAACTTTACCATCTTCCTCTTTCCTGTCACTTTCCCCTTTTCTTTTTGTTAATTCCGTGATTTTGAACATAGGTTCTTGGAAAAAGAGGGTTTCCTCCGGCGTCGTTGACAATTCCTCTCAAAAAATCATTTCAAAGTTTTGGGTAAGAGGGACATTAGATGAGAGAGGGGAGAAGTTCTCGAAGTAGGAATCATAGGAATAATTGCCTAGCATAGGGAAATCTGTCGATGAGGGTTCGTTTAGGGTTTCTAGGTCAGTGACCGTAGGTTTCAGATATCTTTCCCTATCAATTCTGATCATATTTTTGTGCCCCTTTAATGGCAACCAAAGGTGAGCCCAACTTGTACTAAATTATCCGTTTAACTTTTCAGACCAATCTCGGCTTAATAACAACCCGTAAGCTTATGGGATATCTACTACAATGATGTCGATCACTTGCACAAATTTAGGGTGTGTCGCTATTCTGATCATTACGTATTTGAGCTCTCCCATGACCTTCACCTGGGTTTTGTCTAGTTGTATTACATGTTTATCATTCTTGAGAGGGACTGCGTTTAGGTTTTTTCAAATAGATAGTGGCATAACATTTGAGGATGCTCTTGAATCGACCAAACAATTATGGAGGTTTCTGTTAAATACTTCGAATGTTAAAAGGAAAGGTGGGAAAAAAGGTTTTCCCTTCTTATCTTCAGAGCTAGTGATCACAGTTGGTTTATTCCCTAGATCCATGGGGATTAGATTTCTTCCTAGGTCAGTGCTCATCGCAGGAATTTCTACCGATTTTAAATCCTGTAACAGGAAGTCTTTTTGCTGAGGGATTCTACATATGTCCATAACTGATATATTAGCCTTCAACTTCTTCAAGTCTTCTACTATGTTGTAATCCAGCTTAGGCGATTCTTGCGTATGGATGTTTATAGGGTTCTTACGGGTAGAAAAAGGTGCTTTCGGGTGATCGAGAGTTGATATTCCTCCCGAAACTTGGGTCATAGTAAGGTCGTTTGAGACATATTGACCCCTACTTCGTGTTTGTACAACCAAGACTTCTGCAGGTGGTTCTTGAACCTCAAACAGGCCATCGAAAGGTATAGCTAGGTCGGGATCCCATATCAACATGGTTGTTTCTTCTGGTGAAGCAATTTCTTCCTGGTCGACAATATTCATACTAGAGCTGCTTGATTGTTCAGTCAGAGAGACTTCATCTAGAAACCAGTTGTCCATCAGATTCATGGCATGCACCCATTGGGGGAAGTCTCTTTTAGAGTGGTTCTCTTGGTGATAAGTGCAGAAAGACTTGGATGATACATTTCCCAGATTGATGTTTAGGTTGGTTGGGGGAGTTTCAATGGATTTGAATGGTGTATTCCTTTTAAAGAAAGGCTTATAGGGCCTCTAGCCTTAGTTTCCATCCCCTGGACTTTCTTCATGTGTATGATTTCGTTTGATATTTTTTTGACCATACACTGTAGGTCTTCTATTTCCCCACTTCCCTTTTCAGGATCATGTTCTGTTTTTTTTCCCAGGGGTCTAGTAGGAAACAAACCTCTCCTGGGAGGAGGTTGAGCTTCTTTCTTAACTAAAGAGACCTGGCCCTCTTTACATCCTTTCATTTGGAACTCTATCGTTTTGTCTTCTTCAAAATTCTTAGCTAGGGTTAGTTTGGCAACCCTCTTCACAAACATGGAAATAGAGGCTGGGAGAGCATTAACATATACTTCGATTTGAAATTCTTGAGTAGTTTTAGCTTCGGGATGGAATTTGTTTAATATGGTAGTGAATCTTTGACTCTTTCCTTCGAACTCATGGTGGCGGTGAAAAACTCAGCCATCAGAGCTCCCGTAGTAGTTTCTTCTGCAAATTTATCTAAAAATTCTTTTTGAAACTTCGTCCAACTAGTTATAGATCCTACAGGCAAGTTAAAATACTACGTGGAAGCCAGATTCTCAAAAGTATAGGGGAACAACCTACAAACTACATCTTCATGTTGGACACTCATAAGTCTAATAGCTAGTATGAATTTCTTGATATGATCCTCAGGCAATCCCGAGGTCTCGAGGTCAAACTTAGGAAGTAATTTCTCTAGGTGTCGGGGAAGGTTATGTACTCGTCTAGGGATGGCCAAAGAATCTCTAGCCAACCAAGGTTGATTGTTTTGCGGTGGGTTTCCCCTCTCTTCATCATGGTCATTATGATCTTCCATATCTTCGGATCCTGAAAATGAGCATTCTGAGTTAAACCCTTCCTCTTTCGAAAAATCGTTCGGCTCAGAGACATTGCCGACTGGCGTTTCAGGGATTAGATTAAGAGGATGTTCTATTTCGATGATTGTGAAATCTATTAGGTCTTATACTATGTGAACAAAAACCTGGTTGGGGGTGTAAACCACTGGTCTGATTATTTGTTTTCTTCGAGGAAGTATCGGAGCTAAAGATAGTAGACCGATCTGTTAGGCGTATGCTCTTGTAATTCTTTTGAATTGATTCAATTCCTTGTGAGGAAGAGCATAAGGTATATCAGGGAACAAGTGTTCTTCCTTGTGGTTGGGTAAGTTACTCATTCCAGGAGTACTCAATGTGTGTGGGCTTTCTTGGGAATGACTAACCATGCATGTGGGCTGTTTTGAATCTACAGGATGTATGAGATATTATGTGAAATATATATTCAACCATTCATTCTTCTAGTGCCAATTCTGTTAATGGGTTCTAGATCCCTTTAACTCAACAATAGGAACCAAACCTGCCACTAAGTCCCAATTAGACTCTGCAGTGTTTAATAGTGGAATGGTTCTCCAGATCTTGCGATCCGCACAATTAATCGATGGGATTTACGTTTTCTTGTGAAGGCGTCTCCTTCAGTTTGGACTTTCTCTTTTTGTATTTTCTCTTAGGTGGGACCGATATAAGATGGAAGACAGTATAAACCAACTAGGTAACAAAATAGGAACAAGTTTAACTACTGGAGAAGAAGATGAGCTTGGGATAACCCTTTACTCTAGCATGTAGGCGATGATCATCTACCACATTCCTAATACTAATACGTTAACCATGTGAGTATTCCAATTACCGACTGAGATACAAATTATCAGAAAGAAAACATACATGTGATAAACGATGGCAAGTAAACTAATTCACTCAACTCTAATCATCAATCACATAATAACACAAAGATTTATTTTCATCATTAAAGAAAGAACTGTAAAACATTGCATCAGATAACTTATCAATAGATTTAATGGCTCTTACTTGTTACTGCATCCATTCATGAGACGAAATAGGAAATAGTTCTTCTCCACATCCAATCATACATGCATTTGATGAAAACATAAACTTGTCTTTGGTCCAGAAGGACTTCTCAATCAAAGGCAGCTTCGAAATAGTTCTTAACAAAATAAAAAATGAGAGTTTCTTGCAACAACCATCAACCCTTAACTAATCGGTCGATGCTCTTATTTATAACATAAAAATTAACTGAAATAACAACTAAAGTGAAGATAAGCAAAAAAAAATTCGCCACATGGAATTCTTTCGATCAGTTTTCCTAAGAGTCATCTCAAGATATCACTTTAGAGGGTGACTCTTCTTGTACTCCGACCACTTGATGAATAGGTCCTCGCAGGTGTTGGCGTATGGGAATCTATGTTGTTCCATTGGGGCTGGGTGAATCTCTATGATTTCAACCACATGTGCTCAATACTTGACTATACTGGCACTTAACTGTTGCAGCATAGCCCAAGCTTTGATCGAGTGTTCCATAAGCTGTCGCACTTGACCTTGCCCCGTGTTTGTCACCTTTGCTATTTCTTCGACCTATAATGAGTCTTGGTTGGTGTGAAATTTGACTATGTCGCGCAATTCGAAAAAGTTGTCAGGCATGCCAAACTAGGGGAGTTCAATATCCTTCATTGCCTTGTTTATTTTGACCTAGCTCTTTTCGCACTTGGCCCATTTTTCCTGAATCTCCCGATGAGGCTCCTGAGCCATTTTTTCCCAATACTCGGTCGATTTCTTGATGCAGTTGATGCTTCTTTATCTTAACACCCATATGACGTGCTCTTCGATCTCTCAACCCTTTTTCACTGAGATGATATACTCAATTCTTTCCACGGCTTGTTGCGCTTTCTCGTACCATCTCTCTATATATTTTCACGTCGCAAGTGACATGAGGGTGTCTTCCTGAAACTCAGATATCCTTGTAGTGAATAGGTGTCGTTCATCCATAAAATTTTAGTAGGCCTTCTTGAATTCGCTCCTTAGGTACACCCTAATCTATGTGGTGTACTGATAGTATTTCGCCAAGTGGTGCAAATGTTCTAGTTCCTTTAGGGTAGCGACCAACTCCTATTCATCTCTTTTAGCTCTGTCCAGGGTGGCATCTGTGATTTCCATCCTTGTGCTGATGTGTTCAGACGTCTTAGCATGCTCTGTGTTGATCAGATGTTCCTATATAGTGATGAGGATGGAGCGATCTAAATTGATATTCCTCTTCTTGGTGGTCCTATGGATGATATCCTTCCTTTTCTGATCATAAGATATGGCATGTATGTCAGCTACTTCGTCCACAGGTTCGGGGATTTGTTGATCTCCCCAGGTGAGTGTATTTCCCAGACTTCCGATGGTATATACTTGTTCAAGATTGGGTTCTTGAACTTCCTCATTGTGCTCTGAAGGCCCGACTTCTGTCTGTCGCTCATCAGGGGTTTGAGTATCGATTGAAATAGAGGTGCTGGAGATAGGCTCGGTACTTACTTGTTCATATGTTGTTGAGACGTCGATTTCCTGCTGTGGGGCTTCTTCCTTTGGCTCGTCTGACCCTGGATCATCCTTCAGACCGTCTGCTTGGGTCTCTGGTGCATCGATCAACTTAATGTCTAGGACACTTTCAACTTCTTTTTCTTTCTGTGGAACCTCCTGAATTTGGACATAGGGAACATGGGAAGATGTCATCTTTGGTCCCTTTTCTTCTTCAATATGCACAGGGGTCACAATAGATACTTCTGGGCTCTCATCATCATCATATATCTTTATCAACTCGCTTAAGGGGTTTGACAGACCGGTCCTTTGCGATGCTTCGACAGCCCCTGGCTAAGATGAAACACCTGTTGGTGATCCAACTGGTGGCGTTGTAAACTCAGGGTTGTCTAATCCAGTAATGTCATCAAGATCTATGAATTCAGGGCTTCTTGGACCCATCTGGCTTCTATCCGGATTGTCTTCAGTGAGCCTTGTAATGTTTAGGACGTCTCGGTCATCTTGTAGCTGATCAATTATCCACTGTGCATGTTCTAACATAACTAACCCCCTCTCCCGCACGTCCTGACCCTCGGGGGAACTTCTATCATGAACTGGGGTTACCCGGGGAATCTCTGTTGTTTCGACCGCTACCTGGGGGGCTTCTGCTACTTCGGCTACTATATTTTCTTCCCTGGTGCTGAGGGCCCCTTGAGACGATTGTTCTAAGATTGTTTCTTGTTCATCCATTCTCATGGCTTTGAACCTGGTCATCTTAGGTTCGGCCATCCTTGCAACGAATTCATCCCAATTCTGAGAATTTTCGGTGAAGACCTCATCTTCGAACTTGTCATGGGTGTAAGGCCAGCAAGATGACACTTGTGATGCATGTTTCAAGACTAGACCCCTTGGGTCATGTTTGTAGAAATGAGAGGTCTGGAATGGGAAATCCAATTGGCTCAGTCCTTCCTGCTTGGCTTGAGCGGTGTCTTTTACTAGATAGAAACCTATATGGAACCCATAAGGTATAAATGGACGCTTCTTATCTTTCACCAGAGTAGCATTGTAGCATTCTAGGATATTTTGGTAGCATATCTCCCCTACTACCAGTTGATCAGGAACATGCGCAGGTAGGAGATGAGGTGCTCCAATGGCCCCGAATACCCTAATGTAGGTATCGCGTTTGTCCAGATACCAGTGGACAACCTTTGCTATCACCTTTTTTTCCGCAATCGATAGCCTCATACACTCTTTCTTGAAAAGAATAACATGAATGCACGCGATGAATTCATCGTAGATAAGGGAGTATGATTTTTTGTACCTGTTCTCCCATAAAATTCCAAAGTAAACGTGGAACAGGAGTTCTGAGGCATGCCGGATTAATTTCATGACGACAAAGACATTCTTGGTGCATAAGACATCCAGTAAATACGAAGCCATGTAGAAGGATGGAGTCTCTCCTTCCTTTCAACGTCTGATCCTGTTGTATGCAGATGCTCAACTGCTTTGAAATCATGGCTCCCCAGTTGAAATCTCTCCCGGAAATGGCCACTATGTAAGCTAGAGGCATCCATGCCTCTGTAAACCTGGAACATTCTTCTCCCCATACAACTGGTAGATGAGGGTCATTAGATAGATATCTGACTCCCTTAAGTTGGTCGTTTGGTACCAGTCGGAGGTCCGATTGGTATATTTCTTGTCTTCTCTCCACCATGAATCCATCACCCGGACGTGTCATGGCGCTCATAGAAATTTACGACAAAATCGGTGTTCATCCGTTCCTCCGAGTCTCTAATATTATAATAACTCTGCACCTCTATCGAAAGAAAAACCCTGACACACTCACCATTGTTGTCGTCAATCAAACACTTTTGTGTGTCCATGCAGTTGATGAGGCACTTTAGGATTTCTATGCAGGGGAAAAATGGAGTTCTACTTGCCACCATGTGTAGGTATGATCTTCGAATGTTCAGAAAAAATTCATCATCGAGCTTCCTCATATCGGGGTCACTGTGCGGGATATATTCCAAAATTCTTCCCGACTGATCTTCTTGAAGAGTTATCCCTAGTGTGGGAGTACAACCTTGGTCCCCATGCTTGCCTCCGTGTCTCCAAAGGACGGAGGTTGAGTGAAAGCCTTATTTGTAGATGTCCTAATGACTGGTTCCAACCTTGGAGAAAATTCTAATTGTTTTGTTGGCCCTGGGGACAAGCCTTCTCCTACCTCTGGTTCCTTTAGCTTCGACGCTCTCAGAGATCGCCTGGTGGTTGGTTTTCTTGGAGGCATTGTTCCTATAATTGAAACAATCCTTTAAGGCCTGTGTATAGAGAGACATTGCATAAAAATGTATATATGAAGTGAGAACATAGAAAATTCAGACTGATACATACCTATAACGCTTGCTAAACCTTGTAGTTTGATACTCACGGGATCTTGGAAGCTTTGAATTTCTCGCTTCGCTCTTCTGGATGATCTGAAACTCCTTTGCACGCAGAGTGGTCTCGCTTACAATGTCTCAAGAGAATTTAAACGGGGAAAAACTTACCGTGTCACATCGACCAATTAATTTGGGTGATGAGTGAAAATCAAACAAATCTGCCGTTGGATCTCTGCAATTTAATTCATCGTGGGTTGACGGCGGAGGCGTGGAGGGCGAAGTGTTCTATTGGTAAGCGGTTGTTTTGATTCACACACAAAGTAGTAAATAATGCGATATTTGGAATTAATTAACCTCTTAAAATCTCAGAATCTAATCGTATCTAGCGCTAAAATGTCCCATCGTGTCTCTTTCCTAGTGGGTGGATCGGGGATTGACATCCTTTGATATCCTTTGGCGAAAAAACTCCGACGCTGATCGATTTCATCATACGATGCTGACGTGGAAAAACTAGCTTAGAACACGTGGCAGTGAAGACGGGTGACTTAACTCATGAGTATTATTCGGAGTTGAGACTTTTTTCAAGTTGTGCGTTCTTAAACTAAACTTGGGATTGCTAATGCCGAAAGGGTATCAGGGATCGGCGGTCGGGAATAAACCTATCACGTATTTTCCTTTAGGTTAGTGTCTTCGAAAAATGGCCGCTATCGAAATGCTTCGGGAATTGGTGATCGGGGGAAAAATTCTTAGGATGGTCGCAATGTTTGTCGTAATTCAATTTTCTCCGATTCCGACAAGCGCGTCAGGTATCGGCTATCGGCAATATCATTTCCTTTTCTTTTAAACGTTACTCCCTTCACCTATTTTTGATGCCGAAGGGGATCGACTACCAGTGATCTCTGTATGTGGTACTTGTCATGAAATAAAACTTTCTTTCGCCAATATCGATGAAGATCGACGCTCAATGACTGAGGTTTTCCGAGTGATTCCTTTTCGCCCTTTAATTTCTTCCGATGCCGAATATTGAGCACGTCGGGTGAAGTGTTTTTGTGGGAAAATCCTTAAGTGTTAGGCCTTTTTTAATTTATGAATTTAAATAGACCTAAATATCTCATGAGCGTTAAGAGAACAAGAAAAGTCAAAAGTTTTATCAAAATAAAATCGAATTCAGATAGTGAAAAATTAAGTGGTACCCAAAAAAGTGAAAAATTGACATTGGCTTTTTAGGGTTTGTTGAGTGCTCGACAGGTAGCTTGCAAATCTCTTTGGTCTTTTTCTCTCTCTGGTTGTTCCTTGTGGGGATTTATGCCCTTCTGCTTCTTGTAGAGTTTTTCAGGCCCAAGCAGGCCTTTTATGTCCAACTGTAATATCTATGGGTATGTTGCTTAGAGAAACTGAATCGGCTGGAACAACTAGATCAAATGGAGCTATTGGATCATCTAGAATAATATCTGTCTCCCTCTGAACTACTGAAGGAAGAGAAGGTATTATCTCACTAGCAACTTCCATCTGAGCTTCTCTGGATTTCTGGAAGGCTACTTCTTCTTCAAAGGTAACATCTCTGCTTAATTCAATTTGTCTTTGACCAGGAATGTAGATTCGATAAGCTTTTGAGGATTCACTGTATCCAACAAATGTGCCCTTCCTTCCTGAAGGTTCTAGCCTGGATCTCTTTTCTTTGGGTACATGAAGATACACTGGACATCCAAATATTCCGAAGTGTCCAATATCAGGCTTCACTTTGGTGAAGGCTTCTATTTTGAACATATACTGTTGTCATACATGCTTCTTCCCATAGAGTCATAGGTAGACTCTGATCATGTATCATTGCTTTCATTGCCTCAATGATAGTTTTGTTTTTCCTTTCAGCTACTCGATTTTGTTGAGGGTTGTAAGGAACTGTGAACTCCCTCTTGATTCCTGCTTCAATACAAAAACTGTTGAATTATTTTGAGGTGTATTCTCCTCCATTATCTGATCTTAATATTTTGATTTTTCTTCCGGTCTGGTTCTCAATTTGAGCTTTGAATTCTTGAAATTTTGCAAGGACTCCATACTTGTTCTTTAGAAAGTAAATCCAAGTTTTCATGAAGTGATCATCTATGAATAGTACATAGTATAAGTACCCATTTAGAGATGCAACAATCATTGGCCCACATACGTCTGAATGTATCAAGTCCAAGATTTCCTTGGATCTGTTGTCACTGCCTGGGAAGGATCCTTTAACATTTTTTCCAAGGGAACAACCTTTGCAAACACCCTTATGATGAATCTGTATTTATGGTATACCTGTTACCATTTTCCCTAGAGATCGAAGAGTTCTATAATGAATGTGAGCAAGTCTTCTATGCCATAGCTCACTCAAGATGATTGTGTCATGTAATAAGGCTTGGAATGGTTTGATGGTTAATCCGTACAAGCTATTTTCTCGGACACCAATTACCTTGGTAGAACTTATATGAGAGTCTTTGTGCCATGCAAGAACTCTTCCTTCTGAGAAGGTAATCTTATAGCCTTTGTCTTCCAAGGCAGAAATAGAGACACAATTCCTCTTCATTTCGGGGACATATAATACTTCTTCTAATTGAAGCTGCATATTTGAATCTAGTTGGAAGGTAGAAGTTCCAATTCCTCTCACATTATATCTGGAATCATCAACAAGAACAACATGTAGATGTGTCTCTTTCTCAACGAAATGTGTTAGGTGATTACTAAGACCAGTCATGTATCTGGAGGCACCAATATCAATTAACCAAGTATTATCATTGGTAGGGACCATACCTGAGAGTGCTGAGATGTTGATGTCTCCATTTCTTTGAGGTCTTGTCTTCTTGGAACTGAGTTTGCTTGAATCATAAAGCTTTCCCCCCATCATGATTTTGCTCATTTTGGACTCTTCACAAACCCTTGTCAACTGGGCTAAAAAACCTAATGGCCATGCTAGGCTAGCACTTAGGTTTTCTTGCACCCACTTCTATTTGTTAGAAAAACATGATCATGGAGAAATAAAAAAAATAAAAAAATGCACAAATAAAACATAGAAGATACACAATACAATATAGACACAGATATACGTGGTTCACCTAGTGTGGGCTATGTCCACCTGAGAAATTGTCAGGTCCTTCCTTTATTATTATCCAACAAATGAAGATATACAACCTACAACACACTGGCTGCAACTTCCTCTTCTTTCTCTCACATTATCCTCACTCAGAATACAATATTCGCAATAATACATAGCCACAATACATTTCCCTCATAAAAGAGGGTTGCCTTCTAGGGGAAAAAACCCTAACATAACTTCTACCGTCAAATTTGTGACCTTATAATGAATGGTCCAGATTTACTATGAAATTACAATATACATTTACAAGGCAATTTTTCCTTCAGGGGCTTCTCCCTCGAACCCCTGTAGGAGGGGCAAGCCCCCCCTGCACATCCCTGCGTGGAGGAGTGTAAATTATTTCGGGGGTGTAAACTCTTCATGGGGTATAAACACGACTGAAAACAAAGACCTCTAAATTAGGAAGATAATTAGGCTCCACAACCAACACTGTTTCCCTTAAGTATAGTTATCTGTAAAAGTTTTAAAAAAGTTCAATATTTTATAAAAGAATTTTTTTTTTCAAACCTCAAATATTATAGCTCATTTTTTTTAAAGAAATAAAAACATGGATTTAATAATCATATTGTAAAAGATTTGGAAAAAAGTGCTCAAAAAACAAAATTGTTTTTAAAATAAATTTTGCATAAAAATTTGATTTTAAAGAAAATTTTAAAAAACTTTTGATCTTTGAAAAACATAGTTTCAGAAACAAAAATTATTCAAAAATAATATCAAGAATTTGATAGGAAATTAAAAAAAAAACTCACTCTCAAAAAAATTCTCTTTGATATAATAAGGAATTTCTTATGTAAGCCTTCACCTTGAAAGTAATGTTCAAGTAAGTCTTCACCTTGAAAAAATGTTCAAGAAAGTCTTCAATATATAAATTGTTACTTCAATAAAAAATTGAACTTCAAGAAGATAATTTTTTTTCCATTCAAAACCTCAATAAAGTTGCAAAAACATCAACAAAGTTTAAAAAATACCAAGAAACTTGTTCAAAACAATGAAAAATATCCTCCAAATAGCGAAAAAGATGCTCCAGACTTTTGCTTAGGAGCTCCACATATGCGAAAATATGAAATGAGCGAGTGAATTGTGTAAAAAGGGTTTGGCCGAAAGCGTATTTATGTTATTTCGCGCCAAACAACGCGTCCCTTCATTTCTTTTTCTTGCTAATGTAATTCTCTCACCCAAATTTCGGACGGAAAAACTGCGTTTCAGCCGAAAGGTTAGGAATTCATTTATTTTTAACAGATTTAATTAAAAAATCATTTTCGACCGAACAAAAATACTTTTCGGCCGAAAACCTGCAAATGGGACTATTTGAAGGAAACTATGAATTCTCTCCAACTTACTTGAACTTTGGAGGTAGCGGACTCCTGCAAATACTCATAATTTAGTTTCGGAATTGATACCAACATTTTAAAAATTGAATCTACTTTCATTGGATATAATTTGTTTTCATTTTCATTGTTTTGATCTATTTTTATTTAATTTTATAAAAAAATCACTCCATAATATTTTTAGGTGACATTATGATTCAATGAAATGAAAAATCCATATCTCTAAAATATATAGTGGAAAATTATGGAAAATTTATATTCAAAATCCTTAAATTGTTCTCTTCAAAATGGTATTTTTAGATTTTACTTTTAAGTAAAAATTAAGATAGATACATGGGGGGGGGGGGCATGTGTTTATAATCTGCGACTTTTTTTTTCTGATTGGTCAACTTCAAAAAATTATAGAAATTATAATATTCACCCGTTAGATTCAAAACTATAGTCATAAAAAAATAGAGTTTCTGTAGATTGTTGCAGTATATTTCGTTTGCCAAAAACAAAAAATTTTAATAATGGATACATTGTGGGGGGAAACCATAAGTCATTATCATTCCCTTCATTTTTAAGTAACATACTGTCAAGCAATTGCCAAATTGACATATCAAATCTCAATAATAAAAAAAAATTGAAAAATAATCAGTAGAAAGCTAACCAAATTCTTCACAAGTTTTGTTTTTACTGTAAAGTGAAATTATAAATTAAAAAAATACTTTTGTTTACCAGAAGTTGAAGAACTTGTGAAAATATAAAAAAAAATTTCATAAAGAAAGAAAAATGGACACCCATCTTCATGATTTTACCCAACCACAGTATAATAATGCACAAAAGTTTTGAGTACCACCACAATATAACAACACACAACAGTGTGCAGCGCCATCACAGTATAATAATGCGCAACCACAATACAATCAGGCACCACAATATAATACACCATGCTGAGACAATCAAGGTAACAGAGGAGGCTTCAGAGGAGGAGGCCGTGGAGGAAGATGATTTGGAGGAGGTAGAGGACCAGTAGTTTGTGACAACTGTTAGAAACATGGACACTATGCAAGAGATTGCCCACAACCACCTACGACATGTATGTATTGTCGTGTAGCAGAGACAAAAGACTGTCTAATACTTTTGGTAAATATACAAGACAAGGGGAACCAGAACAATCAAAATGTCTAATGGATTTTTGTAGAAAATAGAGAGGAGGATGGGAATAAGATCAATATAGTCACTAGAGGTGGAGCCAAGACATGAGCAGATGCGAAAAAAAAGGACCAGGACCAGTACCATTGGGTCAAAAAGAATACAACACCCCAACAAAATTTTGATGCGCACAAGGAGAAAGAGACATTCAAGGAGGCTAGACAAGAGATTTTGAAGGAGAATATTGCGTCTACTTCAGGAACAAAGCCAGGAGATGATGTACCATTCTATGACATGCCTCACTTATTTGATCATACCAACAAATAATAACCATCAGAACATGTACGTAATCTGAGAAACTTTTTGGGGTCTTGTGCGAAGTTGTTGAATGACAAAAACTCTTTACAAGTATTACAGATTATGTTAAAGAAGTGAAATTCTAGAGAAGATATGAAATTACAACACAAGAGAGTCAATCATGTTCATAAGAAGAGAAGAACAAGTAGGGAATTTAGGTTGAATGCAAATATTGGAGTTTTCAATATGGGTGATATCATACTAGACTTAGGATCTGAAGTAAATGTTCTGCCTAAGAAGACATGGGAATCGATGGGAGAACCTACATTGGGATTTTCACCTATTCAATTGAAGTTATCAAATCAACATAGAGTGGCATCGATTGGTAGATTGAAGGGCATACCAATAGATCTGGATGGTGTGCACACTATGGCAGACTTTGAACATAGTAGATACCACTTCACCATATAAAACATTGTTGGGTTTGGATTAGGCTTTTGACAATCATGTTATTATTAACCTGAATATCAGGAAGATGATCTTTGAACCAAGAGAATACATATTTATTGTGCCATTAGATCCTTCATAAGGAGAAAGGTATGTGGAACCCGTGTCATAAAATTTTATTACAGAAGACATAAACCAGTCTGCATGAGAAGAAGATTATGTGAACCCACCAATAGATGGAACGCTGAGCTGGAGGAGTATTAGTTCGTGCGACTTAGAATCTGAAACATGATTAGATAATTGGTAGCAACGATTGCATGAGTTATCCACCAGAATATGCGCAAGGATAACCCACGTACTAAGATGGGTTGGTACAGAGGTAAGGGAACCACCCATGTTTTATGGTCAGAATGATTTAAAGGAATTTTTAACAAAGTTTGAGTTGGATGTTTTTGAAAGTCATAGGTTTTCTATATTTCTTTTAAAGATACACTTGCACAATGGTGGGGTACCCATAAGGAGAAAATTCAGAATTGGTATCAATGAAAGAGGTTACTATGCATAAGATTTGGCACAAAACAGGAGGACATATATGTGGAGAAGTATGATGGAATGGGACAACCCCAAGAACATGTAGAAACATGTGTAATTTGATGGATATTAGTACCACTGAAAGAGTGGCCACATCATTTTATTCATACATTGGAAGGATTTCCGAGGAATTGGTACACATTATTGGAACAACGCATGGAAACTGCAAATTGGGAAGAAATGCAACATAATTTTGTGATTACATTTACATTTGAGCAAGAGAATCCAGAAATAGATACAACACTGAAGTTGGTAAGAGAAAGGATTTTTGAAGAACCATAAGTGGAGATTGTGACAACTTATCAGAACAAGAAGAGACAGACAACAAGACAATCACTACATTGTTATCATGTCATAGAAGAAGAAGACCCAACAGAAGAAAACCCATGCAACATCAAGATCACATAAGTTGAAGGAGAAAGAGAGGTAGAAGGTCCAAAGCTAGATTCATAATATTATGTTGCACCATTGAAGATCAAGAAGGTAAATATTGGAACAACAAAGAACCCAAATATTGGAAGTAAAGGATATTATTGGGACGATCAGACAATAGAAATAATAACAGAGTTACTGCGTGAGTATAGTGTCTTATTTCCAACGACATTCTCAAAGATGAAAGGGGTTGCAGAAGAAATTGGAGAGATGAAGATCCCTTTGGAGCTAGATGCCATAACAATAAGATAGAGACCTTATGGGTTGCATCTAGTGTACAAGTAGAAACTAAATGCATAAATTGATAAGATGTTAGAAGCTTGTGTCATAGAATCTGTTGAAGAATCATAATGGTTCAACCCTATGGTAGTGCAGGAAAATAAGAAAGGGGGAATAAGGATCTGTGTAGATTTGAGAAAACTGAATGATGCATGCCTCCATGGTCCTTTTCCTACCCCATTTACAAATGAAGTTGTGGATAATGTATGAGTTCAAGAAGCCTATTCATTTACTGATGGATTTTTATGATATCACCAGATCATAATTGCACCAGAAGATAGACATAAGATTACATTTGCAACAGAATGGGGATCATATCAGTATACAATGATGCCATTTGGGTCGAAGAATGCACATGCACTTTTTTCAAGGGTAGTAGTAGTTGCCTTTAAGGACTTTATTCATAAGTTTCTAGAAGTTTATTTGGATGATTAGACAATGTTTAGCTTATTTAAGGATCATGTGCAAGTGTTAAGATTGATGTTAGACATGTGTAGAAAGTGTCAGATTTCATTGAATATTAAGAAATGCATTTTCAACGTACCTTTTGGTATTCTGTTAGGGACTGTGGTGTGTAAATAGGGTCTGTGGGTTGATCCTTCCAAAATTGTTGTCATACTTAATTTACCACCACCTAAATTAGTGTGCTAGTTAAAAAGTACACTTTTTCATACATGCTACTATAGGAAGTTCATAAGGGGATATGGACAGATAAAGCGACGACCATAAAAATAAGGCGCATTTATGATAGGGTTTATAAAAAGGGAAAAACATGAAAAGGAAAACACTTGTGATTTTGAGAAAACATGAGCGAACAAGGTGCGATTGGGTGAGAAGAGTTGTGAAGAATTCAACTTAGATTTCCAGCGAAATTTAACTGAGTGAGAACAATGACACTGTCGAAGTTCGAAGGACCCAACTAGTTCGCAAGAAGGACCAGAAGCGCCAAAAAATCGATGAAAGATATGACTGGGGTGGTAGATGTAGATAAAATCATGTTGACATAAAGTGAATCAATTATTCTGACGTTGGTTGAGGAGCAGAACCCAGAGGAAGAAGCAATGGAGGTAAACCAGGCGGAAGAAGGTCTAAACCCTAACACTGAAGGAAACCCTAATGAAGCAAAACTAGGAGTGACACACACACAAGGGAAACAAGAAGAAGACGATGAGGAGATACAATCTGATGAACCCAAGGAAACGTAGAACCCTAGAGAAGAAGAACCCCCGAAACATCGAGGATGACAACGACATAGATCATGACACAGAGGAGGAAGTACAAATCGAGACAACAGGTCCATCAAAGAGAAAAACAAGACCAGTCGTAATAGCAGCATGCGCACAGACCCAGGTTTTGATGTCATTGCCCCAAATTCTAGAGTCAGTGATAGATGTAGAGGACATGATAGGGTTTGTTCCCAAGTTGAAGTACACATATCACAATGTCACATAGGTGGCTAAGTTTCCAGAGCTTGTGCAGGAAATATATATGGAAAACAGGGGAAAGCGCCCATTAGGAGATCTCATTTTCAAGCCAAAATAGTGGATAGCATGGCTATACAACTTTGGCTTCATGAATTTGTTAGAAATACCTCACTTTGGAAGGGGGAAGGAAGTCAATGCATGCGTGAAGAAACTATTGGCGAGAGTCCATGGAGGATTTTTTTGGATGGATAGACCTATCCCGATTGATGTAGACATAATTGTGAAGATTACAGGGCTTCCAATAGATGGAGTGAAGCCTGAGCAGTATTCAGATGATAAGACGAAGGAAAATGCCATTGAAAAAAAAGTAAAAGCTCAATTTGGAACTGACAGGGGAAACAAAGGCATGATTATCAAGACCATTAATGACCCAGCCACAAGATTCATGAAAAAGTTAATGGCATGCAAGTTATTGATGAAGTGTCACAAGGAAGAGGCACATACATGTGTAGTAGTAGTAGCCGCGCAGTGTGCGAAGGGGACAATACTCAGTTGGGTGCCATATTTGCTCAACCTATTTTTGGAAGATTGTAGAGATGCGCAGGATTTTGGGATGGAGTTCCATTATTCATGGTTGTTGATTTTAATATCTTTAGTGGGATGGGAAAAACCAAAGTATTCAGCCTTCTATGACAGGACAGGAAAGTTCCACGCAACAAGGTATATAAATTTGTGGAACAATACAGATCCCAAGCAGAGGAAAGATAATTCAAGCATTTTTGGCATGTATCCGGGGGAGATGCAGGAAAAGATAGAAAACACATGGAGGGTCTCACCAGAAGTGGTGAAGGAGAATGAAGGGATATCAAACTTCAATGCATATAGGCACAACATATGGATATAAGCAAGGATAGACCCCAAGAAGACATGGCTAAAGATGTAGTATTGCATCATAATAGAAGAAGTACAATGGGCAATAGAAAAATGGCCAGATCAATGGAAGGTACCAGTGTATTTCAAGAAAGGAACAAAGGGTAAAGAAGAAGAAGTAGCCGACACGTCGCAAAAATCCAATAATCCAGCAGCAAATACCAGGAAAGCATCACAACACACTTAGCCAACAGAAAGTGGGACAACAGTGAAGAAGAAGAGGAATAAGGAAACAATACCTAGGGCCTCAATAGAAATTAATTGAGCGCATGGAAGGAACAAATGGGGAAGCAAAGAAGAAGTATAAAATCCCTAGCTAGGAGAAACCTGCGCAGACAAAAACACCACCAAAAATCAAATCAACGATGCAAATAAGTGAACAACGCAAGAAGATGAAGGTGTAAAATAATGCCCCTTAGCTCACAATAGCTGAGGATTACACATAATTGGTGGCAAAAAAAGTACATGATCGAGGAGAATAATGCTTATATGTCACAAAGTCACAAAGAGAAGAACTTATGAAAAAGATGATGGAGGGGAAATAAGTCCCGGAAAGCTTACAAATCAATGTAACAAAAAATAAAGGTACGATGCAACAGGAGGAAACCCATGAAAAAAAGGAAACAATCCAGACAGTAAGAACAGGAAGTGATAATTTCTAGATTACCCAAGGAATGATACAAGTGGACGAGGACAAAACACAAAAACTTTGAAGGATATAGAGGAGTTGGACTTGGTGTTGTCCAAGATTCCAACCTATGCATTATACAAGTTGCAGATAAACGTCATGAATGAAGTTCAATCAAGGGCCAGGACAGATGCAACAAAATTAGAGACAAACATGGAGGCAAAGGAGATATTGGAGATAGCCTTCAAAGAAGTGCAACATGAGAGGGACAAAAAATAATAGTGTGTGGAGAAATTAGAACAAAGGATTGAGGAAGTCTTTCAAACTATACCAAACAACACACTAGCATAAGAGTTAAGTACACAAGAGAAGATCCAAAAAATAGTGCAGGATATGGAAGGGTACAGACAAGAAATCACAGACCTGGCAGAGAAGGTGATATCAAGTACCCCACTAGAGATCAAAGCACAAAGGGAACAACAGGCTATGGAATACACTGAAAATATTGAAGGGGAATTAACAAAATGATATAACTATACAACAATACAATGCACATGTGGACATAACTGTAGGAAGATGAAAATATTCAAGAATTAGATTAGAAGGAAGGAAACATAAGCGCTACAGTCCAGGATTTGAAGCATAGACAAAAGAATATGGCCATATTATACAGGATGAAGAGTTCACAAGAGATGAAGAATCTGCAACCAGAGCTGAAGGTAATCCAAATGAAGAAGTAGTTAAAGAAGGCTCAATTGGAGCCATTGCAGGAAGGGGAAGAAACAATGATTACAAAATTGGAAGCAACAAAGGAAAGGATAGAGAAACTACACTTGGAGAGTGTAGAAATGATGAAGGAGTACATTACAACACAGTTGGTGGAAAACATTGCAGAAAAGAGTGCATGGGAAAAAACACAAGTACAAGAGATGACAGGAAGATTCAGGGCGCTGAAGATGTCAATGCAAGAGGCAAACACTACCTGAGTGGCTCGAGACGAGCCACATGTTAGTGTTGGGGGTCTGTTAGAGCAGGATATTTTGGGAGAAATTTTTGAGGAATAAGGAAGAGCGCAAGAAACGAGGCAGACAATTAAGGAATGAACCAAAGAAGCAACACACATTGGGAATCAAGGAAAAGTAGCATGAGGAAAATAAGAGTCAAAGAAAGAAATTGTTGGATTGAAGACCAACTGTGTGTAGGAGTTTGATATGTGGACAAACCTAATCCACCGAGGTCAGGGTTTTGGGTTATGATGTAACGGGTTTTTACCCACTTTTGGTAGTATAAATATATGATGTATGAGGTAGATAGTGTATCACTTTGTGTGTAGAAGAGAGCTCGACACAAACAAGTTGTTTTAGTTTTTCACTTGGCGATTTCATGTTTTGAAGAATCCACTGTGATTTAATTGGTGACTCCATTGTTTTTAAATGTCAAGTTCATTTGTTCCAAAGATAGATGCAGGGTATGCACCATTTTATTTTTCAAATATACATGGTTATCATAATGCTATACCTAGTGCAGAAGAATGGGGAGATTTCCTTCTCATATTTAAAGAAGATAAGGATGTCAATCCTGCACAACATTTGTTAGAATTTCATGAATGTATGCTTCAATTGAATATTTATCATGAATATGTTCATGACATATTTGGAGGGAGATGCTTGTCAATGGTATAAATATTTACCTATTTTTAGTATCACTTCATTAAGATATTTTCATGTAGCTTTTCAATTTTATTGTAAAAGGATGTATTCGACTACTGTTTGTTTGAAGATTGTTGTGAGAAATTGAAATCAATTTTAGAACGTAAAGAAAATTCTTGTGACAGTGAGGACAAAGAATATTTTGAAGTAAACTTTAAAAAACATGATAGTTATGGACAAATTTATGAAAATTTTCAAGAACATACAGTTCTTTCTTCTTCACCCGTTAATCAAAATCAAGATTCTATTGAACATGCCATATTTTCATTATCTTGAAATTGATGAAAAATCACCTACTAAAGTTTCAAAAAGTATGTTGTTGACTTCTGATTTATATGAAAATATTGTTGACTTGATTTTTGATAAAGAATTTTCTTCCCAAGAAGAATATTGACAAATTCAAGAAGGTTTTGTTTCCCTTAACTGTTATGAAGTCTATGATATACAAGAGCAGTTATGTCTTCTAAATCAAGAGGAAATTTTCCATGATTTTAAAGATCCAATAACAGTCTGGATGGAGTCTGCATTATCTAATATGTTGGATGTCACAGTGTTCTCAGAAATATCAAGTCATAAAATCCTTTAACATCCTTTCACTATGTTTATGAAGTTGCTTTTCATGGCAAGTTTCCACCACCTACACTATTTTTCATTTTGGTAATTAAAAGTAGAAAGAAAGATCATACAATCAAAAAAATGTTTTGTTGGCTTCACTGGAAGTTTCATTTCAATTGATCATTGTAATTGAGCTACTTAGAGTAGGAAACACTGTATGTAAAATAAGCTCACATTTGAGCATTTATTTTTAGTTTGTACAAATGATTTGTTTTAGTTTGTGAATAAACTTGGTTTGAGAGACTGAAAAATGTTTGTTTTTGGGTTACATTAGAATCATACACATGGTATATTGTTATTTCATGCCTCACAGGGAGACACAATCCCCAGATGGATCGTAATGTTGTAACAATGAAAAAAGTTTCCCAAAATTTTCCAATTTTCGTAAAATTTTCTTATTTCCCTATGTTTCAAATCCTTTTCATAATTTGATTTCTTTTTACTTTCATGTTTGTTTGATTATTTGAAGTAACTTAGTCATTGATTTGTTCTCATTTGTATAGTTTCTTTTGATTTGCTTCTTCTTTGATTTTGATGTTATTTCTCTTCATTTGGTTAACATACTGGGAAGCATGTCTTACATTATAAGGGATTTCTTATTTTATAATATAATTAGTAACTTTTTAGTTATGGAGGAAGTTCTTTCTTATTCAATATAAGTTAAGTGTTTATTCAAAAAGAAAGTGCTTATCTAACATCATCATTAAGAGCACTATCCACATCATAACATAAAACTGATATTAGTGATAATTGGAAATGGGAGAAAACTGTAGGCCTGGTTTTTATTCACCAAAGCTTTTGCCAAACAAAGAAACTCTTAGAATCCCTCGCTTCCGTTACACAATTTATTTGCGCAATTCCTTATAAATATAATTTAAAGGGTGAAATTTATAAATAAGGAAGTTGAAAGTGCTTAAAGAAGAACAAGCAAACCCGTCGGGGCTATGGACACTCGCTGACAACAGGTCAATGTTTTTGCAAATGACGACACAATAATAGTTTTAAAGAGAGACGAGGAACACATGTGTGCAAAGATTTGGTTTGAATAAATATTTAGGCCTTTGATTGATTTCATAACTGAGTAAAAACTTTGTCTTATTATAACTAATAAACTCCATCTCTCTGCTCTTTTTGACCTGTTATGATAAGTAAATAGTATCATTGAATGAATAACTAATCATTTTTAGATATTAAGAACTCTATTCCTAAAATATTAGGTGAAAATGTTAAACCAAGTTAAATAATAAAATCTCGACCTTTAAAATTCTTCGCTCGATATGTTTCCATTTGAGGTTTCAATAGCTCGCTTTAATTTTTGAAAATACTGCTTTTGTTCACATTTGGTTTTGTTCTTGATTGTTTTAAGGGTTTAGTTGGATGATTTTCCTTTTTGGTTTCAATGGTCATGAGGTTCTTGTGTAATGCCACTTCATCACATTTTTCCACATATGATGGTTGCGCCATTTGAGTTTTTCCACATTTGATCATCTAATGTTCTTTTCACACTCATTTGAACTTGCCTAAAATGGTTTCATGTTTCTCGTTGCCTGAATTTGGATTATCATGATGATTTGGCATTTTTGTCAAGATTTGGGTTTCATTGCATTAAAAAAAATAAATGAACATTTTGGTGGGTTGAAATTATTTAATTAAGAGTTCAGTTTATGAAATTTTAACTCGCATCCTGAAAGAGTATATGTTGATGAATGGAAACGAGATTTTTTTTTTTAAATTTCAATGAAGCATCAGTTTTTACGAGTCTTCAACTTTTAGTTAAAAATAATGCCTCTCTTCATTTTGGCACTCTTTTGAAAGCCAAAATTAATGCAATGAGGACATTTTCATAAGAATTCTTTCTACGTCTTAAAATAACCAATATTAAAAATTAAAGATGGGCAGATAGTTTTCAATTTGAAGAAAGGCATAAATTTCTACAAGGATTTACTTTCGATAAAAAATGTTTGATTATCTCGAGGATTCTCACTAAATATAATGTGGTTCATGCGTACTAGTTGAGTATTAAGGATAGAGGTATTTTACATCCAAACATATTTATTTTGGAGTTGATAGTTGACATTTTTCACCATTCTTGCAATTTTTCAACTTCATTGTTTTATTGTGTTGTTAATCTAAATTGATGAAAGCCTTTATTTAATATTTTTTTTTGGATGTTATGAGCATGGCAAAGTTTTATGAAAAAGAGAGACTGAAAATATTAACTATAAACGTTTGTGTAACTAGTTAAAGTGAATGTGCAAGAAAACCCCATATTTTATATGGTGGAAAACGTCAAATTAAATTTTATAAAAACCATAAATTCCAATTAATATATTAGGCATTATGTTTGGTCTTTCTCACATGTTAGTATTTGTGATAAAATTACTGTATAAGCAATTAAGAGGTCGCGGTGGTTAAATTCCATGCCATTAAAAAATCACGGATGCGAGGAAAATATGGTAACAGATATCTCCCACGAGATCACAAGGAAGATGATAGAGATCCAATTACTAGTCAGATTGGGTAATCCATTTCATTAGATAGATCAACATGTCAGAGTGTTTATTAATTTAATGAGGCCATGTGAAAAAACAAAATCTGTTGAGGTAGATAACACCAGATTGTTGGTGTTCCATTAAGATAATTTTGAGATGCGTCTGTGTTCAACAACACATGTATTCCAATAAAGGATGAGCTCCTTCGATAACCACTCACACAACTAGATCAAAGATCAACACGCTGATGTTTTGATGTGATAAAACCCCTACGGGGAAACATCTACGACCCAAGCCAATGCGGCCACTTGGAGCAATCTAATAATGCAAAAGAAAAAATATTACATAGAGATTTTACAAGAGAGTTTCTCATAATCGATCATCGACAAATGACCCTCCATGCTCTTTAAATAGATATCATGGACCAATCGAGTGTTAATCCATGGATCAATGTAGTCATCAATATTGAGGAGAATATGAATCATCGGATCACTCTATATCGGGAACATATCGTGAACATCGTATTTCCTAACTACAAATGCATACTAAATAAACAAACTAATAAACACACTTTTACCTAACAACATCTTAGACCAAGTAGATATTAACTAACTCCTAAGTGTCTAAATATACTAACATCCCCTCTTAAGAACAACTTGGGATAACATTGAAGGATTTACAATAGTGACACAATAGAATAAGGAATGAGGCATTAGAGCCTATCTCCCCTTAATGAAAACTTCCCGAACTCCTAACATAGATTGAAGTTTGGAAAAAATCACTTATGTAAGATAATTTTTGAAAATGTCTGCAACTTGATCTTCCATAGGGCAGAAGAGAACTTCAATAACTTGATCATGAATGAGATGTTTAATGAAGTGCATGTGTAGATCGATGTGTTTGTTGCGCCGATGTTGAACTAGGTCATTGGTGAGCTTGATCACACTCCTATTGTCACACCAAAGGCTGGTTGGATGCTACTACTGAAATCCAAAATATTAAAGGTTCTGTCGAAGCCACAAGGATTCCTGACTTGCATTTACCGTTGATTGGTACTATGCTTCTACTAAAGAAAGTGCAATAGCATGTTGTTTCTTACAGGCCCAAGTGATAGGTCCTGAACCAAGGCTGAAAACATAACCTGAAGTAGACTTCCGATCATCGGGATCATCATCCCAATATGAATTAGTGAAACCAACTAATAAAGGATTCCCCCTTGAATTGTAATGTATCCCAAACTGAATTGTACCCCGGACATACCGAAGTGTCCTTTTATCTTTTTTCCAATGGATTTCATGGGATTTTTACATATACTGGGAAACAAGACGAACAACAAAGGAAATATTAGGATGGGTATGAGTCAAGTATAAGAGGCTACTAACTAACTAATGGAACAAAGTGGCATCAAATTCAGAAGAAGTATAGGTGGTAGCAAGATTGACTCCAAACTAGAAGGGAGAAGGGGTTGGTTTATAATCTTCCATGTGGAAGTGATGAAGAAGGTCACGAGCATACTTAGACCGGGAAAGAAAAATTCCTTCATTGGTTTGCAAAACTTGGAGGCCAAGGAAATAGTGTAAAAATCCGAAGTATGCCATTTCAAATTTCTTCTTAAGGATGGTTTTCACATGGTTTAAAATTTTTGAGTCACTACCAGTAAGGATAAGGTCATCAACATAAAGGACAAGGATTATGAGATGGATTCCTACTTTCATGGTATGGACATTAGGATCAAAATGGCATCTAGAAAATCTGATGTCAAAAATAAAGATGTCCATTTTGGCATACAAAGCTTGGGGGGATTGCTTAATACCATAAAGATATTTCTTAAGGTGACAAATAAGGATAGAGTCATTCTGGACATAGGCAAGAGTTTTTTCCATGTAGATTTCTTCTTGAAAATCCCCATGCAAGAAGGTGGATTTAACATCCATCTGATGGACCTCCCATTTTTGTGAGGCAACAAGGGCAAGAACAAGGCAAATGGAATTCATTTTGTCTATAGGGGAAATTTTTTCATTATAGTCAATTCCTTCAACTTGGGAAAATACTTTGGCAAATGATCGAGCCTTGTGCCTTTCAACACTTCAATCTGATGCATACTTAGTTCCGTAGACCCATTAACATCTGACGAGTTTTCTTTCTTTTGGAAGAGGTACAAGATCCCAATTATCGTTTTCCATTAAAGAATGATACTCTTCATTCATTACTGTATCCAAATATGGATGAACTGAAGCTTCTGCAAATGTCTCTGGATCACGAGTCTCTGAAACTTGAACCAAAAGAGAAGAGACTCGTTGGAATTGTGAACATGTCTTACACTAATTTGAAGGATCACCGACTGCTTCTCATGTTGAACTAACCCATCTAGGAAACAATGGTGTTGGTGTTGGTTTAGGTTCAATGGATTCATCTGGAGTGTTGGTCCTAAATTCTGCACCTAACCACTAAAAGGAAAATCTAGGCCACCTCAATTTTATGATGATTGGTTTTCTGATAATTTGGTTTTGTTGGTTAGCTTAAGGATAGGTTTTTTAAGATGGTACTATGGTTGAACAAGCCACACAGTATAAAAGTAGGTTCTCCTTTTCTAATGGTATGGATATTGATATACAGTTGGGGATATGGAAATACAAACACATAAAACATCAACAAGAAATGCAACAAATAAATTGCTATGTGAGAACAAAGACTTAAAACAATATCTTAAGACTTAGACAAATATCCAGATGAAAATCATTCAACATGTGGTCAATTAGTTAATCTATTCACTAAACAATAGATGTATAACAAGTTTCATAATCAGTGAGAAAATAAACTAAAACCGTGGCTGAAAGAATAAGGAAATGTACATTGCACACATCACAAAATTCGCATTCAAGAAAAGAATCAACACATAAATATTTGAGTAAGGGAACACAACTGTCATCAACATATATTCACTAGGTGGAGAACTTTACAGTCATATGAACAGGTCCAGCCTCTTATGCTGCTTCTATTTTTCTCCAAAAACTCCAAACCCCAAAACATACATAAACTACATATTTATCAGAGTTGCAGAGGCTCTCGTCCTCCTGGGACTGAGACTCAACTCTACATTACTAGTTGTAGAACAACTTATTAACTTAAACAAAACTATGTTGAAGTACAAAAATGTATACTTCACACTGAATTAATAAAAAAGAGTGGTTCTTATCACACATAAAATACCACTTGTTAATTTAATCTAAAAGAAACCTCCAGTTGAACAACTAAAAACTACTATTGGCAATGAAAATGGACTGATGCATGTGCTGGAATGAACTAGTCTTGGAAAAAAAAAGACTCGGAGTTACATAATAGAGTTTTGTATTGAGCATTGGCATGCACACGAGCTGTTTGAGGCCTCTGGAGGATAACTCGCTGTTTGTGTAGATTTTCACATTATTTGCTTGAGGAAGAGGTAGGTCTTCTGCAGTGTTCTGGAACCAATTTGCATCGATATGGGACTGAGACTTAACTCTCTATATGTAATAAATATTTCGGTAGCTAAGCGTACTATGCTATGACCCGCCAGATGCCATATGTACCTTTGGATTAGTTGAAAGTGGGTGATGACACTGGTATACGATAGTTTAACTCAGAGTGGTTCTGTTTGCTGTAACAACTGTCGTCCAAATGGTCATGGTAAAGGACGTAACTGGTTATGAACAAGAGGACATGAAGGACAAGTGTCCAATAGAGAGATGGGATGAGTGGATGCATATGATTTGGATGTGGGGAGTATCGACGGTAAGTAAGTGGAGGACAAGTGGCAAGTCGGGAGAGTGGCAGTATCAATTATAGTTTGCCAAGATTCCGGAGGGGGGGCGCGGTAGGCGGTAAGTGGATTT
>ML784661.1:229127-263519 GCA_009831015.1 Picea engelmannii | reverse complement strand
CGTTAAAGGTATAAAGGTCGGGAGGATATGAAATGCTGTGAGGACCGTCGATATGGCGATAATGGATGCCATTGACGGAGATTAGCGTGAGAGATAGGCGCTACATGACAAAGTGTCTTGTCTCTTCAAGATTTGTAACCTCGAACGCACAAGAACCGTTGATCTATTTTGACTACCGGATCTTCACCTTTGATCAAGTCAATCCTATTGTTTGTTGGTATTTCGAGCTCAAAATGGGTTGTTTTGATTTGTTGCCAGTTTCTGCGGAAGCTTACTGAGATGAAAAGGGACTTGCTGGACCTGTATATCTCATGCACACACAAAAAACTCAGTGGACCTACTGCATGCTCCATTAGTGGCAAATATGATGACAAGTAATTCAAACTCAAACCAAAACATGAAATCATCTTTCAAGAAAATGAAAAATATGGTGCAAAATAAGTTAAGTCAAGCAGGGGCCATGAAACTGAATGATGATATAATGGAGAATAGGCTAAGAAAGCAACCACAAAAACTTAGAATTGATGGATGTATAGGATAAAAGAGGGAAAAGGGAAGGGGTGCAGACCTAGGTTACAACATTGGCTCCAACTAGGGATAGCACGTCCCTGTGTGGTGCTAAGAGCTGTAGATCAGTGCCTTGGGATTAAATAACTTCTCTCACCTTCTTTCTCTTACCTCTGTTTCTGTCTGTCAGTCCTGTGTATTTGCTACTATCTCTCAGCCATGTATCTTATTGAACTGGAAACTACAACTACACCCCAGTGCATTTTTTGGGCTATGGAGTGTTTATTCACACACAACTAACTAATGAAATGCGAAAATAAAGAGAAGCATCTATGGTACAAGAGGGACCTTCCCTCATTCTTAAACAAAATAGTGTTTTAGGAAGCACCCATTTACTGGGCCACCTCAACCACCTTAAAAGGGCCAAACCAGAGGTTGTTGAACTTACCGTGCTTGGACTTGTCATCCCTTCTAGCATCCCACCTTAAGACCAGGTCACCGTCTTGAATGATCTCCTTCTTGGTTTTCTTGTCAAAGGATGATTTGGTGTTGCTCTGGTATGCTTCGGTCTTATGATCCAATGCTTATCTATTTTGTTGAACCTCTATAATTTGGAAGATTCTCCTTTGGATTCCATTTAGCTCCTCAATCTCTTCCTGTAAGAATTTTAGGATTGGTATACCAAGCTGGGTGGGAAAAACAACGTCTATGCCATAAACAAGATGAAAATGGTGAGGTCCCCAAAGACTTCTTGTTGCTTATTCTATTGGCCCACAAATCATACTTGAGTTTAGAGTCCCATGATTTCTTGTTTTCGGTCAACAACTTCATGATAATCCCGATGAGAGTTTTGTTTAATGACTCTGCCAAACCATTCCCCTGAGGGTAATAGGGCATGGAATGTGTCAAGGAAATGTTATGACTACCACATAAGTCAATCATGGCTTTGGACTTGAATGCTTGGACATTGTCTGTTATAAGCTTGCTGGGGCAACCAAATCTGGAAAAATATTAGTTTCCAGGAATTTCATGATCACCTTGTCAGTGGCATTCCTGGTGGGAACAACCTCAATCCATTTGGTGAAATAATCAGTGGCAGTGAGAATCCACCTATGCTTCCCACTAGAGGGTGGATTTATCTCACCTATGAAGTCTAACCCCCATTGCTAAAATGGACCACTGGTAGTGATAGGTTTTAGGGGTAGTGATAGTAACTTTTGTTTTCCTGCAAATATATGACATTCATTGCAAGCCCTAATAGTAGCAAATACATCAGAGAAAAGGGTGGGTCAGTAGTACCCTACCATTAGGATCTTGAGAGCCATGGAATTCCAGTTTTGGTGTCCTCCACATACTCCTCTATGCATTTCTTTTGTGACTTGTTTGGATTCATTTTCATCAAGGCATTTTAACAGTATTCCAACATGATCCCTCTAATACAAGCTCTGGTTTGAAATGACAAATTTGATAGCCTTCAATTTGAGAGATCTGGCCTTTGTCTTCTTCTCATATGGTGGACATTCAAAATGTTGCAGAAAATAAATGATGTTTTTATACCAAAGTGAAGAGGAGTAATTTTAAAATACTTGTAAGTTGTCTTGTCCAGGATGTATGATGGGTGCATCTAATTGGGTGAAGATTTGATGTAATTATTACACCTTACAGTTTGATTCTGATAATAACTTGGCAAGTCCTTGTCCCTTGACCAACTTGGTGGGATTTATGTGCAGGTCATACTCCAATAGTTTGACAATCCACTTTCCTCTTTTTCCCTCAGTGTCTGGTTGGACCATAATACACTGGTGCTAGGAACAAAGGTTGTTATGCTAGACTGCAACACATATACCCTAAAGTATTTGAGTACTTTGACCAGCGCATAAGCCTTCTTCTCTAATATATCATACTTTAGCTCAACATCTTGGAGAGCTCTGCTAAAAAAGGCTATAGGTTGCTCATGCCCTTCTCCATTTTTCTGCAGTAGTAAAGCAACAATGGTCTCCTCAGAAGAAAAAGAGAAGATGAAGAAATATTTGATATAGTCAGGGATGACTAATACAGGGGCTTCAAATAAAGCCTGCTTGATCCTTTGGAATGTTAATTTTTCCTCTAGTGACCATTTTATCTCAGCATATTTCTTCAACATGTTAGTGACAGGCTTCAGGATTTCGACAAAATTTGGCACAAAGCGCCTTAGGAAGTTTATCTTGCCAATAAAATATTGGATAGCCTTTTTATTTCTGGGGATTTCGATCTCTTGAATGGAATGAAATCTCTTTGGATCGATTTTTATACCTCCTGTTGATATGATGTGGCCCAGGAGCTTTCCTTCTGGCATTGAAAAGTGAGACTTCCTAGGATTGAGAGATATTCCATATCTCCTGCATTTCAGGAAAACCCGCTCTAGATGCTGCAAATTTTTGTCATCAGACTTGGAAAAAATGGTGATGTCATCCAAGTATATAACCATAAATTTGTCTTTTTTCCCCACGAAAGCTATGTCCATGTCCCTCTGAAAAGTGGTCCCTGTGTTCATTATCCCAAAAGGCATCTTGTCATACATGAATGTTCCCCATGGGGTGGTGACCGTTGTTTTTTCTTTATCCTCTTCACACACCGCTATATGGTTATAACCAGAGTATCCATCTAACAAGGAAATTTTGTGGGCACCTACCACCCTCTGTAAAATATGATCCATATTGGGGAGGGGGTAATTGTCTTTTAGAGAACACTTGTTGAGATTTCGGAAATCAAAACACAAGCGTATCTCCCCGTTCTTCTTCTTCACAGGTAAGTTAGCCACCTAGTTTGAGTACCTCAATGGTACAATCATATTTGCATCCAACATTTGTTTCAACTCTTTCTCGATTATGGAAATTAACATGGGATTAAATTGTCGAATCTTTTGTCTGAATGGCTTGGAGCCAGCCTTTAGAGGGATCTTTTGCTGGATGATGTCAGTGTCAAATGTCTTTAAATATTCATATGACCATGCAAAAGTATCAACAAAATTTTTGATGATACTGGCATACTTGTCCTTTTGTTCTGCAACTAATGCTTTGGACAACTTGATGATCTTGGGATTCTCAGTGGTCCCAATATTTCAATATGTTACCTCTTCTTCTTGATTCTTCATGGAATCTTCTCTGTATACATCATTACTATCAAACAATCTTTCCAATGGCACTAGTCCTCTTGGAATGTGATTGGTTTTCAGCTCCACAATATCATGGCCAACTATTGTCTTTAGCAGATGAGACGTTTGCTGATTTTCTAATTCATTATTTTCACCTTCTTGGCTTTCTTGGTCGATTGAGATATTGGAGAATTCATCAATGGTGTGTAAAAATATCTGCAGCTCTAGATCATCACTAAATACTTGCCAATGTTTTATGTTGTCTAGTATGGCTGTTCTATGTCTGATCTCCACTTGATATTTAATATTTGGGCCAATGGGAGGCCTGAAAGTGGTGGCAGCTAAGGCCATAGAATCTACCTTCTGATTCTACTCTTTGGGGATGAAGGATATGTTAAATGCTAGAAATAAATTATCGATCAGGTCCCATACCTCATTTATGTATTTCTTGAGTCTCTATTGTTTATATTGATAGATGTTCCTAACTTGATTGATGATTAACTTAGAATCACCAAAAAATTCTAGACCATCAATGGCCACATCTTTGACAACCCTCAATCCTAGCACCAAAGCTTCATATTCAACTATATTGTTAGTAGTTTCAAAATCCAACTTATAAGAGAGTGTTATTGCCTCTTCTGAAGGGGAAATGAGGAGTATACCTACCCCTGATCCTTCCTTTGATGAAGATCCATCAAAACACATATTCCATAATTTGTTTTGTGACCTGTTAGTGGCTGATATTTGCGTTGGCTAACTGATATTTCAGGTTCATCATTATTTAAATGAAAAACAAATGAACCAATCTCATCCTCAATAACATAAATTTTGGGTGATTTCATGGGTTCTAATGGTCACTGAAAATGTAGACTAACCTTACCTCTCTGTATAGCCTCCTATGTTCACCTCTAAACACAAATATGGTGGCATACGTGAGGTCCATTTGTAATGATCCTCCAATATTTTTAGCCCAAGTGCTGGATAAGAGCATACCAAACTTTGGGGGAATGTCAGCAACAACAATGTCCATCACTACACTCTTCATTGGTAAGTGTGCCAAATAAACCACCATATCCTTTATCAGTCCTGGACATTTTACTTTCTTAGAATCAAAGGAGTACAGGTCTTGGTAAGGTTTGGTGATCTCCAGACCTAGTTCTTCCATAACAACTTTGGGCATAACATTGTGTGAGGCTCCTGAGTCCATAAGACAATTATGCAGGATCTTATCATGGACATTTAAAGATATATAGAATGGTGGAGAAGCATCAAATCCATTCTCATTGTGTGGACCCATAGTAATGGATGGGTTTTCATCCTGGACTAATTACATCAGAAGATACACTAGAAGTAGTTGGCTGTAGAACTTTCATAATAGATTTTTTGAAAGGTTCATTCTTCATCAATTCTATCGAAGGCACAGTGATCTTGATCTTTCTCAACTCATGTTCTAGGATGAAAGAGGCTGGTGGCCTATCAACTTCCTTTATTTCAGGGGCCACAGGTTTAGATGAGGGAAGTTGTTGAGCTTTAAATGACATACTTTTACTTGGATTTGGTTTGGGAGGGACTTCAACCTGTTTGTTTTGATCAGAGGTAGTGGCTTTGAGAGCCCTTGTTCTTGTCCTCAAATCATATTTTTCCTGGGGTTGGACTTGAGTAACTCCCTCTCCCCCTATCTGATTATCAAACTGATTTGACAATTGTGCTACCTCATATTCTTGTTGTGTTAAGTGACTAGTATAATAATTTGTTTCATTGAAAAGCACAACAATACCATCCACAACATCATTGTCTGCATCTGTCTCCTCAATCTGATTGTTTTGGAAAGGAGGCGCTACCCTTTGATCATCAACATTCATCCTTTCTCTCTGAATTATATGATGGGCATCATTAGGCCTTCTAAACTGATTTGGATTTCTATTTCTATCCCCTTGAAAAGCCATGTTTTGTTGTTTAGATTCCCATTTAAGATTAGCTATTTTAGATGTCAGATCCTTCAAAGTTTTGGTCTTTTCATCAAGTTTGGGATCAAACATGGTTGTGTTAGAGGAGGAAGGGGAATCTTCTCTCTGTTTCTTCTTGTCTTTATCAGATCTAGTCTTTAACATGTCTGATGCCAAGATATTGGATTCAACCTCAATGGATGCTTCCTGCATGGACAACAAGGTGGTGGATCTTCTCTCCCTCAACAGAAGGGAGAACTCCGCATCAAATGCATTGGCATAAGTGATCTTGGCAGAGGCTTCAGTTGGTTTGATCTCATATGGGATTCTACCATACATCTTATTGAATCTCTTGGTGAAGTCTGAAATAGATTCACCATTATTTCTCTTTAGATCCCCAAACTTAGTGATGTAGTAGAGATAACCTCTCCTATCTCCCCATTGCTTTATGAAATCTTCATCTAATGCCTCAATATCTACGATGGAGGCTGGAGGAAGACCCCTGAACCATTTCCTTACTTCCCCATCCAGACTCTACAAAAACAACCTCACCCACAGATCTGCATAGTAAATGTTAAAGTTGTCTGCAAAGCTGTAGAAGGTTGCCATATGTTCCTCAGTTGTGACATCACTTTCCCCATTATATCTTTGTAAATATTTCATGTAATCTGTGGTTGGGAGTGCATGTAAGCCTACAAGTAGAACTAGAGGTGCATATCTGGCAGCAATTATGACATCCATCCTGTTAGAAGCCATGGCCTGGGCAATAGGAATTTAAAGATTTATGGGAGCTATAGGGGTGGATGCTGGACTGGATGATGAAGTAGAGTCAAGAGTTGAAGATGTTTGAGTTTCCTTGGAATTGTGATTCTCATGGCTATCAAATTCAAGCTGCTTGTTATGATGAAAGGGAGTAGACTCTTTGGGCATAACTTTACCATTGAGGGGGAGGTATATCTATGAGCTACGATGGATTTTATTAGTTTCCTTTCTAGCTCATAGACTACTGTGTCCTTCTCAAGGTTAGGATGAGCCTTGATGGTGCCAATATTTATTTTGTAAATTCTACTCAGTGGAGTCGCCAGGTGAAAGATGGGAGTCTTTCTATGTCTGATCTTTGTTCACCATCAAAGGTCAGTGCTATTCAATGTCGTTCTCCCATGGAAATATATTTCATTACTCCATTCCCTAGAAGAGGTGCTAGAATATGTTTGTCCTAAAGTCTACACCTGACTACTAAAGGGAAAAGCTAGGCCACCTCAAGTTTATGATGATTAGTTTTTTGATAAGTTGGTTTTGTTGGTCAGCTTAAGGATAGGTTTTTTAAGATGGTACTATGGTTGAACATGCCACACAGTATAAAATTAGGTTTTCCTTTGCTAATGGTATGGATATTGATAGACAGTTGGGGATATGAAAAGACAAACACATGAAACATCAACAAGCAATGCAATGCATCACTTGCTATGTGAGAACAAAGACTTAAAATAATATATTAAGACTTAGAAAAATATCCAGATGAAAATCATTCAACAGGTGGTCAATTAGTTAATCTATTCACTAAAAAATAGTTTTATAATAGGTTGCATAATTAGTGAGCAAATAAACTAAAATCGTGGTTGAAAGAATAAGGAAATGTACATTGCACACATCACAAAATTCGCATTCAAGACAATAATCAACACATAAAGATTTGAGTAAGGGAACATAACTGTCATCAACATATATTCACTAGGTGGAGAGATTTACAGTCATCTAAACAGGTCCAACCTCTTCTGCTGCTTCTATTTTTCTCCAAAAACTCCAACCCCCAAAACATATAGAAACTACATATTTATCAGAGTTGCACAGGCTCTCGTCCTCCTAGGACTGAGACTCATATCTACATTACTAGTTGTAGAACAACTTATTAACTTAAACAAAAAACTGTTAAAGTATAACAATGTATACTTCACAATGACTTAATCAAAACGAGTGGTTGTTATCACACATAAAAGACCACTTGTTAATTTGATCTAAAAGAAACCTATAGTTGAACAACTGAAAACTGCTACTGGCAATGAAACTGGACTAATGCATGCGCTAGAATGAACTAGTCTTGGCAGAAAAAAAACTCAGAGTGACATAACATAGTTCTATATTGAGCACTGACATGCACACGAGCCGTTTGAGACCTCTGGAGGATAACTGGTTGTCTATGCATATTTTCACATTATCTGCTTGAGGAAGAGGTAGGTCTTCTGCAGTGTTCTAGAACCAATTTGCATCGATCTGGGATTGAGACTTAACTCTCTATCTATAACAAAACTTTCGGCAACTAAGCACACTCTACTTTGAACCGCCAGATGCCATCTGTACCTTTGGATTAGTTGAAAGTGGGTGATGGAACTGGTATATGACAATTTAACTTAGAGCAGTTTTGTTTACTGGAACAAATGTCGGCCAAATGGTCATGGTGAAGGATGTAACTGGTTATGCACAGGGGGATGTGGAGGACAAGTGTCCAATAGGGAGACAAGATGAGTGTATGCGAATGACGTGGATGCGAGGAGTATCGATGATAAGTAAGTGGAGGACAAGTGGCAAGTTGGGAGAGTGGCGGTATCAGGTGGTAGTTTGGTAGGATTTAGGAGGGGGGGGTAGGCAGTAAGTGGATTTGAGAGGGGGGGGGGGGCTAAAATCATGAGGAGGCGCCATGTTAGGTGGGCCCAAGCATGGGGAAACCACTTTTTTGGACCCCCCCTACCGTTAAAGGTAGAAAGGTCAAGGGGATCCGAAATGCTGTGAGGACCGTCGATCTGGCGATGATGGATGTCGATGATGGATATTAGCGTGGGATTTAGGCGCTACAAGACAAAGTGTCTTGTCTCTTCACGATTTGTAACCCCAAACGCACAGGAACCGTTGATCTATTCTGACTGTCATATCTTCACCATTGATCAAGTCAATCCTATTGTTTGCTGGTATTTCAAGCCCAAAATGGAATATTTTGATTTGCTACCAGTTTCTACAGAAGCTTACTGAGCTGACAAGGGACTTGTTGGACCTAGATATCTCTTGTGCACACAAAAAACTCGGTGGACCTGTTGCATGCTCCATTAGTGGCAAATATGATGACAAGTAATTCAAACTCAAACCAGAACATGAACTCATCTTTCAAGAAAATGAAAAATATGGTGCAAAATAAGTTAAGTCGAGTAGGGGCCATGAAGTTGAATTATGATATAATGGAGAATAGGCTAAGAAAGCAACCATAAAAACTTAGAATTGATGGATGTATAGGGTAAAGGAGGGAAAAGGAAAGGGGTGCAGACCTAGGTTAGAACATGAAGGAAGGTGAGAAGACAAAGGTGGATTTTCATCCTCACTTTCATCATTTGAAGAAGAAACCGGAATAGGAGCATAATAAGGCACAAACGTCAAATATGGATTGTAGGTCGAAGAAGGAACGATCACTAAATTAGGCTCGCAGGCCAAGATATTTTCATCAAATTTAACATCTCTTCTAATAATAATTTTATTACAATGTGGTTGAAGAATTCTGTAACCTTTGACATCTTCATAATAACCAACAAATATAGACTTCTCACTTTTAGGCTGCAGTGCTTTCCTTTTCTCATCAGGAATGTGAGCCCTTGCTATACTGTCAAATACAGAGAAGTGCCTTACATATGGTTTGATTTTAGTCCATGCTTCTTTCAGTGTTATATTTTTAACAACCTTTGTGGGAGTGTGATTTACTATGTAATTTGCACAGTTGATGGATTTCACCCAATACTTTAGACTTAATCACTTAGATTGGATCATACAATTAGCGAGTTCTTTTAATGTGCGGTTATTTCTCTCAACAACACCATTTTGTTGTGGTGTATTTGGAACAGTATGTTGCATTTGGATGCCCTATGTAGTGTAGTAACTTGTAAAATTACTGTTCACATATTTGCCTCCATTATATATTCTTAACCTTTGAATTTGATGTCCAAATTGATTTTCCACAAGGGCCTTGTAGGCCATAAACTTGTCAAAAACTTCGTCTTAAGTTCTTTGAAGTAAACCCAAGTACGTCTGGAAAAGTCATAAATGAAATTTAAGAATTACTTGCACCCAGGAAAAGAAGGAGAAGAAACTGGACCACACAAGTCATTGTGAACAAGTTGCAAAGGGATCGAGGCATGCTAAGAGGCACGTTTGTCAAATTGTCCCGATGATGTTTTTCGAGAATGCAACCGACACAAACACCATCTCTGCATGAAACAAGAGGAATATGAGTCACCATATATTGATTACATAATTGTTGCAATGAGCAATAGTTTATATGACCAAACCGCTCATGCCAAAGTTTACTCAAGTCATCGCTGTGAGCATCAAAAACTGATGGAAAAGATGGTGACCCAAAGTTGTCAAGCTTGTATAACTAGGTCATATCATCAACAATTCCAGTTGCAAGAACATGTTGAGGATTGTTTAGATCCTTGATTAAAATTTTTTGAGGTGAAAACTCTACGATTTTCCCTTCACCTGAATGAGTGATTTGATATAATTATAAAAGGTTACTGCAAATACTTGGAACACATAATAAATCATTGAAATGACCATTATCCACCTGAACTATTCTGGATCCTACAACACTAAGAGATATATCATCACCAACAAATATTTTCTTGGTGTTACATTCATTTAGAGTAGAAAATATGTCTTTCTCCTTATCCACATGATAAGATGCTCCATAATCAATAAACCACTCATAAGAAGAAGAAGTAGAAGTTGCATTCAAGGAGAAACCAGAAGCATAAAGTGCATGTCCATGAGAAGAAGAAGAAGTAGTAGAATCAATACCGATGTTGTGCTTATTCATCATTTCTTATAAAGATGCCATATTCTTGAAACACGTGGAGTCATCATGACCATCTTTCCCACAAAAGTTGCAATGTCTATCGGTCTTCTTATTTTTAGATTTTTCTCCTTTGTCACCATTAGGAGTTGAAGCTGTCGGAGTGGGTTTTGTTAAAATTATTCTTAAGAAGTTAAGTGTGTTCAATATTCTTTAATTTTATACTATTAAAACAATAAATGAATGCATACGGATCATTGAAAGAAAGACATCCACAATGTACACAAGATTTATCCTGGGAAACCCTCGTAGGGGAGAAAACCCAACAAAGCTTCTTCAATATAGATTCTTCAACAAGTAAAATGTCTCTCTCAAGAGATATCTCACCAAACAAAAGATAAACCAGAAAACCCTAACCAAAATGGAGTAGCACACCACTAGACCAAGATATTCCTCCAACAGATAACCAAACCCTTCACCAGAACACTCTTCCTCTATAGTTGTGTCACTCTTCTTTTGTAGTTGCGTCACTAACTTAGAATTGCACACTTATCATGTGTGAGAGATATTGTTGTGTGTTCTCCAAGTGAGGCACCTAGCCTCTGATAAATACAGGTTGAACTGCCCATAATTATGTTAGGGGCAACCTGCCCACTTTATCCTTCTAATTTACAATTGACTTGTCAAGGCACAATAGGTCCGACTTAGCGAAGATAACATAATATTATTCTTTAGGGTTTTGTCTTGGTCAAATGTAATATGAATATAATAATAATATATTCCGAAGCTACTCAAACTTCAAGACTCCCTCTTAGAAAGGAAGGTATTCTTCTGGCACAAACATCACGACTACTTCTCCTCTTCTGTACACTTGACCATTGACTTGTTGAATTTCCATGAATCTATACTAAAGAAGTTTTGTAACCACATCAACATCTAGAGTCTCATCATCCATCCAATATTTATGTCATCACGAGGCTTTCAGTCGCCAACTCACACAAAATTTTGCATCTAGTTCCACAATGAACTAGTAACCTCTGGTTGGCACACCAGGCAATTGGTCCACAATGACCAAACATCTATTCAAGAGGATTAGGCGATGTAGTGTGCACACACTACCCATCTATCCCAAGGATAGGAAACACCTCCAACCACATAGGTTGGCTCACTGGCTTAAAATTCAGGTAACTAACCATCCCCGAAGACATGGCATCTACTGACCTTGTGCGAGGTCATGCTGACTGGTGCCACAATCAATAACTTTGTGTACCAGACTTTTTCACTGTAGTAGCAATTTGCGTACCAGGATTTTTCATTGGAGTAGCAGTAACTCGACGTACCATACTTTTTCACTGGAGTAGCCATCTTTGTACCAGGATTTTTCACTAGAGTAGTAGTAACTCACAGTACTAGAATTTTTCATTGGATTAGCAGTAACTCGACGTACCATACTTTTTCATTGGAGTAGTCGTAACATGCCCGTGAATGACCACCCATTTATTCTACCACATGCTAAATCTGATTCCCTATATTGCAATTGTAACTCATCACTCCATCTTACTATGGACGTCCTTCTAGACCACACCAATCTTGTCTCTGAAATACATAAACTTCACTTTCGACAAAGGCTTGGTCAACACATCAATTATCTTCTCATCTGAAATGACATACTGGAGCTTCACTGCTCCCCTCTGTACCATATCTCTGATATAATGGTACCTGATCTCAATGTGCTTGGAATTTTCATGGAACATTGGGTTCTCTATCAAATTCACACAACTCTTGTTGTCACACCAGATACAAGTCACCTATAACTCGAGATCAAACAATCATGCATGAAGCTTCTGAAGCCACATTGCTTCGTTCCTAACTGAACAAGTTGTTATTTACTCTGCTTCAGTTGTACTGAGCACCACACTAGTTTTCTTCCTGTTGAACCATGAGATCATAGCTGATCCCATACTAAAGTAGCATCCATATGTGCTCTTTTGGTTTGCAACACTAACGACCCAATCTGAATCAAAAAATCCTTGTAGGCTTATGTCATGATCTAAAGCATATTTGAGTCCATAATCAATTCTACCCTTCATGTACCTCATCACATGTTTTTTTGCAACCAAGTGAACACTTATTGGCTGAACCATAAATTGACTCAATGTGTTCACTCCAAAACATATATCTGGCCAAATGTTAGTTAAGTACATCAAAGAACCACTAATTTGTTTATACATGGTTGCATCCACTGTCTCTGAATATGTATCGCTCAACAACTTCAGATTTGTCAACATCGTTGTCGACATGGCATTGCAATCCATCATTTTGAATCTCTTCAGAATGTCAACAACATATTTTCCTTGGTTAAGGAAAATCTCACTCAATCTCTACCATACCTCTAGACCTAAGAAGTAATGCATCATGCGAAGGTCTTTCATCTTGAAATAAACAACAAGATTCCTCTTACTATCATTGATGAGCTTCTCATCTCCTGTTAGAAACATGTCATCCACATACAATAGTAGTATCACTAGTCCACCATCCACAACCTTGAAGTACAAGTTGGAATCTGCTTTACTCTTGGTAAATCCCAATCTCATCAGGAAGTTGTCAATTCTACCGTACCATGCTCTGGTGCTTTCTTTAACACATACAAGGATTTATTCAATCTGCACACATGTGTCTAACTATCACGTGTCTCAAAACCTTATGGATACTCCACATACAATTCCTCTTCTATTACACCATTTAGAAAAGTTGTCTTCATGTCCATCTGGTGTACCTTCCATTTCATCACTGCAACTATTGCAAGTATATCTCTAATCGAAGTGTATCTTTCCACATGAGAAAATGTATCCTCATAGTCTATTCCTTCTTTCTAGGAGAAACCACGTGCCACAAACCTTGCCTTGTATTTCTTGATACTTCCATCTGCTAAATGTTTTGTTTTGTAAATTCACTTGGAACTTACCAATGCCCTCTCTTTCTGTCTTGGAACCACATCCCAAACATCATTATTTACAATGGAAGGGTACTCTTCAATCATGGCATCCTTCCATTCTTTCCTTTTTGCAGCCTCTTCATAACTAGTAGGCTCAACATCAATAATACCACTTAGCAATGCCACATAACTAGAGTATGTTCATGGCCTCTTTCTTTCTCTGAAGGATCCATCTGGGGCACCATACTTCTCTGCATCCTAAATAATTTCCCAAGACCAAGCTAGTCTTCTCTTCTTGGTATTCATCTCTCGTGATGAATCTGCAGGTATATGTGGTTCTTCCATATCATGATCTTCTATTACAACACCATCACCTACATATGTAGCTATAACTATGAGAGGTTCAGGCTCCTCATCATGAATCTTGTCTAAATGATGTTGCCTTGATCTACCAAAAGTTGTATCCTCATCGAAGGTAACATCTATGCTAGTATCAATCTGACGGTGACCAGGGATGTAAACTCAATATTCCTTCGATGTCTCACTGTATCCAACAAATATAACCTTGTTTCCTGAAGGGTCCAACTTTGATCTCTTGTCCTTGGGGACATGCACATATACTGGAAATAAAAATATCCTCAGGTGGCTGACCTCTAGCTTTTCATTTGTAAACATCTCTTCTAGTGTCTTGTTCCAAAGTACTCTGTGGGGACTTCTGTTATGCACATATACAAAAATTCTGGATGCTTCTTCCCATAGATGCATCGGTAAGTCTTGATCATGAATCATGGCCTTAACTACTTCCATGATTGTATGATTCTTTCTTTCTGCTACACCATTCTATTGAGAATTGTAGGGAGTATAGAGCTCCCTCTTAATCTCAACTTCCTTACAGAATGCCTTGAATTCATCTGAAGTGAATTCTCCTCCATTATCTGATCTCAAAATGTTTATCTTCTTTTCAGACAGGTTTTCAACAAGTTCCTTGAACTCCTTGAACTTGTTGAATACTTCACTTTTAGCCTTCAAAAAGTAAATCCAAGTTTCACGTGAGAAATAATCAATGAATGAAACATACTAGTATACATACCTGCTAAGTGAAGCGGATGACATCGATCCATACACGTCTGAATGTAAAATGTCCAAGGCTCCCTTGGTTTTGCTATCATTACTTGGAAATGGTTTCTTCACATTCTTTTCTTGTGCGCATCCTTTTCATATTCCTTCATGTTCCACTTGGATTTCTGGCAAACCCATCACCATATTGCTCACGATCTGTAGGGATTTGTAATGTATATGAGAAAATATTCTATGCCATAGTTCACTTGGAGTAACTGTATTGTGTACTAGCGCTGAAACTGAGTGTCCCTTTAACGTGTATAATCCTCCTTCTTGGACACCAATCAATACAACATCATCAATATATTTTCCTCTAGGCCACATGAGGACTTCACCATCAATGAAAGAAACTTAGAATCCTTTCTCATCTAAAGCTAAGATAGAAAGGAGATTCTTCTTTAAACCAAGTACATACAACACATCCTTCATCTTAATAGGTTTTTTGGAGTCTAACTTGTAGGATGATTCTCCTACTCCTTTAATGGGATACTGACAGTCATCACCTAGCTTCACCTTGTGAGGTGAATCTTTCTTAATTAAATCTGAGAGAGATTCCTTGTAACCTTTCATGTGCTTAGAAGCACCACTATCAATAATCCATGCGTCACTTCCATGAGTGACTGTACCCATAAGAGATGGGATCAAAACATATTCTTCACTTGAGTCTTATTCTTTGGTTTTCTCATGATCATGTTCATCATCTTTTGTGGCATGAGCATGTTGTATTTTATACTTTCCTTTTCTGACCTAACCTTTGGAGTTCAGAAATTTTATGGCAATGTGTCCCATCTTCTAACAAATGAAGCATTTGTAACTTGAGAAATCCTTCTTGAACTTGTGAGTATTTTGTAATCCATGAGGTTTCTTATGTGAGTGAACTTCCTTCTTTCTCTTTCCTTTTATGGTATTTGCTGTTAGAGCTTGATTTCTTCATTGCATAGTTTCTCTTCTCTTGTTGCCAATCTAGCTTATTCCTAAGTACAATCCTCCCACAATCTGCTAAACCTTGTTAGCCTTCTTCTTGAACATATAACTTGAATGAATGATTCCCAAGATCCGGGGAGACTATTCAATGTAGTCATCACCAACTCGACTTATTTGATTGTGTCTCCAATGGCTTCTAGTTATTCTTTGATCTGAGACACTCTTGTGAAGTATGATTGGATAGTTTCTGAACTTTGCTTCTTCACATTCTTGAGTTGTGTTCTCAAGGTCATCTTCCAATTGATATTCTTGCCTTCATACAATCGGGATAAGGCATCAAACATTTTCTTGGGAGTTGTCAATGATGAGACATGGGGGATCAAATGATCCTTGATCAAATCAACAATGATTCTCTTCACCTTCACTAGGTTCTTTTTTTACTTTTCTTTGGACTCATCTTCATTAGGTTTCAAAACTTCTTCTTTTATGGAATATTCTAGATCATTATCTTATAGAATGAACATCACTATGTACTTTCATGCTCATAAGTTATTAACACCTTCAAGCTTATGATCAAGCTTGGTACTGGGTGCCATCTTGTGCTTGAACAATACAATAAAAAGATGAATTTTTTCAAAGAAAGGTTGTGTACTTACCAGAGTGTATTATGTCAGTGTGATCAGTTCCAACTTCAATTTTGCATATGCCAAGATGTCTTGAACTAGGGTTTATGAGGAAACCCTGATTTTTAAAAATGTGAATTTTGGAATTATGCTTCAAGGGAAAGGTGTTCCCTCCTTAAGTGAACTTATTGGTAGCCTTAATTTGACCAACGTCCTCCAGAAAGTGGGTTAAATCACCTTCTAGGGTTTTGTGCAGTTGCAACAGTTGCAATAGTTGCAACACCAGTTGTCGTTTTCAAAACTTCATCAAACTGAGAATCTAAACCCAAGGAAAGATGTGCTAGGATTAGGAGAGTCTTCCTATGGTATTAGTTTCCCTAGCGAGCTCTTATAAAATGTGCAAATGGCTTCTTTAAGGCCCGCTCTAAAACCATGTTAAAATTCTTCTTAAGCAGTTAAGTGTGTTCAGTATTATTTAACTTTAGACTATTAAAACAATAATTGCATGGATAAGGGTCACTGAAAGAAAGACATCTACAGTATACATACGATTTATCCTTGGAAACCCTCATGGGGGAGAAAACCCAACAAAGCTTCTTCAATATAGATTCTTCAAAAAGTACAATGTCTCTCTCAAGAGAGATCTTACCAAACATAAGATAAACCAGAAAACCCTAACTAGAATAGAGTAGCACACCATTAGACCAAGATAGTCCTCCAACAGATAACCAAAACCCTTCACCAAAACACTCTTCCTCTATAGTTGTGTCACTCTTCTTCTGTAGCTGCATCACTTTCTCAGACTTGCACACTTATGTTGTGTGATAGAGTTTTTTGTGTGTTCTCCAAGTGAGACGCCTAGCCTCTTATAAATACAGCTTGAATTTCCCAGAATTAGGTTAGGGACGACTTGTTCACTTTGTCCTTCTAATTTACAATTGACTTGTCAAGGCACAATAGGGCCGACTTAGAAAATATAATATAATATTTTTCTTTAGGGTTTTGTCTTAGTCAAATATAATATGTATATAATAATAATATCTTTCGAAGCTACTCAAACTTCAACATGTTTTAGACCCTTATTTTGCTTGTTGTTGTGGTGAGGATGCTGCTTCTTGGGATTCTTGGGTTTATCTTTCTACTGGGCGACTAAGGATTTGTTAGAGGAACTTGCAGTGTTGATCACTTCTAGTTGCACAAGTTTATATTTCTCTCTAATCAAAGCATCACAAAAGGACTCAAGAGTGGGTTTTTGATCAGATTTCCCTAGAGCCTCTCTCATGGCATAGAAGGTATATACAAACACAAAATATGCACTACCTAGCTTAGAAGGAATGATACAGATGCAACACTCTTCCTCTAGATTTATGTTACAATCTAAGTGTTTTAAACTTAGATAGAATTACATAGATAATCTTCAATGCAAGAAAAATCATTTGGACTTAAAGTCAGTATCTGATTTTCTAACTGATGTGCTCGAATAATACCGTGTTTACCAAACACAGATTCAAGCTTTTCCCAAGCTTCATCGAAATCATCAATTTCTTGAAGGTGGAACCTTAAATCAAGAGAGATGGACATTTAGATCAGTCAATGTGCTTCATCATTCCTATTATCCTATTTGAATTTATTTTCATCATCAATAGGTTTTTTTTCCTTTCCCAGGGTAATCCGGTACATGCCTTTACTTCTTAATAAATCCTTCATATGGGATTTCCATTGGAAGTAGTTGGTCTTAGTAAACAAAAAATCACTGGAATAAGCCATATTAAATATGCAGATAATATGGATTTAAAAAATCAAACTGATGATTTGGATGGAAAGATCTCAAAAAATTAGGTGGTTTAAAAAAAACGACATTGAAAACGGACTTCGGATGTGAAATGTATGCCATTTAAAAAAAAAGAATAAACGGTAACCAATGAGCCACGTGGCAAGTAAAATTTGGTCCAGGTGGTGATACCCCTCCAAATAACCTCAGTTTTACAAATAAGTTGTTTTATGAAGTGACCCACTTTTATAAAAATAAGTGGGGATCACTTTTACAATGAAGTTGCTTTATAAAACAAAGTTGCATGCAAAATAAATAACTTTAAAATAAAATATTAAAGCTACTTATAGTGATTCAATTTTATACTTGAAGTGAAATACATTTTACAATGGATGCATGAACTTAAAAAAAAGAAAAAAAGACTTGAACTCAAGACCTCATACTTAATAAGACAACTTTTAACCAAGTGAGCTAGAAAAACATATTGTATTGTTTAGAATGAGGATTGTTGTTGTTGTTGTTGATGATGTTGAAGATGGCCTTGGAGAGTGTGCTAAAAAAAACTCTTTTCACATAGGGAAAAATTTTCGCTTCTCGATAACAAGAAGGGTTAGATCTCGGTTAACTTACTCGGAAAATGAACATTTTCTGATATGTTTATGATTTACCGAGATCGCACAGGGCGCAAGGAAAAGAGTATATGTAGATCCAAAAGAGTAGAAACCTATTAAAAAAAATAGAAAACCAAAATAATACTCTGCAAAATTTTTAAAAAGGGCGTATTCGGGCTTTATACCTCTGGATCTGACTGAAATGGCCATATCTTGGGCAAACAAAAACATTTTCGAGTGAAATGAGAAACGTTCATGACTGAAATGGGCACTCCATATGCAATGGAATAGTTCTCTTAGCCCAAAAATGTACGAAAAATGACACAAAACAAAGATGAGACAACTCGACTTCACGATCTCGATCTACAATGAGAGTGAGTCTTCAAACATGCTCTGATACTACGTTCGACAACACATGTATTCCAACATAAGATGAACACCTTCAGTTATCACTCACACAACTGGATCAAAGATCAACACACCGATGTTTTGATGTAGTAAAACCCCTACGGGGAAACATCCACAGCCCTAGCCAATGCGACCACTTGGAACAATTTATTAATGCAAAAGAAAAATATTACAGAGAGATTTTACAAGAGAGTTTCTCACAATTGATCATCGGAAAATGACCCTCCATGCTATTTAAATAGGGATCATGGACCAAGTGGGTGTTAAGCCATAGATAAATGTAGTCGTTAAGATCGAGGAGAATATGACCCATCAGATCACTTTATGTCAGAAACATATCGTGACCGTCGGATTTCCTAACTACAAATGCATACTAAAGAAACACACTAATAAACACACTTTTACCTAACGACAAATTAGACCAAATAGATCTTAACTAACTCCTAAGTGTCTAAATATCCTAACCGTGAGCACAAGAGAACCATGATTGATCACAATAAACATTTGATGACAAGATGAGGATAAATACCCCACATATTCCACCAGAACCCCGAATCATCAGGTCACAAAAGTAAGTGAGCACAATTTTAGGAACGTGAAACCACTTGCATTGTTTCCATACAATTGTTGAGTAAATGGCAAAGATTTTTAACGCCAGACTTGAGGGTTTGAGGAAAAATACATGGTGAAACTATTAAAATCCAAGATCACGTGGATGCCATCCTGTAAAAGACAACTCCATATCAACAAGTAAATATTGCAATTTACCAAAACACAAAGAGGTTACTAGATATTTTTGTACAAGAAATCGGTAAAGGAAGATAATGAGATCATTGTATTATAAGCTCGAGATCGTTGAGGAAAATGCCACCAGATCATCAAAACACAATGAATGGTTTCACTATTGGAACTTACATAAAGAAACAAACATGATATTTTCACAAATTTACAGATCCTACAAGAGAAGAAAAGGCACGAGAACCCTGAGCAAAGGGATTTAGTTTCAAGGATATGAACCACAATAAATCTGAATTTAACAAAACAATAATATCTGGAAAAGAGGGCGGTAACTTGCAGAAAAAGTTGAAATACAACCACATAAATAGTCTATTTGTATTTAGTTTTATTCTTTTAAGTTTGGCTTAGTTACTATTTTATCATTTTAGATTCAATATTATTTCATTACTTCTATTATGTTTTCTTCCTTTGGTTTTATTTTATTTCTTTTTAGTTTATTTTAATTACTTTAGCTATGGTTTAAGTTAGTTATTACTTTTTAATTTTATTTAAATTAATGTTAGTTTTAACTAGTGTGATTTTACATAAGTTTAATTTTTAGTTTAGTTTTATTATAATTTTTAATCAAACTTTTATATTTATTTTAAATTTTAATTATTTATTTGTTTTACTTTTAGTTTTAATTTAGATTTAGAATTGATAAGATTATTTTTTGTTTTCTAAAAGATTTTATGGTTTGGATTGTAGGTGGTTAATGAAGATTTGAAGCCAAAGATCAAGGAAGTCAACAAACTCAAAAGGTTTATAAAAGGAGGATGAGAGCTTCAAAGTAAGGAGGAGGATTTTGGAAAAAACTAGAGGCACGTTATCGTGTAAACTACACCTGCCAAGTTAGGAATGTTATGGAAGCTATAGGCTGTGTTTTTGTAATGAAGCACGTAGGGAATTTGTAATTCTTTGAGATATCGAGGAGTATTGTATTGGATTCATTTATCATTTTAAATAGAGCCTTGTTTTCTCTTTCTATTCTCTGTGTTAAGCTTATCAAATTATCACAACTATTTCTTCTTTATTTTTGTTGTAAGATTAATATCTAGGTTAGAAGTGTAACAATTTGGTACAACTTCCACTGTTACAATTATACAGGAATCTTCAAAGATTTTAGATTTCCATATATATGTTGTAAGCATTGACTGGACCCGAGTCTTTATTATTAATCCTTATGAGAAAGAGGTGAAGTATTCATTTCTAGTTCATATAAAAGTATCCATAACCCTAATATGTTTTATGTGCACTCACTTTTCGATGCCCAACAAATCCTCTATTCTTCATCTTAGATTTGTAGGGATTGAGTTTTCCCTCTACATTGTTTGTGATTTACTTGTCTTCTTTCTTTCTTTCATATTTAATTATTAAGTTTGTGTGCTTTGTTGGATGAGACTTTTCCTAATGGATTAGGCCTCTAGTCTAATAGGATTGCAATTCTTTAATCTCGATCACTTGTCATTTAATTCTAAGTCCTTCTTACCTAATATATCCTTTTGTTTATATTTTAAATCTGACACCTGAGTTTAACGAAGTAAGTTGATATCTAGTGATAGTAGGTGGTCAGTATATTTTTGTCTTCGAGAGAGCTCTCTCTGACTAGAAGGGTCAAATTGCAGTCAAAAGTAGGTTTTGAGATGCCTTGACATTGTTCCTAAATAGCCAGGAACAATATCAGGAACACACCCTCAAAGCTTGCACCAATGCCTATTTACTACTTTTGTTTGCCCATCTATTTGTGGATGGAATGTTGTATATCTCTTCAACTTAGTTCCCATATTCTTTCAAAGTATAGTCCAAAAGGCATTGATAAATATGGTATCTATGTCTGACATGATGCTCCTTGGTATCCCAAAGTGCACCCAGACTTGTTCAAAGAAAATGTGTGATGCTTCTTGTCCTTTGATGGTATTTTTACAAGGCATAAGGATGCACATTTTGTTGAACCTATCAACTACCACAAATAAATAATCATGCCGCTTCCTACTTGTTGGTAAACCTCCCATAAAATCCATGGAAATGATTTCCCAAGGTCAAGTGGGTACATGCCAGGGATGGTATAAACATTGCTTTGTATTATTGGGTTTGTTGGTAAAACAAAGTATGCATGCTTTAATATACCATTCTACATATTCTTTCATTATGGTGCAATACACATATCTTTCTAAGTTAGCAACTATCTTCACAACACAAAAATGTCCAACAACTTTGGAGGTGTCATCCTCTTTGATAAGTTGCTATATTTCACCTTTAGGAACACATAAATTGTATAGCTTGTAGAGTAACCCATTCTGGAGATGATAGTTAGACTTACTGTCACCTTCTTCTCCTTGACTTTGGCCATGTAACTGTTGAAATACCCCATTGCAGTCCTCATCTTCTGTGTATGTTTCTTTGTATGCATCATGGATAAAAGGATCCGTGTGAGTAAGATTTACCAAATATGTAATATTGGATGTGGGAGGCTTTGAAAGCATGTATTACAACTTATTAGTGTCACCCTTCTTATACACAATGACTAGATGAAATTGATGCAAAAGCCCCATCCACTTGTAATGTTTGGTTTGATGAAGCTTATGTTGACTTTTCTATATGAGAAGATATTCTATGTGAATGAATATCTTATTACAATAATGAGTGTCCTATATATAAAGAACATATGGTGACCATGGTGACCATCCATGGAGAGATGTGTTCCTTGGGTAATAAATATATTTATACTTTATATTATATTATACATATAATATAAATATACTTTATACTTTATTATATATATTTAAACTTTATATTATAAATATATTATTACATTAATACTATTTCTTAATAATTAGTAATCATATTATTAATTATCAATCTATTAGAATTTCTTTCTAATGCTACCTAAACATCAACACTCCCTCTCATTGAGGAATACATTCTACATTATGACAAGATTACCTCTGAAGATTACCCGTGGGTAGCTCTCAAATAGCTTCAACATGTCACCATGACATCCATTACCCCACAATGCATATGTACTTGATCATGTGCACCCTTATGACTTCACAACCAATGCATCCAAGGCCTGTGGGTAGTTCTCAAATAACCACATGTCCCCAGGAGATCCACTACCTTGCAATGCATCTGTACCTCATCACGTGCACCCTTGTGAATTCACAGCATGCATCCAAGGTCGATGGGTAGCTCTCCAATAGATTCAACATGCCATCATGAGACTATCCAGTTTCCCATAGAAAACTTGGATATCTTATGCATGACATCCAGTACCCTGTGGTAACATTTGTACCTCATCTCTTCAACATGCATCTAGGGCCAGTGGGTATCTCTCCAATGGCTACAAAATTTCATCATGACATCCACTACCCTGCGATAACATCTGAATCCATCACTCCCTTTGAATAGGGACTACGCCGAGATTGTCCCTGAAGTACTCGAACTTCTTCCTTGACAACGAATTTCTCAGCACATCCACAACCTTCTCATCGATAGCCACATATTGGAGCCTCATTACTCCCTTCTACACCATATTGGAGCCTCATTGCTCCCTTCTATACCAAGTGTCTAGCAACCAAGTGTCACTTCCATGAGACAAAGACTCCAATTCTGATACCACACGAGCTCACATACATTGATTGTTGAACATGTGAATCTATACATACTCAAATATCCATAGTGCAACATTACTTCACCCCATGCAACCAAGGTATGTGGGTAGCTCTTAATAGATACAACATGTTCTCAGGACATCCACTCCCTGCGATGCATTAGTACCTGATCATGTGCACCCTTGTCTCAGTGCCAACCCTTGGATATCCATAGTGAAACATGACTTCACCCCATGCAACCAAGGTCTATGGGTAACTCTCAATAGCTACAACATGTCCCTGGTACATTCACTCCTTGCGGTGCATCAATACTTGATCATGTGCACTCTTGTCTCAGTGCCATCCCTTTTTCATGCTAGATGAGTTCCACCTGTCTCAGTGCCATCCCTTTTTCATGTTGAATGATAACACTTAGTGCCAACCCTTTTTCATGTTGGATGAGTTCCGCATGTCTCAATGCCAGACCTTTTTCATGTTGGATGAGAACACTCAGTGCCAGCCCCTTTTTCATGCTGAATGGGTTCCACCTATCTCAATGCCAACCCTTTTTCAAGCTGGATGAGAACACTCAGTGCCAACTCTTTTTCATGCTAGAAAATTTTCACATGTCTCAGTGCTAGCCCTTTTTCATGCTAGATGAGAACACTCCCTATGAAGAGATACCATGCCAAGATTGTCCCTGAGGTACTCAAAATTCATCCTCGATAACATCTTGGTAAACACGTCCACAACTTGATCCTCTGTAGTCATAAAACTAGAGGCTCACTGCTCCCTTCTACACCATATCCCTGATATAGTAATATACAATTTTGATATGCTTCGACCTGTCATAGACCACGGGGTTCTCTGACAACTTCATGCAACTCTGGTTGTTACACAAAATGTAGGTCACCTCCAGTCCGAGACCAAATAACCCAGACAATAGTTCTTGAAGCCACACTGCTACTGCACATGCTTCCAAATACTCATCTTCAGTTTTACTGAGCGCCACACATGATTGCTTCATGCATCCAACAAAGCCTCTTACTCCTTACTGTAGTACCCATCTCCCTCTGGAAATGACCATCCAACTCCCTCTTGAGCACTAGATATCAACTAAATCTTTAACTTGCTGAATTCATCACTTGTTCACCATAACAAGTCTCATCATTCTCTTCTTGTAGGTCTTACCTACAAGTCAAATTCAATCCAATAGTATGCAATTTATGAAGCCACACTGCTTCATGACTTGTTGCACATGTTGCCACATACTCAGCTTCATCCGTACTTATCGCCACACATGTCTGATTCCTGCATTCGACGGAGCCTGCTGCTCCTTACTGTAGTACCCAACTCCCTCTGAAACCGACTTTTCGACTGCCTCTCGATCACTGAATATCAACGTGATCTTCAACCTGCTGACTTCATCACTTGTCCTCCAAAACAATTCTCATCATCCTCTTCTTGTAGGTCTTACCTACAAGTCATATTTAGTCCAATATTCAACAATTTCCAAAGCCACATTGCTTCACGCCTTGTTGCACATGCTGCCACATACTCTGCCTCATTCATATTAAGTGCTACACACAATTGCTTCTTGTTTCTCCATGAAACCATGCAGTAGACTAGACTGAAGCAACATGTCAAAGTACTCTTCCAATTAGGAATACTGTCGGCCCAATATGAATATGAATATCCATATAACCCAAACTCATGGTCTGTCACATACCTGAGACCATAATCCAATGTACCCTTAAGGTACCTCATCACATGTTTTGTTGCGACCAAATGAACTTACATGGGTTTGACTCGGGGTGTTCACAACAAAACATATATCCAGTCTTTTGTTTGTCAAGTTCATGAATGAACCCACCATCTCCATGTATAAAGTAACATCCACGGTCTCTAAATTCGTATCATGCAACAAATTCATATTTGATACCATAGGTGTAGCCATTGCCTTGCAATCCAACATCCCGAACCTCTTCACAATTTCTATTGTATACTTCCCTTGATTTAGAAATATCTCATCCCATCTCTATTATACCTTGGGACCCAAAAAGTAATGCATCATCCCAAGATCTTTCATATCAAACTCAACAACCAGTTTTTGTTTTCTTACACTTTGAGATGAGCTTTTCCACACCTTTTTAGAAATAGGTTATCAATATACAACAATAGTATTACTAGACCATCATCCACAACCTTAAAGTAAAGGTTAGGATATGCAATGTTGTTTGTAAATACTAAGCTCATTAGAAAATTGTTGATCTTGCCATACCATGCTCTGGGTGCCTGCTTTAATACATATAAAGCCTTATTCAATCTGCACACTGAGTGTCCCACAGTTGTCACATACTTAACAAAGTGTTCTGTGACTACAAGGACCATTCTTCCTGATCAGGTTGTCCTTTGTGCCACAGGAAGAATTTTAGTCCTTCTAGATGTTGAAAGCCACACACTTTGAGTCTTATGTCCTTTAGAAGACTATTCCAGGGCCATTCTCCATTGGTCAAATTACCATGACCTATCCCAAGAGAATGCCATCCCGATGCCGAAACATTAACACTTGGGAATAACTTTCGAAATTACATAAAACCTCAACACTCCCTCTTAATAAGGTATTATATCCGGAACAAACTCTAACACTATCGCCATCCACACAAGCTCATGACCATTGACTGTCGGACACACGAAATCATACATATCCTAAGAACACACATCCATCATATACCTAATTTCATACGACTAGCCATGTTGATTTTCTAGTGTTAAATTAGACACGCACAATTTTCTGCAAGTGGTAATTACTTCCAACGATATTACTTTAGTAAACTCTACAACATCACTAAGTAATTACACTCAAAAAATTTCAACTACTTAGAAACTTTGGTCTCTTCCTTAGATCACTTCCCACATGTGAGAGAGAAAAATATGTGTCTATTGTTGTGTCTTTTTATAGTAATATTAAATCGATCCAAACAGACACATCCCTTTGAAAATTAAATTTAAAATTAAATTAAATTTTCTTTCTTATAAATAGTTGGAGAATACCTCTTGTAACTACACAAAGATTAATTTGGCTATAATCCATCCACATAATATTTTGACTTTGTTAAATTGTTCCTCCATAATTCATGTGATTCTTTGCATAAATATAGGTAGAAGTAAATTATTGCCCACCATAATTTATGGATTTCTTTCTATAATTTAGGTAGGAGTAAAAAGTAAATATGTTGTACAATGAGTTTGCAACAACCCCATAAATTTAACACTCCCAAGAATTTACTCTACTCTCATTTTCTTGGGCCCTCCTATGAAGGAGTCAAGTCTAGTCCCGCTCTGATACCATATTGATTTTTTGATATGAGAAGACATTGTATGTGAATGAATATCTTATTAAAATGATGAGTGTCTTATATATAAAGAACACATGGTGACCATGGTGACCATCCATGAAGAGATGTGTCCCTTGGGTAATAAATATATTTATACTTTATATTATATTATACATATAATATAAATATACTTTATACCTTATTATATATATTTATACTTTATATTATTACATTAATAATATTATAATTAATAATATTGCTTAATAATTAATAATCATATTATTAATTATCAATCTAGTAGAATATCTTTCTGATGCTGCCCAAACATCAACAACTTACTGTAGGCCTGCAAATACTGTAGTGGCTAGTGATGTATGTGGATAATGGTTTCCTTTCCCATCAAATAGTGCTTCCAATTGTTAACATTTTGAACCAAGGAATATATATCCTTATCATATATAGGGTGGTTTAAGACTCCCCCATGAAGCACTTCATAATGATAGTATACTAGCTTACCTCCTTGCATCAAAACTATTCCCATATCATACCCATTTGCATCTGTCTCCACCTCAAATTGTTTTTGCAAGATAGGAAATGGACAACTGGTGCTTGGATAATCTTTTGTTTTAGGTCGTCAAAATATTTATGTTAATTCTTTCCCCACGAGAAACTCTTACTTCTCACTGTTAAGGTGTGGAGTGATGCAGCTATCGCTGAAATGGATGCTATGAAGTTACGTAGGTATTGTGATGCCCAAATAAAGTTCCTAATTTCAGTGATATTAATAAGAAATGGACATTTTATGATGGCATCCAATTTAGCAGGATCTATCTTGAGCTCCCCTCCACCAATCACATACCCCAAATACACCAATTGACTACTAAACAAACTCACATTTCTTGAGGTTATCCAACAACTGGTTCTTTTTCAAAGTATATAACACTTGCATGAGATGTGAAATGTGTTCCTCATAGGTAGAGATATAAACCAATCTATCATCTAAATACACTATAACAAATGAATCTAGATATGGATGCAATATACGATTCGTCGGTCTCATAAATGTAGTTGGTGCACTACATAAAACAAATGGCATGACCAACCATTCATACAAACCTTTATTTGTACTGAAGGTAGTATTTCAAGTGTCTTCTTCTTGGTCATGTACTTAGTGGTATCTTGATTTGATATCCAACTTGGTGAAGTGTTTGGCATGCTGCAACTATTCTAACAAATCATCGATCATGGGCAGAGGGTACCAATTCTTGAGTGTAATCTTGTTCAAATATCTGTAGTCGATACACATCTAAAAATTCCCATCCTTCTTAGGCACTATGTTAATAGGTGACCCACAAGGTGAGGTGATTGGTCTAATTTCTCCCTACTCCAACAATTGTGACAACTATTTCTTCACTTCATCCGCTTCTTGAACAAACTCTCTATACAACCCAATATTGGGTAATGGGGAGTCAAGCAACAATTATATATCATGCTCCACTTTCCTCTTAGGTTGTATCCCTTTAGGCTCCTAGAAAAATCCTATGTCTGCTTGTAGAAACTCCTTCAACTGATGTTTTTTCTCTTTAGTGCATCCCTCCAGGGATGACTTTTCTCTTATTGATTCATCACCTGGTTGATTCTCTCATGATAAAATCAAAACATACTTCTTACTTGAAATAATCACATTTTTGTCTTGGTTGGCACTTACCAGTGAGAACTTTGATTTACCTTTATGTGCATTGATGATGAAATACTTCCCATCCTTGATCAGGCATTACTAGTTTTCTTTCCTCATGAAGATTGCATCCCTCATATACATGTAGGGTCTTCCAAACACTACTCCACACACATCAAGGGGTACTACATCTAACTCCATTTCATCAAAAAAATATACACCTACAACAAATTTGGTCTTATACCTTGATTTTTGCATCCATGTTTACCCACCCCAATGGATATGGGCTAGGATGATCATGAACCTCCAATCCAAGATTGTTGACTAGATCGGTTGCTATGAGAATGGCATGAACCTAGATCTTGATACAAAAGAGTTTTGTCATTTCCTTCTCTTCCTTGTGATGAAGGCTACTCAAATTCACCTCCTTTTACATTGAAGTGTAGTCAATCTTCTGATCCACATCTGAGTTTCTCTCTAATTTATTGCTTGAATATGTGGCTAGAAGGTTATTTTTCTTGACATCCTTCTTATGGTTGTTACGGTTCAACTCGGGATGTAGTTTCCAACACTTTTCTTTAGTGTGACCATCTATATTGCAATGGTTATAGTAGTTACTTGGATCCTTGAACTAATGTGCAATGGCTGTCATCTTCTTGCCTTTCCCTTTCCACTTCTTGTTCCCCTCCTTGGAAGTGTTTTAGTGCTCTTTCTATTTGGAACCACTTCGATGTCATTTCTTGTGGCCTATGTTTTCCAAATATTTTGCTTGCACACGTGCCTCATCAATTTTCTTGGGCTTGAAGAGCATCACTTTCTTTTACAAATGACTATTTAGAAACCCCATATATTTGGGGAATACCTCTGGGGTCTTGGGAGAGATACCCAACATGATAGCCATATTTTTAAATTCAGTGGTGTACTCCTGCACACTCTACCCTTTCCCTTACTTGAAGTAATGCCAATGAATCAATTGGTCCTCTACATGCCCAATAGGGTAGAATTGGAACTTAATGGGGGTTTTGAAATACTCCCACTTAGTTATTGGTGGATTTCCCTCCAAACTAAGTGTCTCTTTGTGAATTTCCCACCAGGTTAATCTGTGGCCCTCTAATTTCATTCTGGAAAATGAAATCTTCTACTCCTAATCTATATTGTGACCACTAAAATAGACCTCTAATTGTTGCAACCAATGTTTCAAATTCATTGCATTGATCTCACCTTGGTATGGTTTGATATCCACTTTCAATTCCATTTTAAATAAATACTATGAAGGGATAATGACATTGAAACATGGTTTCTCTTTCTTGGGCTCTTTCCTTGACTCATTTTCTTTGTATTCATTACCTCCTGGTTTCCCCTCTCATCTGGTCTCTAAGTTAGAGCCTCCAACCTCTTTGAATGGTCAAATCTTGTTTGCTAGTGGCACCATGAGGAGGGTCATATTGCAAGAGATACTAGTTATTTTCTCTTCTAGCTTCACAAATATCTCTTTTGTTGGATCTTGAGGGGTGTTGTGAATAGACTCATCCACCATGGCTAGGGTTCTGCAAATTTCTTCTTAAGTTAATTCTTGAATCCGACAACTTCCCACAAATGCTCCAAAGAAACTTACTCTGAGACCAATATGATCTGTAAAATACCATGGATATTCCACTTGAACAGTTCATCACAACATATCTTATAATATGCTGAAATATTTATTATGTAGGTTTATTTCCTTAGATCTCAGATTTGTTATCTCTAGCTTATTGCTCCATTTTTATAGAAATTAATTGAAATACAAAAATAAAAGAACATGCAAATGAAAAAAACCACCATCCACACAAATAAACACAATATTTTCCTTGGGAAATCCAATGCAGGAGAAAACTCAACTCGAAGGTGAGGCCTATGCTCTTCTCTCTTTTCTTCAGTTATCAAAATGAAAATACAAAGGAATGGGCACTCACTATGAAGTTTCATATGACACTATGGTCTGAAAGGTTGCTACAAAATATTCCTCCTCCTATATTATGCAATCAAAATACCACTCATAAATGTTTTTTCTTAGCTATGGAACGAGTACAATAATAAATAATGGAACTCCTAGCAACCCAGTATTTAACATCACCCAATAATCGTATAGGGTTAGGGTTTTGACTTCCTCAACCCTCATTTAGTGATAAGGTTTGGACCTTCTAGGATATTCTTGAAAATCCACATGTGGCTAGCCCCACACATTTAAGTAATGGGGGCTGATGTGGCATCCACTTGTACCATGGTGGTTAACAAGGTTGGTCATCTTGTGGGAGGCATAACTTTCACATACGAGCTTTGATTGAGACAATTCTTGCATAGTTGGGAAGGTATATGTGTGTAGAAGGGTAATGGGAATGTTAAGAAGGACAAAGAAGGGTAACGTGAAGGAAAGAAAGGAAAATGAAAAGTGGCGTGAACACCACAAAATCCCTTGGCACAACACTGATGAATGTCTCTCTAAACAATCATTGTTGACTGAGCCAAAAGAAAAATAATTGGAATTTGGCTTAGACTCTGATTCAGAGAAAGATAAGAGAAAGTGGATAATTGATGCAGAACCCATTGCTACCATTGCAACTGCAAACATCCAACCAAAATATTTAGAGGAGTTTGCGGAGGGGGAGTGTGTCTTCCATTCACATATGTGGGTGAAGGGGACTCCACTACATTTCATTGTTGACAACAATAGACCGAAGAACCTAATATCAACTAAGGTCATGAAGAGATTGGATATGTTATCAATTCCACAGCCATAACCATACACCATTGTTTGGTTGATCCATGGATGAGACCATCATGTTAGCCAAGAATGTCACATGCCCTATGATATCGAGCCCTTCAAAGATGAGGTATTGTGTGATGCTGCCCCTCTTTAATTTTGTGATGTTATTTTAGGACAATTACATATGTGGAAATGTCACGATACTTATGATTCCATGCCTTTTAGTGTCATTGTTTATTTAGGATGCTAGCTCTACATAGAACCAAAGGTAGTTCTGACTACTGTAGTTTCCTTTATTTCGACAAAGCAGTTCCAAAAGGTAATCTCTCAGACCGGAAAATTTGTCCTCTTCATGGTTCACTCAGAAGGTGAATGAAAGGTCACTATGACTGCCACTGCCACTGCCTTAGCACAAGACCTATATACACAACAAAAGTAGGTGGAAAATATTATAGAGGAATAGAAAGATATCTTCACTTCACCTACAAGGGTGCCTCTGCATTGTCTGGCCAAACATTTAATTGAATTGATACCTTGTGCTCCTTTACCTAATGGCCTGATATACAGATGCTCACTTATGGAGAATGAGGAAATAAAATGTAAAATTGACAATCTCATCCAAAATGGCCAGATTTGGTCAAGCTCCTCACCTTATGGGATCCCAATTGTAGTAGTGCAGAAGGAGGACATGACATGGCAACTTTGTATTGATTATAAATCTCTGAACAAAAAGACTATCAAGAACCAATACTCGATCCCCTAGATTGATGATATTCTTGATTAGCTTAAGGGTGCCAAGTAACTCTTTAGTGAGATTGATATGAATTCATTCTACTGCTAGGTCCCGATTGAGAAAACTAATGTATGGAAGACTACCTTCAAGTCTAAAGAAGACCTTTTTGAGTGGTTGGTCATGCTTTTTGGGTTGACTAATGCTCAAGCAACATTCTTGAGGATGATGGATAATACACTATAGTTGTTCACAAACTCTTTTGTGGTCGTATATTTGGATGAGATCCTAATCTTCAATAGAAATGAGGTAGAACATTCGTAGAACATTTAATAGATCCCAAGCACTTTGCATTTGGCATGTAGAGAATTCAATATCTAGAAGAGATCGTGGATGAACATGGGGTGCACATGGACCTATCCAAGATCCAAGTCATTCATGATTGGCCAAACTCAATGACTATAATAGAACTTTGCAATCTCTTAGGATATGTCAACTGGTATTGTAGGTTCATGTTAGGTTTCTCTCATATCACTTGGCCCTTAATCCAAGTGACCAAGGGCGGAGATAAAGCCAATTTTTCTTGGTCCAAGTCACAATAGAAAACATTTGTGGATCTAAAACCTTGTCTCAACTCAGCACCAGTCCTTACTTTGCAAGACTTGCAACAACAATTTGAGATTGAGACAGATGCCTCTGACTATGCTATCGGTGTAGTCTTCACTCAACATGGACATTTGGTGGCCTATCAAAGAGAGACACTCTCTAATGTTGTTCACAGGTATCCCACCTATGTCAAGGTGATGTACTCCATTGTGGAAGCACGACGACAATGGAAACATTATATTCCTGAAAGGAAATGATCATCCACACTAATTACAATCCCCCACAATTCATGCAAACACAAGGAAAGTTACAAAATTGTCACTATCAAAATTGGTCCACATACTTGCAACAATTCCACTTGAACATTAAGTACAAGAAGGGAATCACAAACCATGTTGCAAATTGCCTCAATCGGCCTCTGATTTTGGCACTAACCACAATTCTTAACTCTTGTGGGCATGAGACCTTCGAGTGGCCCAAATTGTGTGGCAATGACCACAATTTTGTTGCTACATATCAAACACTGGGCATAGGTAAACAAGTTCCAAACTTTCACCTCTAGGATGGACTTTTGTGTTATCTAGGCCATCTTTGTGTTCTTTCAAGTGAGAGTTCAGAGATAATTTTGGAGGCACATTAAAATCAAGTGGCAGGGCACTTTGGTGTGGAGAAGATAATATCAATACTCCAAAATATTTCTACTAGCCAAAACTCTGACATGACGTAAACTGATCTAAAATTGAAGAAGACTTGAAAAACTTGAATAATTATTGCAAGTGAAATGTTATGTGTTTAAAGAAACAGGATCAATTTGCAACACATAAATTAAGGATTACTTATGCAAAATACACATAGACAGCAGCATAAATATTGAACATAAACACATGTGCACAACAATTGATAAAGGAGTTCACCCCTCTTATGGGCTACATCTCCTGGTCCAACTTCCAATGGATCATTATTGTTAATTTCTCAAAAAGTGCTCAAAAACATGTCTTACAATGCTCAAACTGACAAACTGACTGCTCCAATGGCTTCCCAGCGTCCCAAAACCCCTGTCTGGGCTCTTTTGGCACCTCAATCGGTCGAAAAATGAAGAAGTTAGGCCTCCTGGAAGTCTCCCTCTTCAAGCTTGCTGTCTCTGGTTCTACAATTCGCACCCTCCTTCAACAAACCTGGCTCACACACTCTTTTAAGCGTAAAAACCCAGTCTCGTACGCAACCGCGCACCGGTGCAAACCGTAGGATGGTTAAGGGCGCGCTAGCCCCTAACCGCCTCAGCACCTGGGCGTATGGCGCATGCGACCAAAGGCTGGGCGAAAAGGTGGTTTAATTGTTTGAACTGTGCAGACCGACTCCCGCGCTCCATTTCATGGGCACATGTCAATACATACGACCGGGGGCTCCACATAATACAAATCCCGCGCGCACATATGGTACCAATGGTTACATGTGTTAATACCCCACAGAATATATGTTACAAATCCCGCGCCAATGGTCGGGCCACACGGTCATATAAATACAAACGAAACCACGGGCCGGGGCTAAGCCTCGACCCGACCCCCCCGACAATGGTTACATATATCAAACATAAATACATTTTTATTGGTATACATAACAAGGAACACAAGGCGGTACAATGGTCGGCGGATGTTTGTTAAGGCTTACATAGACGGGGAGGTCCGGGGGTCGAACCCCACAGACTCCCACATACAATTTTACATAACAAATATAAACCAACCAACGAGGGACACGTGGCGCCCATGCATTGGGCCATGTGCCCTCATACCATTCGCTGTCAACAAGACATGTGTCAGCTCCCGATTCGCCAGCAGTCAACCAATCACCATCTTCCATGTCACCATCAACACGTCATCGTACGAACGGTACGGCCCTGCCACGTCACCGTACGGACTGTACGGACAGGTACAGTGAGCATCCAAAATTTTTACCTGTTTGGCTTGGCGGACAGATCGCGATATCTCCTCCATACAGACTCCATTTGAGAAAATAAATATACCGCCGGAATCAGGAAGACGAGACGGACACAATGACACTGTTCTTGTCGCATTCTGAGCACTTTGAAAATTGAGCAAAATGTGATCCCCTGATCACACCTCCCCAT
>ML784661.1:207374-221968 GCA_009831015.1 Picea engelmannii | reverse complement strand
CTTCCACTTACTCATAACGGTTCCCCATCCTGGCAGTTATTTCTCTAGTTTTTCAGTTTCCAAATTTTCGACGCATTTTGAGGCCCTAAACAATGTTTTTTTGGCCCTATGATAGATCAAGGTTTCCATGGCATGCTCAATCCTTGACCAAAATTGTTCTTCTCATCGACATCTTTCCAAGAGACTATTGTGCATCGCCCCAAACAAAGTTTGTACGTGGAAGTTGTGGCACCACGAAGTTGATGTATCAATTAGACTCCTCGGGGCCCACATTCATTTTGGCCACATCATCTCCTAGGGTCAGGGTTTTGGATCTTTAGGGTTTTCACCTCTTAGGGTTAAGTACTTTATGTTAAAAGGCCATTTGGGCCTCTTGTAATGAGAATATTGTGAATGAGCATAGCTAACACCTCTCTCTTGAGAGATAAGTTATCACCATTCTAGCTAGTTTGTATTGTTTTACATTTCATAGTGTTGTACTATTTGATTCATTAATATAATTTGGTTCTCACTAAATCACTGTGCTCTCTGTAATATTTCTCTTTGTATGTTTCCATTCATATTCATGCCTTTCATTTCATTCTCTATACAATCTAGATAATAAACATCCTCATAGATTTATCCTTGACAAAAAGGATTTTAATGCCTATGTAAATATAATGTACTATTCTTCTACCTTCAATGTTTTTCATAATTGAAAATGAAATAGTTTCTTTCCAAAATGCAACATTAAAGAACAATATTTTTTATAGTTATCTAATGCATTGTAAATTGCTTATAATAAGTTGTAAATTGTCAATTGGGTTTAGCTCTGGTGGTTGGTAGGAATGATTGTTATCCTCCCCATCTAGATTCAATTCCTACAAGTGACATGTTGAACTCTTAACACTTATATTATTGTAATGGCTTTAAGCCCTATGGTTTTATAAAATGATTTTTTTATTATCTAAATTTGGACATAAAAATTTATACTAAATCATTATTTTTTGTTATTTAAAATCCACTTTTGAATGTAGAAATGGACTAGGCATGAAATTATACAGAAATAATCACTCAAATCTACGTATCTAACAATTTCTTGTCAGATTTAAGTAAATGTCCCTGAAAATTATCACAGAAAAAATAATAATTTTATAAAACTTTTAAACTAACACCATTTAAAATACACTACACTCAGAACTTGTATATTTAATATCTGAGGTTTTATTTTTCTTCTAATAATTACCTCCAACAATATGTTGAACAAGAAGGCAGAATCATAAATTTTAAGTATTTCACATGATTCTGTTACCTGTTACAGTACAAACTGATAATGGAGACCCACTTGCATTCCACAATGATATTCATGGCTTCATAATCCGTGATTAAGTCGGTGGGGTGTGTGTGAAAAAGGGAATCCAACAAAAGTAATTTAATGAAGAAACTGCAGAGGCGTTGTCGCATTTGCATGGGAAAGTTAAAACTATGTTGTCTTATACGAAATCATTATTTGAATACAGAGAAAGTGTACCTGAAACTTTTTAGTTGTATTCGGCCTCACAATAACCCATGCAAAATTGTGCAGCCGAGAAATTGCAGTATGAACATGTTTTGCATGACTTGCATAGAGTTCTCGAAATAGTTGAATTTTTTGGGGTATATTTTTCTGGTCATCGTGCAGACGAGAAATTGCAGTATGGAAAGAGTCGTCTAAAAAAAAATTGAAATTTAAAATTTGTTGGGTATATTTTTCTGATCAGTTTTACTTAAAATTTAGTTTAAAATTTAGAAAAATGATTAAATATTGGTTTTTGAGATTACACAATCCAATCCAAATGTAAAACTGAATACATGTCATATCTGCTATCAAAATAATTATTCAAAAATTTGAATACATGTCATATCTACAATCAAAATAATTATTCAAAAGTTTCAAACAATTATTCAAAAATTTCAAACCCTGAAAGCTAATTTTCTTCCCCTTTATTCGAACTTAATAATTTCGATGCCCTACTCGCCACCTTTTTGTCCTTGAAGCTTCTCCCCTTCACGGGCCAAACAAACCCAAACCACAACAACACAAGCTCTCGAAATTCGTAAACATATGGGCCATACAAAACTTTATTCAAAAATTGTAAACGGATTAATGGTTGCAGAGTTCAAATCATAAGTCCCACTGAAAAACATCAAGATTTGGATCCAAACAGATATCAGAAAGATATATTTTGCTGTAATTAAACATTTGATAATTTATTGAAAATGGAAGGAATTATACATTCATAAGTAGCAGACCTTGTGTATGCTTGCCTTTATTGCATAAGCATATGCAACTGCCAGGTACTTCTTTGGTTTCAAAGGATTGAAGATCTCAATAAAAATCAGAACTAAAACAGCATTTAGCTGAATGAAATAACCATTCAGAAATAAAGAAAAAGATGATCAAAATCTTATAACTGCTTCACATGATAATGCTCAAGCTTATTTCACATAGTTTCTAGATCTTATTGATTTAACGTTTTGCTCTGCAAGCTCTTCTCTTGAGGATAACATAACAAAGGATTCGATAGAAAATGGCAAAGCCCACCATGATCTCCACATTCATCCACCGTCTACCCTTCTGCAATCCTCGCTGTTCTAATATTTCTTCACCAGTGACTGCGCATACATTGAGCTCAGGATACCACGAGAAGCATTTGTTTGCCAGGCTTGAGTACTCGTTTATCATAAGGGAATCCAGAGGATACTTGTAAAGAGATATATAGTGCATAAACAGCCAATACTTGGGGATGTTATCCTTCGATATAAAATACCCAGAGAAGAGAAAAAAGGCTCCCAGTATGGTGAATATGAGAGAGTTTCCTGTGATGAAATCAGGTGCCAGAGCACTGAGAAATACTACTAATGAGTTTGCCATGACCACAATAAGCCAAACTATGAACACGAAGAAGAGAAATGCATTCCATGTGCTGCTCAGACCAACAAGCCAATACACAGGAACTGCAAACAGAATTGCAATTATCATCAAGAAAGGAAGGAAGACAAGGGTATTAGAGATGACATATGATGAAACTCTGTAAGCACCTCTGGATGTCTCTCGCATCAAAATCTGGCGCTCCTGCAGGAAAATGGGAAGAGCTTCGGTAGTAGATGATAGAAGAAATGTTAAGGTAAATGCAAAAAACCCCAAGCGTTCATCCAGACCACGTTGGTCATAACCAACCTTCAAGTACACAGTTCCAAGGCCTACCCCTGCAACTATTGCCTGCATAGTTCTTGCAAGGAATAACTGCTGTGTTCTGTAGATTATCTTGCAAAACCTGCATGACAGAGTATAGATTTCAGAGCATCTGGAATTTGCATATGTGACCCTGTCATCTCCATCATCATAAAGACCAATTTGCTCAGGACCAACAATACTAGCCAGACCTGCGAATGGGTCTTGGAAGTTTCTTTGTGGCAACCCTTGCTCTGTGAAAACATTCCCAGAAGACTCATGATCAAAATTTGCTGTGGTTTCACTGATGATTTCCATTGCATACTCCAAGGCATTAAGCTGTGGGGGGATTTTTCTGCCTGCAGATTCAAGTGAATCATGCAGTGACTTCAAAGACCCATGATGTGCTACTGAGCCCTTTGTAAGGATCAATATAGAGCTTATCAGATTCAGAATCCTGTAGCTGGGCTGATGAATTGTTAAGATAATCGTTCGGCTCTGGGGTTTTTTGGCCATTGCATGTAGCATCTCTACTACATGCAGAGCTGCTGCACTATCCAGACCAGAAGTGGGTTCATCTAGAAACAACACAGCAGGGTCATGTATAACGTCTACCCCTATTGAAACCCTTCTTCTTTCACCCCCTGAGACTCCTCTGATGCTTTCATCCCCAATACGGGTGCTTGAAACATGCGCAAGACCCAGCTCAGATATAAGAGCTTCAACCTTGGCTTCCTTTTCTAGCTTGGATACCGAAGCCGGGAGCCTAAACCGGGCACTGTACATGAGCGTTTCCTTCACAGTAAGGAACGGGAGCAGGGCATCTTCCTGTGTGACATAGCCGGAAATCCTTCTGAACTGTGAAGGATTCACTGGTCTTTCATTCACCAAAATGCTGTTTTTAGCCCCCCCAGGCCTTATCCGACCGGCAAGAATCTCGAGCAAAGTAGACTTACCAGCACCGCTAGGCCCTACTATGGCTAAAATCTCGCCTGCTTTTGCATCACAGCTTATGTTTTTCAGTATGTTATGCACAGGCCTTTCAGGTCCTCCACAGGGATGAAATACGTGGAGGCCTGGTTTGTCTATAGCAATGCTGTATGAGAGATTTCTTACTTTGATCTCATAGGTCTTCAATGTTCTCGCCATGGATGCAGGATCAGGATTCATTTGAATAGGATCAACATCCATTAACATCGATCGTCCACCATGATCTCCATCTGCTGTTTCTGAAATAGAGCAAAAGCTGTTTGAATCTGTAGCTAGCTCTGAGATGGAGCAGAAATTGTTTGAATCAGACCTTGCACTGCATTCCTGATACCGGTCATCAAATTTCTGTGGGAACCCAACCTTATGATGAAGGTTTTCAACAGATGGTGCCATTGAGTGTAGCTGGATTTGAATGCTTGCCATCTCGGATATCTAATATAAGTTATAATATACTATAAATTAAGTCCCCTTGTGGGCTAAAAAGATAGTTGTCAGATTACTGCTGGGCGATTCAGGTGTTTGAGGCGGTGGTAACATCGTCACTCGGGGTTTGGTAGGAGTTGAAATCTGCTGGGTATCTTCTCAAGAATGCTTAGCTGTGGACAGGTTTTTGCGCTAAGGCTGGCTATCATCTGTGCTTATTCAAATAGCTTTAATTCTATTATCTAGATACTTGCACTAACTTAAATAAGGTGACAGTACTTCAATAAAACCCTGCTTTAAAAAAATGCATTGATGCAGCGTCATTTGAGGTCCGGAAGGAGTTGAAGTCTGCTTCAATATCTTCTACAGGAATGCCCTTATTAACTGTGAACAGGTTTTTGGGCGAAAAATTGTCTAATCAAACAGAACTAAAAATCATCCATGGTCGTTCAAACAGCTTCAATTCTACGATTTAGATTCTTGGACACCAGCTTAAACAAAGTGGCCGTACTCCAATGAAACCCTGCTAACAAAAAAGGATATAATCTAAGCAAACAAGTCCTTTAGAAAAACTTACAAACCTTCCATTCAAGCAATACAATGCTTCAATTACTGCTGTTCACCTCAGATTTTTGCAGTTCTGTACACTCACAAAAAATACACTTGCCCAGATGGATTATGGGCATCATAGGGAACTTGGCACCCCCAAAACTCGGTTTCTCAGAATCAAGGATGCACCCCCCGGTTCAAGAAAACCGCATGCTATTGGAAGACTCAATACCTGCACTTTGGAATGTGCTATTCTTCCGACACCTGTTGAAAGCGCGGAATGTGAATGACAGTGGTGACAGGCTAATAAATCGCCCCTCCGCGATTCTGTTCCAGGACAAGGTGGAGAAAGCAGGAATAACCTTTCAAATCTCCATTAGCCAGGAGCGTTATCCATTAAATGAATAATAAAGCATTGAATGGTCACCATAAACACGGGCGGTTTCACTCTGCACGCATTCATGAGAGCCTGAAACACTTTAGCAAATTCAACGCATCTCTCCTTCTCCTTCCCAAGTAGTATTGGTAAGGTAGTTGAGATGGGAAAAAGTTGGTGAACTTAATTCCTACTGTAACCGCTTGGGACGCCATTAGCGTGTGGGCATTCAGCTGTTTGTTTTTCTCAACAACACCATCTGTTTAAGCGAGATTGGGTTTGATGCTCGTCTCCATGTGACCATGTATTTCATTCCCGTGACCAGCAAGACTTTCCCATTCTTCACTGATGAGCTCACGGATTCAAAGGACAGATGATGGTTGGTAAGTGGTACCACCGCTGGTAGATGTGATCTCATTGGGACTCCAATCGTGGGAGCAAGATGCAATCATAATTTTTTAAGAGCCAAACGCTTCAATTTCTAGGAGGCTTAGATCTTGAGCGTGATCGGTTGTTATTCAATAGAAAGTTTTAGGCCACCAAATGGAATATATGAGAGTTTTACTCCACCTCATGTCAGAGTTCCACAAGGCACCCCATAGTTTGTTTGCAGATACACCTGCACAAAATAATGTTTTGCACTTGGTCCCACTGAAAAAAGATCACTAATAATTATTCCTAGGAGGGTCACTATTACTATGGAAGTTAAGTTCTATTTATATAAGATCATGGTATGTTGATGTCAAAGAGGGTTAGGATTGGATTTCACAATCAATATGGGATACTACTCAAGGAGAGGTGATTTTGAAGTTGTAGAAATTATTTCAAAATTGTGTTTATTATTCACATATATTCATCCTAAAGGACTTCATAATTAATATGGGATACAAAGGAGATTTTGAAGTTGTAGAAACTATTTCAAAATTGTGTTTATTATTCACATACATCCTAAAGGAGGAGGGAAAGTTCAAGCAAGCATGTGTATTCATCCCATTCACTCTGTGGGACGCCCCCATTGACATAAGAATCATGATATATTGGGACTTATACACTCTCATAGACAAGGCCTCACAACTAATAGACAAGGCCTCACAACTAATATGGAGCAATGTCACAAAAGATGATATGGTATTTTGAAAGAATAGAAACTATTCCAAGATGAAAAACATTGCAAATCCAACTATTTATTGTTATGCTAATTATTCATTGCATATTATTTACACACAACATGTCCCATAAAGGAGGAGGGGGACAAACAATCATACATATTCATCCCACAACTAATAATTTATTATGTTATTAGGAGGGCTACTAACTCTGCTAACATCCCCATTGGAGTAACGATCATGGTATGTTGAGGCTTATATGTTGTTTCAAACCAGAGGTCACAACCAGTGTAGGATAGCACAAAAAAAGCGAGAAAATTTTAAAATTGTAAAAACTATTCCAAAACGCCAAATATGGTGACATATTTAACTAAATATTAACTTGTTAATTGATCTTTATTTACTATTCACACAACACATTCCATAAAGGAGGGGAAGGTTGAACATACATTCATATTCTTCCTACAACATAATTTCCATATAAACATAACCTTAATGTGATATGTGCAATCCAAACACTCATGATCCATAAACCTTAAATACTAATTACTAAATTATAATCCCAACACAAAAGGGCTTAAAAATGCCAACACAAAGTAGCATGGTTGCTAATTTGACACCAATATGATGTTTAAAGGATAGAAAAAAGGATTAAAAAAAAATAATAATAAATGATAAGGACACATTAAAACAATGTAAACTAAAAGCTAAATAAACACAAAACAAATGTAAATACATATAAAGTTGAATTCAAAGCTAAATAGACACAAAAACAAAACAAATGTAAATACATATCAAGTTGATGCTAAAATATATGCAAAAGTAGATGTAAAATGATGTATGATGTGAAATAAGATGGAAAATCAACACCGATTTCCAAAAGGAGTAGAACTATCATCCCTGTAGTTTCGTAAAATAAAAAAGGTATGAAAACCCAAGTCACATAGACTTTATGAAAACCCAAGCCACATTAGACCTTATATAGTCCAATCAAAACACATAGTTTGTTTAAAATGAATGTAAATTATATTGAAGGTTTAAAGTTCATCAAAATACTCTATAGTAAATGAGTAATTATATGATGAACCAGGCTTCATCCAATGGTGAAACAAATTTTACCTTGCGAAAATCACAAAGTCTATCTAACAAATTTTACCTTGCGATAAGTACAAAGTCTATCTAACATTTAAGACTCTTCATAATACACATACAATACAATTATATGATGAACAAGACCCATCACTTTCATAAACCCATATGGCATCAAATTGACGTTATAAGAAAATTGTTTAGCAAAGACAAATATTGATACTAAACCAAAAGTGTGGAAAAACATTCATCCCAAATTTACGAAGTAGAGTATACATGAAATTTCAAATTCTTTTAGCAATTTCCTTATAGTGAAGATGATGTATGTAGTTATTTAGAGAATCACCAAGTTCAAGGAAGTTCAAGGGAGGAAGGCTAAACATTTTACATTTTTTTTTTAGTTCATCATTATCGAAATCTAGTTAAGCAATCTTTACCAAGATTAAAATTTCAAATCGATGAAATTGTTTTCTTTTTTTGTTGATGTATAATTGGATTCAACACCTTCTAATACCCCTATTGCAACTAGATTGTGTAATGTTAACATTTAATATCTATAATTTCATCAATCCAAAATGATTCTTGTCATATTTTATGTCAAAAATACTAGTTTCCCATTATGTTATTTTAAGTCGTAAAAAAACTCCAATTCATAATGCATTTAAACTATGAAAATGTTACAGATAAATCATATACATGAGAATATTTCTATGAATTGCGCTAACACATGCCACATCAAACTTGCCCTAAAGTATAAATACTTTTTTCCCCATAGGACATTTGTATGATGATGATGATGATGGTTAATGTCCATTGAGACCAAGATTGGTCTATCAAACCTTAAGAATGGCAAGAGATTACTTGGAATTGTTTAGAGTGTCATTTCGATGCTCGAAAAGTATTAGGAGAAGCATTCCAAGATCATTGTACTTTTGATTACTTAGAAGGTTATGAAGGTTGGAATTGTGACAAATATTTTGAAATTAAAATCTAATTTGGGTATATGCAATGCACTCTAGGTGAAAGTGCTTTTCATCTGCAACCCTTTGAGTGCCATTAAAGTAACAAATTCTTTATGCCATAGCATATTGCTTATGCTTTAATTAAACTTTCCTTCACATATATGTTTTATATAATTCTCTATATAACTACCATTTTAAATTACCTTCCAAATAATATTCTTATATATAAAATTTATTACATTGTAGAATGACAATAACATTTTATGTGATTCATAACATTCCCTTTCAAATTACTTTCCAAATAATATTCTTATATATAGAATTTATTACATTGTAGAATGACAATACCATTTTATGTTTTATGTGATTCATAACATTCCCTTTCATATTGCCTTTCATGTGCATCCATGCAAATGACCTTATGTATACATAATATTGCCTTTTGCATACACGGCTACATTCTACAATCAAACCCATTATATATATATATATATATATATATATATATATAAAGAGGAAACAAAAGCGTTTACATTTTGGAAAATATAGGGGTTTCAAAAATGCGTTGAAATTCCACAAGGCTTAAATATCAAAAAAACTAGTCCACCTCTCATGTTGTATTAACATTCTGCCTATATGGAAATATGGGTGTCATACTTAGACGTGTGGAATAAAGTGTCTTTAGTGAAATAAAGGTTTAGTGAAATACACTAAAGGTTTAGTGAAAAAAAGGAGTGGTTAGATGGCATGTACAACCAACATAACCATATCACACATGTACACATATTGATAGAATATGAAGGCTCCCTTTCATAAGGTGCATATTTTATGAGATGGTTACAATATAGTTGATTTCTTGTTTTGTATGTTGTGCTTTCACAACGATGACTCATTGTTAGATGATGTTGATATCCATTTAACATGGAAGGGGACCTTTGTTTGAAATTTTAGTGTTAATATAACATATTGAAGCTCAAGTAAAATGTCTATGGTATATCATTGATGTATATCTAATGCTGAAAGATGTATATCATGTTGAAGGGAATACATTTTAACATGAATCAGATAAAAAAAAAGATTGGAAAATCTTAATGTACACTTTACTTGATTATTTGATCATGATATTATTATAATTATAAAAATAAAAAAATCCTATCCAAACTTTTATTATATATTATTTATATATTTAATTTATATTTAATTTATTTTATGCATGATTATTGATTTTCATAAATGGTTAATTTTTCACCCTCCTTTGGGAGCATATGAACTTCGATCATTATAATGGTGAAGAAGTTTGAGCAATTGTTTAATTTCCATAAAATGTTTTTCCAAAATGATATTTAAGGATCTAGGTGATGTGGTAAATGTCACAACTTCAATGGAGAAGGATATTATGGGTGGATTTGTTTTTACCTACGTATACAGATAGTTTTATTAAGGATATTGTGGGGTAGAATTTTTTTTACCTACTTATAGTTCTATTTTATTGGTCATGTAAAGTAGTGTGGAAGAAGTGAAGGGATGTACATTTTACAATGTGTCAAATGTGTCAATAGTAAGTAATGACTATAAAATTTAATTTTGGTCTTATCCATTTCCTAAGAGAATATACTATAAAATGTAATTATCCATTTCCTAAGAGAATATACTATAAAATGTAATTATCCATTTCCTAAGAGAATATACTATAAAATTTAATTCTAGTCATTTTCCAAACAAAAAAAATTGCTCTTTATATTAGTTAATATAAAATATACAACGTTGGTTCACTTCTTACAATAGGAGTTGATCATTGTACCAAGCTGAGACAACCATTACAATCTGATAAAAAACTATTCTTCTAAAAACTGCATTCAGGGTCTATATGTCGAGGACATAAAAAAAGAAAGGCTAGGAAGCAAATGTCCATAACAGTAGGAGACACAAAAGCACTAGACATAACTTCCGAGAGCATACAAAAGTGATTAGAAAATAGGAATGGATCTAGATAAACCTGGTTCATTATCAACCCACTGAGTGTAAGCAATTGTTTCGGTGTGATTACGATCCTTTAGCGCTCTTTTTGAAAGAGCATCTTCTCCCTTATTGAAATCCTAATAGGTATGCTGAAAAGATAGACTGGTGAAATAAATACGAAGCCTCTTTATATGTGCCTTCCACCCTTCCAATGCAATGCTATGGAGACGGCCCCTGTCATTGCACCAATCAATTACCAACTTTGAGTCCCCAATAATTTGTAGAGTCTGTATGTTGAAAATTTTGGATAAATAAAGAGTGGTCCAGACTCCCAGCAGCTCCGCCCTGTTGTTGGTACCTACACCAGTATTGGAAGTCCATTTAATAACATAGCTATGATTGTAACAAATGATTCCACCAACACCACTATTCTGACCATCCCCTGCAGCCGCCGCATCAAACCAACCCACATTCTCTTGAAGCCGAAGTGGAGCCCTGATATGGGAGGTGGATAGTTGTAAATGTGTTTCCTTACTAGCATTATAACATAGCATCACCTTCGAGGCTACCAACTGTGGGATGGTCGATCCGAAATCGAAGAGAAGACTGTTTCTTTCTAACCAAATACACCAGCACACAGTTGTTGGGAGAGTACTGTAGGAATGATGTTGGGCATCAAATGATATGAGGCCTTCTTCGACAAATTGACCCTCCCAGGTCAGTTTAGTATTGAGTAATCCAGCTAATAAAGACCAAACCTGTCGAGTGAAAGGACATGAAACAAACAAATGTGATACTATCTCCTGATTACATCTGCACAATATACAATAACTCAGGCCTTCCCATCCGCAAGCTAGCAGGACATCCCAAGTAGGAATTTTACTTTTAAGGAGCAACCAAAAAAACAATTTCAGTTTTAGGGGCAGGCGCCATTTCCAAAGCTTATAAGCCCAATCCCTGGAAACTGGATCCCACAAACTATCGGATAAGGCTCTATATAAATTTTTGACAATTGGGTAACCCAAACCATCACCACCCAACCACCTTAAAATGTCCTCCGTAGGATCTAAAAGGATACACGCGCTAGCTAGCATCCTTCTGTATTGTTCCCATTCCTGAGCTAGAACAGTGGATAATCCAATCTGAGTCACATCTTTCCAATAAGAGATTTGAGTCAGAGGCATGGTAGAATTCTTTCCTTGGTAAAGGAAAGTTATCCCACAATGATTTAGGGTAGTTACAAGTGCTTGAGACAGAAAAGAAAGTGATCCTAAACCCATAATTTGATCCCTGCCAGCTTGAATAAACATCCCATTACTCGGCTTCCAACAAAGCTAATGATTTAAGAGTGGCTTCGTTTTTAAAAGGTTTATCCAAATAGGAGAATACTCCCCCTGTGCTCTAACCTCCAATCTAAACCACAATGATATCGACACGTAAGGAAAATATTTTCCTTTTATAACTTTTTTCCATATCCCCTCAGTTGTTAAAGAACGCCACATATATTTTTCCACCAATGCTTTATTAAAGCATTCCAAGTTCTTTATCCCCCATCCGCCAGCTTTCTTTGGCCTAACTAAGCTATTTTTTATTTAATTCTAGTCCTATCCTTTTCCTAGGAGAGTATTTCAATTATTGTGAAGGGATGTACATTGTACAATGTGTCAATTGGAAGTGAGAACCATAAAATTTAATTCTAGTCCTATCCAGTTCCTATGAGAGTATTTCAATGGACTTACTAAGTGGATTATTTAAGACTAGTTACATTGATATGATTATAGGATGGTATTTGGGTACATTTGGATTGACCAACTCTATTTAAAAAAAAGGGATAGTAGGTTTCTAAGGGGTTATATTAAGGGTTTTTCTTTAAATTAAGTTAAAAAGATGACGATAACTTAAATTGGAAACTTTGGAGATAGTATGGCAGGGACATCATCTTTCCCAATCCCTGGACTACTTAGGCATCCGCTTCAGATGCTCTAGGTGTCAGAAGACAGGTCATTTATGGAGGGACTGTATGGGATTACAGAAAGATGAGGACTCAGAAGGTACAATGCTGGATAGGTCAACCTGTGTTGATTCGCCAGATGTTGAGTCAAGCAGGTTCATCCCTCGCGACTATGACCTCGAGGACTCTTCTGTGCCGGAGACAACTGAGTCTATAACATGTAAGCTAAAAATTGTTTGTCATATGCTCTTTCATTCTTTAACTTCATGGGAAAAAAATGTATTGGATGATTCTAGTTTCTTTGGCTTGCGAAAGGGTCCTTTGGCCCCTCCTGCCAACTCTTGCTCGCCTGCGGTGCCTAAGGACTTGTTAGGTATCAACCCTGCTGTTTCAACTACTGTTGGTTTGGTTGGGATTGGATTTTCACAGGGAGAACTTCATGCCACTCGTTTGGTCTGTAACAACCTCTCGAATGTTTTACATTCTGCTGACAACCTTGAGAGGAGTGATCGTGAGGTCTCGATATCTTTAGGAAGGGATCTCCTAAGATCGACCATTGTTGACGGGGATAGTTTACTGTCGGGCTGTAGGGAGTTCGAGTTAGGAGATAGCGATTTAGGGATTGTTCTTGAATCCCTTGTTCCTTCTATCAAAAAGGTGCAGTCACCTATTAATCTTCCTATTTATAGGGGGAGATCGGTTTACCATAGACCATAACTTGACAGGGTATCAGGATCTTCGGGAACCAAGTGGGGGCCACATGAAAATAATTCACGTGGTCTAAGGGACTGGGTTTGGAAACCTCTACTATTAAGACTAGGAGTGTGAGGAAGAAGAAGGAGGATTTGGGACCTATTTCTAAGGGGTCACACTTGCCGGTAATAAATGAATTTGGGGTGCTTAGAGGCCTAAAATCCCTAGCAAGAGCAAAGACATGATATTGCTCTCCTTAAACATTAGAGGGGTGGGGGAGACCCTGAAATCTGCCTCCCTTTGAAGAATACTTCGGAGGACTAGACCAGATATAATTTTTTTGCAAGAAACTATGGTTGAGGAACATAAGGCTCGTGCGCTAATGCTTACTTTGCGTACTACTTGGTTAACTTGTGCGGTCAGTGCTGTTGGTACATCAGGAGGCCTTCTTGTTTCATGGGATCCAAATATTTTTGACATTGACCCTTTTTTATGTTGTGGTGGTATTCTACTTTCAGGAATGTGCTTGGAACTAAATCAACCAGTCTCTCTTTTAAACGTTTATGGACCCTGTTTGAAGAGGAAATCATTTTGGGAAAAGTTGGTGGCCAATGGAATTCTCGATCGCAAAAACCTTATTCTTACGGTTGATTTAAATATTACTTGTGGAGCTGGGGAGATGTGGGGAGAGGCTGCACATTTAGATCCACTCTCAGCGTTTTTTAATGAGCTCTTTAGTAAAGCAGGTTTGATAGTTTTTGCTCCGGATGCTATGATGCCAACCTGGAGGAATGGACGTAGGGGTGCTACTAGCATTTCTAACATACTGGATCATGTTTTAGTGGCCGAAGACTTATTAGCGGGTGCTGGCTGGTATAAATATTGGGTGGATTACCCTTACTTTTCAGATCATGCACCTGTTCTCTTAAGGATTGATAAGACATTTTTTCGAAGGCATATCCATTTAAGTTCAATGTCAGATGGTTATTTGAATCAGAGGTTTCAAATATTGTAATAAAGTTATGGAAAGACCTGACTTTTTTGAACGAAAGGGATGTTCAACAAAGATTTGCTAATAAGTTGAAATCTTTGAAGAATCATTTGAAAGCATGGTCCAAAGAGCACTTAAGATTACAGGAAGAAAATTTAACTCGTCTGGAAGGTCCGTTGAATGGTTTACTTACGGAGGAGGCTCGGGAGCCACACACTAGTGAAAGGGAGACTAAAATCAAACTTCTGGAGACAGAGCGGGATAAAATACTAAGAGAAGAAGAAGAATTATGGAGACTTAGAAGCAGAGTGG
>ML784661.1:160100-195867 GCA_009831015.1 Picea engelmannii | reverse complement strand
TAGTTGACACATGATTGGAACATACTTGGTACATGGTTGGATGCACTTGTTTATGGTACAGGTTGATTACAGGTTGGTGCATGGTTGATGCACTTGTTTATGGTACATGTTGATTACAGGTTGATGCATGGTTCAGATTTATTGGTACAGGTTTACAGCGATACATCTCACAGTGATAGTGTGACAGTGGTTCCATCATTCTACTTCTACTTCAGGGTGGCAGGACGGGGCAAGAACAGGTGGTTGTAGCCACCTTCCGGTTGTAGCCGGAGAACATTGGGGGTTGTAGCCTCCTTCTGGTTGTAGACAGAGAATTGGGGAGTTTAATATTCCCTCAAGTTGTAGCCTAAGAAACTAGGTGGTTGGAGCCTCCTTCCAGTTGCAGCTAGAAAACAAAGGAAGTTGGTGCTTCCAATGAATGTAATTCTTCAAGACATATAAGAAAAAGCATTCTGTGGTTTTCTCCCGATTTGGGTTTCCACGTAAAACACTGGTCTACTGTATATGTGTGTGATTGTTTATTTATTACTGCTCATTATTGGATAATAATTCTACATTGATATAACATTTGAAGAAAAAGGATTAATATTACGTTATTACTGATTCACCCCCCCTCTCAGTAATCCAACAGTTAACAGTGATACCTTTTGGGATTAAACTTCTAGTTACCCCCTCAATTTTTTTTGTATACAAGTGTGGGCACACTTGGTCTCCAAATGTTAAGGTTAACATTGATTGTGCTTTTCGTTATACATTGTTTATAATTTCAACAAGGCCTCTTGCACCTACTATTAAACATACCATATATTTTTCACAAAATCCAAATGCTTCTCATTCTTCTTATGTGTGCTTTCTACTAGCCTCCACTTCCATAAAGTCTATGTTAAAATTTATTTAAGGAAGATACCCGATATATGTTAACTTTTATACCAACTTATGCACTTCTCTGTTGTAGCAAGGTTGAATCCAATCCAAGTTTCATCACATATTTTACAATTTTGTATATATCCTATCAAGAATTTAAACATAATCTAACTTGATTTATAATCATAAACCTTTCTTCTATTTACAATAATCAAATAATATTTTTGACTTAATATTGTTTTAATTCCTTAATGGGACCACTTAGAAATCTACTAGCCTCCAATTCCATAAATCCTATGCTTAGAAATCTACTAGCCTCAAATTCCATAAATTCTATGCTTAAATTTATTTAAAGAAGATTATTTATGTTAACTTCTATACCAACTTATACACTTGCCTCCACTTCCATAAAGTCTGTGTTAAAATTTATTTAAGGAAGATTACCAATATCTGTTAACTTCTAATATACAATCTTATGCACTTCTTTGTTGTAGCAAGGTTGAATCCAATCCTCATTTCATTACATATTTTATAATTTGTATATATCTTATCAAGAAGTGAAATATAATATTAAAGTTTTTTCAACAAGAAAATTGCCATATATATATATATATATATATATATATATGAGTATACATCACAGCTTCTTCAGTCTTTGAAATTTCCACAAGCTTTCATCATCTATTGATTATACTAGAACCTTATCAAAAAAGCACCATTTATAACATAACTTTACATAGAGAAAAAAAAGATGACCACCATCAAGGGTAAAAAACATATAAAAATAGTCCTCATATACCGAGATAACCATAGATAGTCAAAACTAAAAAGACAAGTTGAGTCAAAAAAGACTGATAGAGATGGTAGGCCCCTCATTTCCATCCACCCATCTATTGTAATCAAGCTTTCCTTATGGCTTGGTGAGTGCCAATTTCGAGAGCTCATCTGCCTCCATATTTAGCTCCCTATACACATGGGTGAAGTGTATCTCTCTAAACATAGATTTCATCACATTTAAGTTGTCCATCCACCCCAACAATGAGGCAACATGAAGTTTTCCTCTTTTCTTTAACCATTCAATGATGATCTTTTAATCACCAATGACCTGGATCACCTCAATATTGAACCGTTGCGCCAGAAAAAGAGTCTCCCAAGCACCTAATAGCTTTGCCCTCATATTTGTCTCCTGGCCACAGTTTAAGGTCCACTTAATGGCGTATTGATCATTGTGCTTTATGATACCTCTTGCCCCACACCTAAGAGAACTGGAAAGAGCATCCATGTCGAACCAACAAACTATTGAGGCCACAAGTCGAGGTGGTTGAATAAGGTGCACTTTTAAAATTTTATCCACCATCACTGGGGGAAACAATGTTTTAACTTTTGTTACCACTGTGTAGACCAATGCTTTGTATCCTTCAAAAATGACACAGTTCCTCTCCAACCATATGTACCATCATATAATATAAGGGAGAGTGATGAGGGTTTCTTCCTTCTTAAGCCAATTCTCAAAGCAAGAACTGAGAAATACACCATCCCAAGCAGTCTGAATATTAAGGACTATGTAAAAATGACTCCAAACCTCCCGACAAAAAATGCAAGAAACAAAGAGATGGTAAATTGATTATGCTTCTCTAAGGAATAAAAGAAAGAAATTTGGCCCCTGCCATCCCTTCCTTTGAAGAGTATCCCAAGTAAGAATTATGCTCTCCAGTGATAACCAGATGAAGAGTTTGATATTTGGTACTAGATCCCATTTTCATAATTGACTACGCCAACCTCCAACAGTAGTTGGCTAGAATGTTTTTGCAACAGCGAGATATAAATTTTTAGCTAAAAATTTTCCCGAGCAGACACCTCCCACCCATAAAAGCACATCGTTTATGTTATGTAACTGTATCCCCGCATAAAAAAATGCTTTCTGATATGCCTCCCACTCCTCTGCATTGCTCCCGACCAGGCCAAGATCTTCACCCAATTTCCAATAAGAATAAGGAAGACCCGGCCTGTCAACACCTCTAGCTTGAAATAGATACATCGCAGAGTTCCTTCTGAGTTCAGCCCGAAGGTGACTAGAAAAGAAAGATGCATGTCCCAAACCCATAATACAATCTAAACCAACTTGTACCATATGACCAAAACCCGGTCTCCAACTGAGCCAATGAGTTAACAAGTGTAAGGACTTTAGCATATTTTTCCAAGTCTGTGAGGCAGATGAAACAGTAGAAGAAGCTGACCGAAGCCAAGTTATCATGGAATAATTAGGAATATACTTATCCTTTATAACCTTACTCCATGTTGGCGCAATTTTGATCAGACCGGGGTCCTTCTCAGGTTACCAACAAAAGGTACCGAGTAGTCTAGAGCGCTGACATTTTCATCTCCTCCAAAGAGAAGAAGTCTCACCCGAAGTGATGCTGAGACAATTAGATAGGGAAGGGTAAGGAAAAGACTTAGGAGGATTCACAGAACCTTCAGGACTCATCCTGATCTTGCGCAAGACATCTACATGTCGAACATATCTGAACTCATATATGCAAGAATCAAACCTACTTATATTGTGAATAAGAATTTAGACACATAATCATCATGTGGAACTCATAAACCATAAAGAAGTATTGTAATGCATAAGTAAAACATACAGAGACACAAAATATTTTGAAAATTTAGGTCCTTCTTCATATTATCTTCAGAATCTTTCTTCAATTACAAACTTACAAATACACAGTAGTGCTCTATTATAGACTCTTGGCTCTGGACTCATGTCTTAGAGCTCTAACTCTCAAAGGATGTACCGATTACATTACAGACTCAAAACCTTACTTGACTCGACTGATAACAACCTCGTAGAGGGGGAAAGATCAGACTGAACTTGATCACAATTCAGATGAATTAATAGCTAACCAAAAACCTAGCAGCAACAACAACAACAACCCAACCCTTTTACAATCATGTTCATCCCTATATATAAGTGAGGTTATGTCTTATGTCTCAGCTTGCACGCTTTCTTGTTCTGTTGTAACCGCTTTTTCTTAGTTGGTGTTGTGCTGTCTTTCGCAACTGATTTCTGTTGTTTTTTATTTCTCTTTTGTCCAGCCTCTTCTGAGGCTTGTGCAACTCATACTCAGTCAAAAATTGCTCGATTCCTTATCCCAAAAATGAAGGGCCCAACAGGCTCCGACCACAACCCTTGACTCGCCCTCGAGTCAATTGCTTGGTTCTTTTGCAACTTCCTAGAGCACCTATTGTTTTCCCTTGTCCTCCTTTTCTTCTTCCTTCTGCTCTTTTGTTTGTGCTTTCTCTTCTTTCGCCTCTTCAAACAAAGGGCCCAAATCTAGGACCAACTCTAAGGCTCGCTCCCTCACTCCTTGAAAGTTTCCAACTTTATCCTTCCACTTCCTGGTGAGGAGTGATGCCTCTGCAACAAATTATTGGGTCGCCTCTTTGCTACACTCCTTTGGCTTAGACATGACCAACAAGTTCCACTCAGAATCTAATGTTTCATCAACTTGATGCATCTGCATGTACACTGACTAAATCACAGGTCAGAAGTCACACATCTCTTTCTTTGCTATGGACTATACCTCAAAGAGGGCATTCAGTTCATTATTCGCCTGCTGGATTTGGTCGAACTTCTATTGTTGCTCCATCGGATCCATTGTGGCCGAAAATTTGTCATTCAAGACCTGAATTTTGGTGCGCACATCTTCCAGGACCTGGTTGCATCGAGTGATGATGCCCATCCAATTACTGACTTCTCAAAAGATCTTTGTGCATTCCGCAGTGTACTTGTGTAGCGCTTCTTGGGCGTTGTTGCCTTGCAGTATTATTTTTTTCATCTTCTCTTACATCTTCTAAGGTTGTTGTTTTGCTTCTTGTTGAGTCTATTGCAGTTGTACTTCCAGATCCTCAGTGCGAGTGGCGAGTTGTGTCCATGCTCCTTGGAGTAGCGCAATCTGATGCTCTAGCTCTCTTGTGTCGCTGACTTCGGGCAGTTCGAGTGAAACCCTTCAAATCTTCGGCCAGGCTTCGGCAATCCTTTCCTACACTCTTTCTAGTCTTTTCTCAACCTAGACCTTGGCCTATTCTTCCTTTTGTTTTGACGTTTGCACAAGGAATGCTTCCTCCCTTGTGACCTCGGCAGACCTCTCAGCCTGATGGATCCTTTGCTTGATCAGTTGATTCTCTGATCATTCCAAATAAGTGCGTCATTGGCCACTGTACCGGGTCAGTGGATGAAGGGGTTGCATCTTTGGGTGCTTGTGTCTGCAATGGAAGTCCATTGGTCGTTGAGTGCTCCGAGCAGGTCTCTACCTCCTCCTCTGTTGATGGTCCTGGTGCGATCCTCAAACTTAACGATGAGGGAAAGAGAGTCATAACCTGTGTTCTGGCTATGCATAGTTGTATCAGTTATGTGCATTGTTGAGGGTTCTGGAGAACCCGCTCCATATGTTCTCGCTCGGATGTAGCGCTCTGCCTAGGTGTTGATTATGGTTCCTTTGGAGCCTCTAGTGTCTCCTGCTCTTTTGTTGCATCCACGTCCTGCGTTGTGCTTTCTTGGGCACCCTCACCCTTGGTCGGTGAGGAGATTTGTTGGTTGCTTTGGGCTTGCGGCTCTTCCACGTTTTGGGTGTCTTTTTCTTGCGCTGAAGTCCCAATCTGTTGTTCCTGTATGTTTGGGTTCGGACCAATCATCTTCCTGCTCTGCTCTGTTACTTCGAGGTTTGGACCAAAAACTTTTGGTCTCGTCTTAGCCAACCCCTGGGTTATTTCTGGGAGCTCTCGCTCCACTTTCTTTGGTTGATCGAACTGCATCGGCTCTGGATCTATGGTCTGGGGTGGATTGGTGGTTTCTAGCAATGGCGACTGGGGTTGTGGTGGTGACAGAGGGTGCTCGGTGAAGATTGTGGATGCAAATGTTACAATATCGGGGTCGTATTGGATGTGGATGATGGGGCTTGCTCTGAAGGCTACGTGGGTGCAAGGGACGGCCGATGCAAGAGGGTGGGGGTTCGGAGGCTTATTCGGTGAAATCTTGGTTATGAGCTTCTTCACCGTTGGTTCGGTAACGAACACAGCATTGAATATGTTGTTGACATCCTCACCTGACAACACAGCGTTAGGTGGGAGAGGATGGAGGACCGACAATGTTATTTTCTTGCGCTCCAATGGCTATGTCTCATCTTCCTCCTTAGAGTCTAATTGGGTGAGGGCCTCTTTCTGATGTGGTTTTGAGCCTGAGCTCGATCCTACCCCTGATTCTTTATATTTCTTCTTTAGTAGTGCGTCAGGAAGAATATAATGCATTACTGACTTGCATGGGTTTTGTTTTACCCCTAGCCATGACATTACTCCCTTGTCGAAGGCCTCTTCATCCAAATAGAACGGTAGCATTTTTTAATAGAATTCTTCCTTGCTAACATGCCTCAGCCATACAAACATATGATTTCAGTTCATGCTGAAGGAAATATTTTTCGTATTGCAATTGAGAAGTGCTTGTGAAATACACAGCCTCTGTGTTGCATCTATCAGGCCATTGTACCACTTAGAAAATGTTGCGGTGTTAAAAGCTGCATTTTATGAATCCGGCCTGGACTGCCAGGGCTCGAACATATTCGCCATGCGCCCCTTGTCTAGTAGCATCGGCGATCTTCCCATAGGTGGCTTCCATTTGTACATTGCAAATGCCAGCAAAAAATATCTGTAGGTGAAGGTTCCTCCCTTCTCCTACGCTTCCTCACATGCCACTAGTAGTTCCTCCAGGAGGTAACTACACCAATTGAACACGGCGTCGTTGGCGCAAAATTCTGTGAATGATAATGAATCTAGCGTGCATTCACCCTTGTAGTATCATCTCATAACCTTAATGGCTATGATGTAACAGCCATTCCTGACTGTCTTTGGTAATATGGGATCGATTACTGTTGTGTGCCCCCCCTCTTTGTGTTGAATTTCTCATACAGGTTGAGCTCTCCTTTATTTTTTCCATGCTTACCAAGACCCTGGAATCCTTTCAACACATCCTCTCCTTCAAAGGATAGTCCGGTAAGTTGGTGGATATCTTGGGCTTGGATTGGATACCGCTTATCCAACCAGAGACTTCGGTCATGCACTATGTTGATCAGAAAATTTGTGCATTGCGCAACCTCACCAATGGTGTCGAATACTGGTAGGTCTCTTAGGCTCATTATGGTCGAGTTGAATAAATTAACAAAGTTCAATTTTGGCATGAATTGCATGCCTCCCAACTCATTTGGAACCATCTCCCAGAAGACGTCTATGTGCATCTGGGAGAACAAAACTGGATCTGTTAGGTCAAGATCAAGGAGCTTTACATGCTCCACCTTCCCTTTGAGATCGCTCATGACCTCAACTCGGGGGTCGTAGGGCTTGTATGGTACTACATCCTTAGACATGGCACTTCGGCTTCCTGTGGCTCTCGGAATTGGGGATTCTGAGCTATCATGACTTCTATGGTAAGCTAAGGACTATGGTCACGACTACGGATTTCACAATTGTACAAACTTTCTCACTCTTCAGAATTTGGAAATTATTAAGCTCTTTTGAAAATTATTCGTTCTATGGCGAATTATCAGAGGCTTATACTTGGCTTAGAGGGCAAGTTTAGCAATAATTGTGGTTCATCATGACCGTATGGATGCAACTGGCTCTGAGTTTTCCGACGGGGCGGTTTAACGGGGTAAATCCTATCAGGCGATTCAAACATTTACTTGCGTGAGTGGAATAGGGACGTGGTCGGTTTAAGGCCTTTCCATTTGATGGGTGGGAATCCCGACATGAATTACGATGGTATATTTTCTTATCGCAGATTTATGGCTTAACTAAACTCAGACGAGGTACCGTAACAGCAATAAAGGCTGTGATTAGACTGGGTTCATGTGGCACATGGACTTCATATTGTATTCAGATACGTTCTCCCTCCGACCACAAAGGGGGTCTTCGTCATATTAATGACTATCATTAATGGTTTCGTTTATGCTTCAGATCATGCATTGTTGAGTCATTAGTTCTGTATCAAACAACACTTAAACAAAAAATTAACTATGTGTCATGGCGCAACACTACGCACATTGACTTTATTAACTGAATTTACAAAATTTCAAAAAAATCAAATCTAACTATTATACATGCTCCTTCGGACTAGAGCAACAGTCCCTTGTTCTCAGTTTTGAGACATATAGGGTTTCAGGCAAACGCCATTCACCCATCCTAGTCGCAGCATACCATCCAGTTGCGCGAGTCTGACTGTTCCTGATGGTCGGATCTCTACAATTATAAATGGTCCCAACCAATGCATGCGCTACTTGCCAGGGTGCTTCTGGTACTGACTATCATAGAGTAGAACCTTGTCTCCTTGTGTGAATACCTTAGTCTTAATATGCTTGTCATGCCAAGCTTTTTGTCTTGCTTTTTCAACTAACTGGTGGAATTCTGCTAGAAATCTGCTCTCTTTGAGTTCTTGTAGCTCCATAAGTCTCTACGCAACTAATTCATCCTCCGACATATATGTGATATGTGTGATGTATAAACTTGGAGTGATGAACTTTGCAAACACCACTGCCTCTTTCCTGTAAACTAGCTTGAACGGTGTGTACTTGTGGAGTTTCTTTGTGGTTTTCCTACAATCCCACAGTACTGTTGGAACTCTGTCATCCCAATCTTTCCAATTCACGCAACAGACCTTTGTTAACCCTATTTCCAAAATCTTGTTGAATGCTTCCACTGTTCCATTGGCCTGCGGGTGGTAGGGGTTTCTTTTGTGATGTTGGATCAGGAACTTTGATGTAAGATTTTCTATAGTGATACTAATGAAATGGGCTCCCTGATCACTAGTTAGGCTCCTAGGAAATCCAAATCGAGTGATAATATTCTCAAAAATGAACCTAGTAGCAGTATCGGTCAAACAGTCCTGAACAATTGTTGCCTAATCCCAACATGTAAGGTAGTCAGTTGCGGTAATGATGTGCCTCTTCTTTGAATGCTTAACTATGGGGTTGATCGGTCCAATGAAATCAACTGCCCACTTCTCAAATGCTTGTAGAGATCGAACTGGTTGTAGTGGCACTTCACCTCATTGTGATAGATTTCCTACTCTTTGACAGACATCACATGATCTAACGTATACCTTTGCATCCTTAAAGAGCAATGCCCACCAAATTCCATCTTGTAGAACATTTTGTGCAGTGGCCTTTACTCCTACATGACCTCCCACAACTCCACTGTGGCATTCCTAGAGTATATCCTGTCTTTTAAATTCATGTTCCAAGACACATCTTCTGAGGATACTATCTAGTCCCATTTTATACAACTGTCTCGCGATCAACTGGTAATTCATTTCTCTAACAACCATGTGGCATTTCTGGGTTGCAGAATATGTTTCTTGGCAGGCCCCTATACTTAAGAATATTTCTATGTCCTTTAGGTACTCTGGTATGGTCTCAACCCTGAAAAAGTCTACATCTGGGAGCTGATCGTCAACTTCTCTGCCACTTTCCCTTTACTCTAATCTGGACAAGTGATTAGGTCCTATGTTGCATCTTCCCGACTTAATGATAACTTCAAAGGAAAATTCATGAAATAACAACAACCATATACAAATTCTCCCTTCCAACATAGGTTTGTTAACTAGATATTTCAATGCAGATTGATCAGTAAAGAATTTGAAATGAGAACCTAACAAATAATGTCTAATTTTCTGCAGAGCATAAATCATGGCTAAGCCCTCCCTTTCCGTCGTTGTGTAGTTATGTTATGCTTGCGACAATTTCCGACTTGCAAAATAGATAGGATGATCCATAGATCCATATCTAGGTTGCACTAAGATAGCTCCTAAGGAAATTCCTGAAGCATCTACATGGACGTGAAATTCATTCTCCCAGTTTGGGAATATCGGAATTGGTGTTGTGATGAGCTTCTCCTTGAGCATCTCAAATGATTTATCACATTCTGGGGTCCATTGGAACATTTCGGCCTTTTTCAATAGATTCTCCAGGGGTGCAATAATGTTGGCACATCTTCTAATGAACCTGTGATAGTACCCTATCTATCCCAACGTGGAGCGCAACTGTTTTTCACTCATAGGTGGTGGCATGTTCACAATAACCACAACTTTGGTTGGGTCTACCAATACTCCTTCTCAGCAGACTATGTGGCCCATCAAGTTCCCATGTGGTACACAAAAGATACACTTTCTAAGATTCAATGATATCTGCAATTCTCTGCATTTGTCAAACATTAGTCGTAACAGTGCTACATGTTCCTTGAGAAAACTATATATCGTCCAATCATCCATATAGACTTCTATAAACTTGTGAATGAACTCTCTAAAAGTTGCTATTACAATCCTGGAGAAAATTGCAGGGGTGCTCTTTAAGCCAAATGGCATCACATTGTATGTGAAAGATCCCCATTATGTTATGAATGTGGTATTCTTTTTGTCCTCTTTGGCAATCCTGACCTGGTGGTACCGTGAAAATCCATCTGTGAATGAGTATGCTTCCTTCCCCGCAACCTATTCTAGCACCTCATCAATAAAAGGTGTTGGGAAAGGGCCATGCACATAGGTGGAGTTAAGGATTATGTAGTCTACACATACTCTAATATCCTCTATACCTTTCATGCTTTGAATAACTATTGGGCTGACCCATTCTGCTTCTTCTACTGCAAAAATGAGTTATGCTTCCAACATCTTATCTATCTCCTTCTTAACCTTATCTTTTACTCTAGGGTTAAGACAGTATGGTCTATGTCTCACAGGATTGGATCCTGGTTTCAACTCGATTTTCATTTCTCCCATAACTCCTTTGATCCCCTTTAACTTTGAGAAAGTCTTTGGGAACAAGTCCTCATATTCTTGCAGAAGGCTCTGTATTTCTTGGCTAGCTTGCTCATCCTAGTGGTCTCCCACCATGACTATCTTAGATTTCTTTGTGGTCCCTATATTGACTTTGTGTAATTTTAATGGGTGATTGTAGGAACTGTCGGTCTAACTGGGTATGGTGTTCTGGATTTCTCTGTTCCCCTTTGTCTCTTTGATGGCTAGGTTTCTCAATTCCTCTAATTCATCTGGGCTTTCTGGATCTCTGCTAATCTGATAACATTCTATAGGCTTCTCAGTTGAGGGAAGGTGAAGGTTAGTCTGAAGTTCTCGTCTATGCTTTGGACATACCACTTGGTTTGATTTTCGATTTCTATCATCTGTAAAAATAAACTCTTTAATCTTTTGCAGGACTACTTCAAGCTCAGGGTACTTACTTGTAAATGAGAAGTCTTTGCAAAAATGAGTTGCCAACATCTTCCAATTGTTGGTCTGTCTTCTGGTTTCCTCGTGTATGAACCAAGATTTATGGATCGGTCCTAGAGAGTGGGGAAATACCTGAACCCAGAAATGAGAGGGTATTTCCGCAACTTGCCACGTTGTCATGCACTGTTCGATGTGTACTTTAGGGTCTGATTCCCCATTAAATAGTTGTGCAATGTGGAGATCCACCTGCATCTCAAATTACAGTTTCTCCTTGTTCTGAAATCTATACTTGATAGCTTGCTTCACATCATCCCAATCTCTGAGTAGGGATTTATGATTGTCCCACCATCTGGCAGGGATGTCCTGAAAGGCTACATCTAGTACCAAGATTCTTTGATATTTTACTACCTTTTCTTCCATGTTGAGCAGAAAACTGTCTAGTTCTGAGGTGCCATTGTATACTGGGTGTTCTCTAACTTCGGTCCCAACCCATCTGGTTACTCTGACAGTTGTGCATCTTCTTGAGAATATTTTGTACGAACCTTATTGCCAACTGTCAAAATCCAATTTTGAATCTTCGTCTACTAACTGTATGCTTCTCCAACTTACTGATCCATCAGCAATAGGATTTATATAATCGTCTCTTGTTCCTGTTGTTACAGTGTACAACTGATCCAAGTCTTCTCCCTCCATATTATTGTTTATTGGTTCTATATATCTAAGCCCTACGTATGGATCCAACAGTTGAACTACCTTGATTCTGTCAGCCTCAAAGGTCATGGTGTATTTCTTCAAGTCAATTAATGCATAGTTGTCATAGTCCCAATCAATTCCAAGTAGTGCAAGGTAAGGATCCTTATATCCCGTGATCTCAATGAATTCAAATTCAACCACTGTCTTTACTCCTGCAACATCTATTTCCACATGATCCAGTCTTCCTATGGGAAAAACACAATATTGGTTTTCCATTCTTAACTGAATTGGGAAATATGCCAGCCTAAGTTTTCCTAAGGCTTCCCAAGTCCTCTTAGGCAGAATGTTCACATCAGATCCCAGATCCAACATGACATCCTTGATCTCAAATTCATCTAACTGCGCTACTAGTCTGAATTCTTTTCCCGTTCATGTTTTTCTTCTCTGCACTCTCTGAGTACTCTTCTCAGGAAGATTATCTCTTATTCATGTTTCTATGGGTTCTTCATTCCCTAAAACTAGGTATAACGCATTGCGCAACTTTTCTGTTAGTTGATCATTCCCAAGAATGTCAGAGAGTAATTGAAACCAAAGGTCAACTACATTTTGAGGTTGCTCAGGTTGTCTCTGTATGACTACAGGGTTTCTGGGTGCAGGGGGTGAAGCAGGGACTTGCGCAATCTTAGGGTAAACAATAGGTTGTGTGGGTTTCTTTCGCATCTCAAGGCTAGGAATATTCTGAAATACTTCTATTGCATCTTTAAAGAACATCTTATGTTTTAGAGGGTCATACATGTCTTCTTTAGGTGTTTCTTTCTGGATCTGAGGTAGAGTATCAACAGCAGCCCTTGTCTTCGATCCTCCTCGAGTAATGATATTTAGGTTGGGTGATTATCCTTTACTAACTCTCTTGATTTTTGCACTGGTGAGGTTAGTTCCTCGTTGTTGTACCCTATCTTCCCATTTTTCAATTAATTATGGGCAATCTTCAGTTGCGTTCCCATTGGTCCTTCAATGAGAGCACCATGGTCGCCCTCTTCCCCCAGTCCTTCCTCCTCTAAAGTCTCCTCCAGCTCCACCTCCTTGACCTCTTCATGGTCCCTGAGGGTTTTCATTCACCCTGAATGTTGTTCGGTCTAACATGTCTGCAAGTGCATCCAATGCTCTACATTGATTGGTAGTATGTGTGGTAGATGCACAGAACTCACAGTGTATTGTATTTGGTACTGTCGAATATTTATGCATAATGGGGCATTGTCTTGGACCATGCCCATGGTTTTGTCAGATTTCACAATACTCAGTTGTTGGTGCTACTTAGGTCCCTAAAAAAGCATGATAAGGGGTGGGGTTATGGAATGGTAAGTTCATATACACTTAAGAAAATCCTCTCATGGTTCCTTGTGGTGGTCCCATCGGATTCTGAGGAGGCCCCATTCCCCTTATTCGCAGACATTCGTTCACCAGATGTCCTTCTATATAGCATATGGTGCACCAGACATGCGTTCATCCTAGTCTAGGTATCATCAACTCTTGAATATTTTACGTAAGCGTCGATATTTTCCCTTGTAGTTGCGCCAATTTCGCATCTATTGGGGGTCTGGTCACTATCATGCTCCTAGGGTATCCTACCATGGCTTCAATCTTCATCGATTGTTCCAAGGTGTCTGTCAGAGTGGCTATCCGTTGTTGTGTTAGTGGAATCCGGATTAGAGGTAGCAATCCCTGAATGTACCATTCCCTTTGATGTTCCTCATGGATTGGGTGTGCTAACCTCCCTATGGCATGTTGAAACTTCTGGATGTATTCCCAGGCTGATTCACCTTCCTGTTGTTGGATCTCGTGCAGCTCAAACAAAGCCTGTTGTTCTGACTAAGGTAGTTTGAACTCTTCTATGAACCTCATCCATACCTGGCCAAATGTGAACGCTTGACCTTGCATTATTGGCACTCCTGGCTCAATGATATTCATGTACCACTTGAGAGCGCGACCTCTCAAGGTAGTCTGGAACTCGACCTACTTATTCGCATCTGGAGTCCCTCTGGATCTCCAAATTGCTTCACACAAGAACCAGTGTTGCTCAACATCTTCGTCTCCCTTACCCCAAAATTATGGGTATCGGGAAATCGAACCTCCCACATGGCCATCCATTGTTGATATTGTTGTTCTTATCAAAATAAAACCTAACAGTCTTGCTTGCGATCTACCAAGGGATCCCAATATCCTCCTTGTACTCGCACTTCCTGGTTGTGACTAACTAACTAATTGTACTAGAACATAACTATCATGAGAAGGTAGTATCAAACTTACCACTTGTATAGAAGACAGCTGGGGTATGGGCGATTTGGGGCTGGCGTCACTGGCTTCGGGGCGGTTTTCTTTGATTCGGGGGGTCTCATTTTCTTCCACTGGAATGATCTCTTCGGTTGGATTCCTAATCTCTCATGTTATTGGGGCTGAATCTTCTCTTTCTTCTTCAAGATTCATGTCGGCTTCCTCCTCTCTTACGTTTACACCTTCTCCTTCTTTTCCAACCTCCTAAGGACTTCTTTCTCTATGCGCTTCTCTCTCACTCAATCTTTGGCTGGCCAGTCTTTCCTGTCCTCTCATCTTTCGCAACTCTTCCATCTGTCTTTCCTCTACTTCTCCTGATCCGACTTCTTTCCTCAACTTCTCGAACTATCTTGCTTCTTTCCTGATCTTGTCGCGCCACCACTTCTCAACTATGGAAACTCTCTTCACGAATTGCTCACCTCTTGAATCCATTTCTTGTTATTTCCCCCCCATTTTTCAAAGAACCCTTCCCCTCTCTCAGGCCATGACTCTACCCCAGCCTCACCCTACCCCAAATGAGGGTGTTTACACTGCCATCTCAGTCGGGGAGATAGTCATCATCCCCTCTTCCATCAAGAAAACTTTAATCCATAGGGGGATCTCTCTCAGCATTCTTCCCCTTGCGTATTTCTTGAAAATCGCCTCTGTGCGCGAAAAAGATTGGTGGTTCTCGTCTTCAAACTCGATAATATATCCTTCTAACGTGGTATTGACCCAAAAATCAATTGCCTGCATGACTAGACAATCCAGCCGATGAAGTTTTGCAATATTTTTTGTGTCCCATGTACATATTCTCTTGACTCATTCTTGGAACTTTGGAGCTTCATGGAGCCTCTTTATCCAGTGGAAAAATTCTTCTAGAAACTTAACCCAGAAAATATCATACTGGTCACTTGATCTTTCTGAGTAAAAGACTGCTTCACGAGTATCTTCCACTGATTTTCCCCTCGATTTTGCTTCTTTCCATATGAATGTGTCATAGTTTCTTTCCCACCTTTGGTCAATACTAGATCTGTGAATCCATGTAAGCATCCTCCCTATAGGTTCCCTTTTAACGCAGGTCCCGGCAAAGGAACCATTTTGTTGGTGCAAGTTTGATCAGACCAGGGTCCTTCTCAGGTTACCAACAAAAGGTATCAAGTATTCTATAGCATTGGCATTGTCATCTCCTCCGAAGAGAAGAAGTCTCACCCGAAGCGTTGTTGAGACAATTAGATAGGGAAGGGTAAGGAAAAGACTTAGGAGGATTCACAGAACCTTCAGGACTCATCCTAATCTTGCGTAAGACATCTACCTGTCGAACAGATCTGAACTCATATATGCAAGAATCAAACCTACTTATGTTGCGAATAAGAATTTAGACACATAATCATCATGTGGAACTCATAAACCATAAAGAAGTACTATAATGCATAAGTAAAACATACAGAGACATAGAATATTTTGAAAATTTATGTCCTTCTTCATATCATCTTTAGAATCTTTCTTCAGTTACAAACTCAAAAATACACAGTAGTGCTCTATTACAGACTCTTGGCTCTGGACTCGTGTCCCAAAGCTCTGACTCTCAAAGGATGTACCAATTACATTACAGGCTTGGAACCTTACTTGACTCAACTGACAGCAACCTCGTAGAGGTGGGAAGATCAGACTGAAATTGATCACAATTCAGCTAAACTAATAGCTAACCAAAAACCTAGCAGCAACAACAACAACCTAACCCTTTTACAACCATGTTCAGCCCTATATATAAGTTAGGTTGTGTCTTTTGTCTCAGCTTGCACGCTTTCTTATTCTGTTGTAATTGTTTTTGCTTAGTTGGCATTGCTTTGTCTTTCGCAACTGATTTTTGTTGTTTTTTCTTTCTCTGTTGTCTATCCTCTTTTGAGGCTTGCACAACTTGTACTCAGTCAAAACTTGCTCGATTCCTTATCCCAAAAATGAAGGACCCAATGAGTTTGCGGCCAGTGCCTTATTAAAAAGGTAAATATTTTGTATGCCCCAACCTCCCAATTGCTTTAGCTTTGCTAAGATATCCCAACTACACAAGTGGATGTGCTTCCTCCCCGCAAAACCCGACCACAAAAAATTAAACATCAAACTACGTATTTTGTGTAAAATGGAAGTTGGTATAGCTTTCAGTTCCATCCAGTATACGGCCTGGCCCTCAAGCACTAATTTTACTAGTGTGAACCAACTAATCTTCTCTTCAAATTTTGAAAGTAGTCAATGCCAATCCTCCGGTTTGTAAGCATCTATCTTTAAAAAATAACCAAGGTATCGTAATCCTTTTGCTAATTCTTGAAAACAGTGTGGAAAATAGAGTCTTTAATCTTTCAAGAGAATCTCCAAAGATCTTGAAGTGATAAAATATTGATTTTGACCAATTTATACACAAGCCATGGGCTCTACAAAAGGTTGTTAAAATAAGTTTTATCTCAATCCACTCTTCCAACGATGCTCTTGACATAATTAATACATCATCCATAAAAAAACAAATGCAAAATCTTCACTAACCTTGATACATTAACCCCTGAAAACTTCCCTTCGCCCTTTCCTTTTTTCAGCAGTAGACTAATACCTTCCATGACAAGTATAAATAACAAGTGCGATAACGGACAACCCTGGTGCAGTCCTCTTCCATTTTTGAACATATGATATGTCTCCCCATTAATCAAAATCATGAAATTAGCACTAGTCACACAACTTAAGATCCAATTGGTAAAATGAATGCTAAAGCCCGATTGGATAAGGATCAATAATAAGAAGTCCCAATTTATACAGTCGTGTTCTTTCTTAAGGTCTAACTTAAGAATCATGGCTTTGGATTTCTTAGCCTTTATACTATGGAGGCACTCCTGAGCCGTGCCAATTGCATCCAAAATATGCCTACCTTTAAGAAAGCCTAGTTGTTCCTCCAACAGTGACCAAGAGAGAATAGGCTTGATCATATTGGCAATGATCTTTGAAATCAGTTTGTAGCAAAGATTGCAAAGGGCTATCGGTCTGTAATCCCCAAAAGAACTAGGATTATTTACCTTTGGAATCAGTGTTAAGAAAGTTGCATTTAAAGAATTATTTATTGATCCCCGTAGCCTTGATTCCTCCACCAGAGCAAGTAGGTCATCTCCCATTAATTCAAAGAAGTGAAGAAAAAACTCCAGAGTCCACCCATCGAGCCCCGGGCTCTTATCTTTGGTGAAGGATTTAAGAACCTCCCATGGTTCATGTTTAGTACATAGTCTCTCTAGAAGCACAATGTCCTCATCGTGTACCAAGCGATCGAAAAGACCATTTATATTGACCTAATCGGATATAAGCTCYTGGTCTAAMTTTTCATAAAAGGATTTTAAAAACTTTACAACTTCATTTTTTATATATTCCACACCAGTATGAATCTGACCTTCCTCATCACTTATCTCCCATATATGATTCTTATTCCTCCTGAAACTGGCAAAGTTATGAAAAAAAWTTGTATTCGTGTCCCCACACTTTAACCACRCCACTCTGCTTCTAAGTCTCCATAATTCTTCTTCTTCTCTTAGTATTTTATCCCGCTCTGTCTCCAGAAGTTTGATTTTAGTCTCCCTTTCACTAGTGTGTGGCTCCCGAGCCTCCTCCGTAAGTAAACCATTCAACGGACCTTCCAGACGAGTTAAATTTTCTTCCTGTAATCTTAAGTGCTCTTTGGACCATGCTTTCAAATGATTCTTCAAAGATTTCAACTTATTAGCAAATCTTTGTTGAACATCCCTTTCGTTCAAAAAAGTCAGGTCTTTCCATAACTTTATTACAATATTTGAAACCTCTGATTCAAATAACCATCTGACATTGAACTTAAATGGATATGCCTTCGAAAAAATGTCTTATCAATCCTTAAGAGAACAGGTGCATGATCTGAAAAGTAAGGGTAATCCACCCAATATTTATACCAGCCAGCACCCGCTAATAAGTCTTCGGCCACTAAAACATGATCCAGTATGTTAGAAATGCTAGTAGCACCCCTACGTCCATTCCTCCAGGTTGGCATCATAGCATCCGGAGCAAAAACTATCAAACCTGCTTTACTAAAGAGCTCATTAAAAAACGCTGAGAGTGGATCTAAATGTGCAGCCTCTCCCCACATCTCCCCAGCTCCACAAGTAATATTTAAATCAACCGTAAGAATAAGGTTTTTGCGATCGAGAATTCCATTGGCCACCAACTTTTCCCAAAATGATTTCCTCTTCAAACAGGGTCCATAAACGTTTAAAAGAGAGACTGGTTGATTTAGTTCCAAGCACATTCCTGAAAGTAGAATACCACCACAACATAAAAAAGGGTCAATGTCAAAAATATTTGGATCCCATGAAACAAGAAGGCCTCCTGATGTACCAACAGCACTGACCGCACAAGTTAACCAAGTAGTACGCAAAGTAAGCATTAGCGCACGAGCCTTATGTTCCTCAACCATAGTTTCTTGCAAAAAAATTATATCTGGTCTAGTCCTCCGAAGTATTCTTCAAAGGGAGGCAGATTTCAGGGTCTCCCCCACCCCTCTAATGTTTAAGGAGAGCAATATCATGTCTTTGCTCTTGCTAGGGATTTTAGGCCTCTAAGCACCCCAAATTCATTTATTACCGGCAAGTGTGACCCCTTAGAAATAGGTCCCAAATCCTCCTTCTTCTTCCTCACACTCCTAGTCTTAATAGTAGAGGTTTCCAAACCCAGTCCCTTAGACCACGTGAATTATTTTCATGTGGCCCCCACTTGGTTCCCGAAGATCCTGATACCCTGTCAAGTTATGGTCTATGGTAAACCGATCTCCCCCTATAAATAGGAAGATTAATAGGTGACTGCACCTTTTTGATAGAAGGAACAAGGGATTCAAGAACAATCCCTAAATCGCTATCTCCTAACTCGAACTCCCTACAGCCCGACAGTAAACTATCCCCGTCAACAATGGTCGATCTTAGGAGATCCCTTCCTAAAGATATCGAGACCTCACGATCACTCCTCTCAAGGTTGTCAGCAGAATGTAAAACATTCGAGAGGTTGTTACAGACCAAACGAGTGGCATGAAGTTCTCCCTGTGAAAATCCAATCCCAACCAAACCAACAGTAGTTGAAACAGCAGGGTTGATACCTAACAAGTCCTTAGGCACCGCAGGCGAGCAAGAGTTGGCAGGAGGGGCCAAAGGACCCTTTCGCAAGCCAAAGAAACTAGAATCATCCAATACATTTTTTTCCCATGAAGTTAAAGAATGAAAGAGCATATGACAAACAATTTTTAGCTTACATGTTATAGACTCAGTTGTCTCCGGCACAGAAGAGTCCTCGAGGTCATAGTCGCGAGGGATGAACCTGCTTGACTCAACATCTGGCGAATCAACACAGGTTGACCTATCCAGCATTGTACCTTCTGAGTCCTCATCTTTCTGTAATCCCATACAGTCCCTCCATAAATGACCTGTCTTCTGACACCTAGAGCATCTGAAGCGGATGCCTAAGTAGTCCAGGGATTGGGAAAGATGATGTCCCTGCCATACTATCTCCAAAGTTTCCAATTTAAGTTATCGTCATCTTTTTAACTTAATTTAAAGAAAAACCCTTAATATAACCCCTTAGAAACCTACTATCCCTTTTTTTTAAATAGAGTTGGTCAATCCAAATGTACCCAAATACCATCCTATAATCATATCAATGTAACTAGTCTTAAATAATCCACTTAGTAAGTCCATTGAAATACTCTCATAGGAACTGGATAGGACTAGAATTAAATTTTATGGTTCTCACTTCCAATTGACACATTGTACAATGTACATCCCTTCACAATAATTGAAATACTCTCCTAGGAAAAGGATAGGACTAGAATTAAATAAAAAATAGCTTAGTTAGGCCAAAGAAAGCTGGCGGATGGGGGATAAAGAACTTGGAATGCTTTAATAAAGCATTGGTGGAAAAATATATGTGGCGTTCTTTAACAACTGAGGGGATATGGAAAAAAGTTATAAAAGGAAAATATTTTCCTTACGTGTCGATATCATTGTGGTTTAGATTGGAGGTTAGAGCACAGGGGGAGTATTCTCCTATTTGGATAAACCTTTTAAAAACGAAGCCACTCTTAAATCATTAGCTTTGTTGGAAGCCGAGTAATGGGATGTTTATTCAAGCTGGCAGGGATCAAATTATGGGTTTAGGATCACTTTCTTTTCTGTCTCAAGCACTTGTAACTACCCTAAATCATTGTGGGATAACTTTCCTTTACCAAGGAAAGAATTCTACCATGCCTCTGACTCAAATCTCTTATTGGAAAGATGTGACTCAGATTGGATTATCCACTGTTCTAGCTCAGGAATGGGAACAATACAGAAGGATGCTAGCTAGCGCGTGTATCCTTTTAGATCCTACGGAGGACATTTTAAGGTGGTTGGGTGGTGATGGTTTGGGTTACCCAATTGTCAAAAATTTATATAGAGCCTTATCCGATAGTTTGTGGGATCCAGTTTCCAGGGATTGGGCTTATAAGCTTTGGAAATGGCGCCTGCCCCTAAAACTGAAATTGTTTTTTTGGTTGCTCCTTAAAAGTAAAATTCCTACTTGGGATGTCCTGCTAGCTTGCGGATGGGAAGGCCTGAGTTATTGTATATTGTGCAGATGTAATCAGGAGATAGTATCACATTTGTTTGTTTCATGTCCTTTCACTCGACAGGTTTGGTCTTTATTAGCTGGATTACTCAATACTAAACTGACCTGGGAGGGTCAATTTGTCGAAGAAGGCCTCATATCATTTGATGCCCAACATCATTCCTACAGTACTCTCCCAACAACTGTGTGCTGGTGTATTTGGTTAGAAAGAAACAGTCTTCTCTTCGATTTCGGATCGACCATCCCACAGTTGGTAGCCTCGAAGGTGATGCTATGTTATAATGCTAGTAAGGAAACACATTTACAACTATCCACCTCCCATATCAGGGCTCCACTTCGGCTTCAAGAGAATGTGGGTTGGTTTGATGCGGCGGCTGCAGGGGATGGTCAGAATAGTGGTGTTGGTGGAATCATTTGTTACAATCATAGCTATGTTATTAAATGGACTTCCAATACTGGTGTAGGTACCAACAACAGGGCGGAGCTGCTGGGAGTCTGGACCACTCTTTATTTATCCAAAATTTTCAACATACAGACTCTACAAATTATTGGGGACTCAAAGTTGGTAATTGATTGGTGCAATGACAGGGGCCGTCTCCATAGCATTGCATTGGAAGGGTGGAAGGCACATATAAAGAGGCTTCGTATTTATTTCACCAGTCTATCTTTTCAGCATACCTATTAGGATTTCAATAAGGGAGAAGATGCTCTTTCAAAAAGAGCGCTAAAGGATCGTAATCACACCGAAACAATTGCTTACACTCAGTGGGTTGATAATGAACCAGGTTTATCTAGATCCATTCCTATTTTCTAATCACTTTTGTATGCTCTCGAAAGTTATGTCTAGTGCTTTTGTGTCTCCTACTGTTATGGACATTTGCTTCCTAGCCTTTCTTTTTTTATGTCCTCGACATATAGACCCTAAATGCAGTTTTTAGAAGAATAGTTTTTTATCAGATTGTAATGGTTGTCTCAGCTTGGTACAATGATCAGCTCCTATTGTAAGAAGTGAACCAACGTTGTATATTTTATATTAACTAATATAAAGAGCAATTTTTTTTGTTTGGAAAATGACTAAAATTAAATTTTATAGTATATTCTCTTAGGAAATGGATAATTACATTTTATAGTATATTCTCTTAGGAAATGGATAAGACCAAAATTAAATTTTATAGTCATTACTTACTATTGACACATTTGACACATTGTACAATGTACATCCCTTCACTTCTTCCACACTACTTTACATGACCAATAAAATAGAACTATAAGTAGGTAAAACTTTTTCTACCCCACAATATCCTTAATAAAACTATCTGTATACGTACGTAAAAACAAATCCACCCAGTAATATCCTTCTCCATTGAAGTTGTGACATTTACCACATCACCTAGATCCTTAAATATCATTTTGGAAAAACATTTTATGGAAATTAAACAATTGCTAAAACTTCTTCACCATTATAATGATCGATCATCACCTATATCCTTAAATATCATTTTGAAAAAACATTTTATGGAAATTAAACAATTGCTAAAACTTCTTCACCATTATAATGATCGAAGTTCATGTGCTCCCAAAAGAGGGTGAAAAATTAACCATTTATGAAAATCAATAATCATGCATAAAATAAATTAAATAATATATAATAGAAGTTTGGATAGGATTTTTTTATTTTTATAATTATAATAATGTCATGATCAAATAATCAAGTAAAGTGTACATTAAGATTTTCCAATCTTTTTTTTATCTGATTCATGTTAAAATGTATCCCCTTCAACATGATATACATCTTTCAGCATTAGATATACATCAATGATATACCATAGACATTTTACTTAAGCGTCAATATGTTATATTAACACTAAAATTTCAAACAAAGGTCCCCTTCCATGTTAAATGGATATCAACATCATCTAACAATGAGTCATCGTTTCGTTGTGAAAGCACAACATACAAAACAAGAAATCAACTATATTGTAACCATCTCATAAAATATGCACCTTATGAAAGGGAGCCTTCATATTCTATCAATATTTGTACATGTGTGATATGGTTATGTTGGTGGTACATGCCATCTAACCACTCCTTTATTTCACTAAACCTTTAGTGTATTTCACTAAAGACACTTTATTCCACACGTCTAAGTATGACACCCATATTTCCATATAGGCACAATGTTAATACAACATGTGAGGTGGACTAGTTTTTCTGATATTTAAGCCTTGTGGAATTTCAACGCATTTTTGAAACCCCTATATTTTCCAAAATGTAAATGCTTTTGTTTCCTCTTTATATATATATATAGAGAGAGAGAGGGGGTTTGATTGTAGAATGTAGCCGTGTATGCAAAAGGCAATATTATGTATACATAAGGTCATTTGCATGGATGCACATGAAAGGCAATATGAAAGGGAATGTTATGAATCACATAAAATGTTATTGTCATTCTACAATGTAATAAATTCTATATATAAGAATATTATTTGGAAGGTAATTTGAAAGGGAATGTTATGAATCATATAAAATGTTATTGTCATTTTACAATGTAATAAATTATATATATAAGAATATTATTTGGAAGGTAATTTAAAATGGTAGTTATATAGAGAATTATATAAAACATAGATGTGAAGGAAAGTTTAATTAAAGCATAAGCAATACGCTATGGCATAAAGAATTTGTTATTTTAATGGTACTTAAAGGGTTGCAGATGAAAAGTATTTGCATCTAGAGTGCATTGCATATACCTAAATTAGATTTTAATTTCAAAATATTTGTCATAATTCCAACCTTCATAACCTTATAAGTAATCAAAAGTACAATGATCTTGGAACGCTTCTCCTAATACTTTTCGAGCATCGAAATGACACTCTAAACAATTCCAAGTAATCTCTTGCCTTTCTTAAGGTCTGATAGACCAATCTTGATCTCAATGGACGTTAACCATCATCATCATCATCATACAAATGTCCCATGGGGAAAAAAGTATTTATACTTTAGGGCAAGTTTGATGTGGCATGTGTTAGTGCAATTCATAGAAATATTCTCATGTATATGATTTATCTGTAACATTTTCATAGTTTAAATGTATTATGAATTGGAGTTTTTTTACGACTTAAAATAACATAATGGGAAACTAGTATTTTTGACATAAAATCTGACAAGAATCATTTTGGATTGATGAAATTATAGATATTAAATGTTAACATTACACAATCTAGTTGCAGTAGGAGTATTCGAAGGTGTTGAATCCAATTATGCATCAACAAAAAAAGAAAACAATTTCATCGATTTGAAATTTTAATCTTGGTAAAGATTGCTTAACTAAATTTCAATAATGGTGAACTAAAAAAGATCAAATTTGTAAAATGTTTAGCCTTCCTCCACAACATTTATTAAGGATTGTGTACTGAAAATTGATATCATGTACTCGACAATCCATTATATAGAATTTAATAAAATCTTGTTTGTAATATTTAATATTTGACTTTATCATTCTAATTATATTTTAGAATGTTAAGATTAGGTAAACTTTAATAAAACTTTAAACTTGTTATAAATATAAATGAAACTTTGATATTTTACAAAATTCTAAGTTAAAAGTTAAATCAAAATTTTAATTTTAAAGATGAAACTTTGGTATTTTATAAATTTCTAAGTTAAAAGTTAAATCAAAATTTTAAATCATGGATTTATGACAAGTCTAGAGGACTATAACACTTTTCAATCCCTTGAACTTGGTGATTCTCTAAATAACTACATACATCATCTTCACTATAAGGAAATTGCTAAAAGAATTTGAAATTTCATGTATACTCTACTTTGTAAATTTGGGATGAATGTTTTTCCACACTTTTGGTTTAGTATCAATATTTGTCTTCGCTAAACAATTTTTCTTATAACGTCAATTTTATGCCATATGGGTTTATGAAAGTGATGGGTAATTTTTCTTATAACGTCAATTTTAAGCCATATGGGTTTATGAAAGTGATGGGTCTTCTTCATCATATAATTGTATGTGTATTATGAAGAGTCTTAAATGTTAGATAGACTTTGTACTTATCGCAAGGTAAAATTTGTTAGATAGACTGTGCTTTTCGCAAGGTAAAATTTGTTTCACCATTGGATGAAGCCTCGTTCATCATATAATTACACATTTACTATAAAGTATTTTGATGAACCTTAAACCTTCAATATAATTTACATTCATTTTGAAACAAACTGTGTGTTTTGATTGGACTATATAAGGTCTAATGTGGCTTGGGTTTTCATAATGTGGCTTGGGTTTTCATACCTCTTTTATTTTATGAAACTACAGGGATGATAGTTCTACTCCTTTTGGAAATCGGTGTTGATTTTCCATCTTATTTCACATCATACATCATTTTACATCTGCTTTTGCATATATTTTAGCATCAACTTGATATGTATTTACATTTGTTTTGTGTCTATTTAGCTTTTAGTTTACATTGTTTTAATGTGTCCTTATCATTTATTATTTATTTCTTTTTAATTTTTTTTTCTATCATTTAAACATCATATTGGTGTCAAATTAGCAACCATGCTACTTTGTGTTGGCATTTTTAAGCTTTTTTGTGTTGGGATTTTGTGTTGGGATTATAGTTTAGTAATTAGTATTTAGGGTTTAGACATTAAGGTTTATGGATCATGAGTGTTTGGATTGCACATATCACATCAAGGTTATGTTTATAGAGAAGTTATGTTGTAGGAAGAATATGCATGTATGTTCAATCTTCCCCTCCTTTTTTATGGGATGTGTTGTGTGAATAGTAAATAAAGATCAATTAACAAGTTAATATTTAGTTAAATATGTCACCATATTTGGCGTTTTGGAATAGTTTTTACAATTTTAAAGTCTCCTCGCCTTTTTTTGTGCTATCCTACATTGGTTGTGACCTCTGGTTTGAGACAACATATAAGCCTCAACATACCATGATCGTTACTCCAATGGGTGTTAGCAGAGTTAGTGGCCCTCCTAATAACATAATAGATGATTAGTTGTGGGATGAATATGTATGATTGTGTGTCCCCCTCCTCCTTTATGGGACATGTTGTGTGTAAATAATATGCAATGAATAATTAGCATAACAATAAATAGTTGGATTTGCAATGTTTGTCATCTTGGAATAGTTTCTATTCTTTCAAAATACCATATCATCTTTTGTGACATTGCTCCATATTAGTTGTGAGGCCTTGTCTATTAGTTGTGAGGCCTTGTCTATGAGAGTGTATAAGTCCCAATATATCATGATTCTTATGTCAATGGGGGCGTCCCACAGAGTGAATGGGATGAATACACATGCTTGCTTGAACTTTCCCTCCTCCTTTAGGATGTATGTGAATAATAAACACAATTTTGAAATAGTTTCTACAACTTCAAAATCTCCTTTGTATCCCATATTAATTATGAAGTCCTTTAGGATGAATATATGTGAATAATAAACACAATTTTGAAATAATTTCTACAACTTCAAAATCACCTCTCCTTGAGTAGTATCCCATATTGATTGTGAAATCCAATCCTAACCCTCTTTGACATCAACATACCATGATCTTATATAAATAGAACTTAACTTCCATAGTAATAGTGACCCTCCTAGGAATAATTATTAGTGATCTTTTTTCAGTGGGACCAAGTGCAAAACATTATTTTGTGCAGGTGTATCTGCAAACAAACTATGGGGTGCCTTGTGGAACTCTGACATGAGGTGGAGTAAAACTCTCATATATTCCATTTGGTGGCCTAAAACTTTCTATTGAATAACAACCGATCACGCTCAAGATCTAAGCCTCCTAGAAATTGAAGCGTTTGGCTCTTAAAAAATTATGATTGCATCTTGCTCCCACGATTGGAGTCCCAATGAGATCACATCTACCAGCGGTGGTACCACTTACCAACCATCATCTGTCCTTTGAATCCGTGAGCTCATCAGTGAAGAATGGGAAAGTCTTGCTGGTCACGGGAATGAAATACATGGTCACATGGAGACGAGCATCAAACCCAATCTCGCTTAAACAGATGGTGTTGTTGAGAAAAACAAACAGCTGAATGCCCACACGCTAATGGCGTCCCAAGCGGTTACAGTAGGAATTAAGTTCACCAACTTTTTCCCATCTCAACTACCTTACCAATACTACTTGGGAAGGAGAAGGAGAGATGCGTTGAATTTGCTAAAGTGTTTCAGGCTCTCATGAATGCGTGCAGAGTGAAACCGCCCGTGTTTATGGTGACCATTCAATGCTTTATTATTCATTTAATGGATAACGCTCCTGGCTAATGGAGATTTGAAAGGTTATTCCTGCTTTCTCCACCTTGTCCTGGAACAGAATCGCGGAGGGGCGATTTATTAGCCTGTCACCACTGTCATTCACATTCCGCGCTTTCAACAGGTGTCGGAAGAATAGCACATTCCAAAGTGCAGGTATTGAGTCTTCCAATAGCATGCGGTTTTCTTGAACCGGGGGGTGCATCCTTGATTCTGAGAAACCGAGTTTTGGGGGTGCCAAGTTCCCTATGATGCCCATAATCCATCTGGGCAAGTGTATTTTTTGTGAGTGTACAGAACTGCAAAAATCTGAGGTGAACAGCAGTAATTGAAGCATTGTATTGCTTGAATGGAAGGTTTGTAAGTTTTTCTAAAGGACTTGTTTGCTTAGATTATATCCTTTTTTGTTAGCAGGGTTTCATTGGAGTACGGCCACTTTGTTTAAGCTGGTGTCCAAGAATCTAAATCGTAGAATTGAAGCTGTTTGAACGACCATGGATGATTTTTAGTTCTGTTTGATTAGACAATTTTTCGCCCAAAAACCTGTTCACAGTTAATAAGGGCATTCCTGTAGAAGATATTGAAGCAGACTTCAACTCCTTCCGGACCTCAAATGACGCTGCATCAATGCATTTTTTTAAAGCAGGGTTTTATTGAAGTACTGTCACCTTATTTAAGTTAGTGCAAGTATCTAGATAATAGAATTAAAGCTATTTGAATAAGCACAGATGATAGCCAGCCTTAGCGCAAAAACCTGTCCACAGCTAAGCATTCTTGAGAAGATACCCAGCAGATTTCAACTCCTACCAAACCCCGAGTGACGATGTTACCACCGCCTCAAACACCTGAATCGCCCAGCAGTAATCTGACAACTATCTTTTTAGCCCACAAGGGGACTTAATTTATAGTATATTATAACTTATATTAGATATCCGAGATGGCAAGCATTCAAATCCAGCTACACTCAATGGCACCATCTGTTGAAAACCTTCATCATAAGGTTGGGTTCCCACAGAAATTTGATGACCGGTATCAGGAATGCAGTGCAAGGTCTGATTCAAACAATTTCTGCTCCATCTCAGAGCTAGCTACAGATTCAAACAGCTTTTGCTCTATTTCAGAAACAGCAGATGGAGATCATGGTGGACGATCGATGTTAATGGATGTTGATCCTATTCAAATGAATCCTGATCCTGCATCCATGGCGAGAACATTGAAGACCTATGAGATCAAAGTAAGAAATCTCTCATACAGCATTGCTATAGACAAACCAGGCCTCCACGTATTTCATCCCTGTGGAGGACCTGAAAGGCCTGTGCATAACATACTGAAAAACATAAGCTGTGATGCAAAAGCAGGCGAGATTTTAGCCATAGTAGGGCCTAGCGGTGCTGGTAAGTCTACTTTGCTCGAGATTCTTGCCGGTCGGATAAGGCCTGGGGGGGCTAAAAACAGCATTTTGGTGAATGAAAGACCAGTGAATCCTTCACAGTTCAGAAGGATTTCCGGCTATGTCACACAGGAAGATGCCCTGCTCCCGTTCCTTACTGTGAAGGAAACGCTCATGTACAGTGCCCGGTTTAGGCTCCCGGCTTCGGTATCCAAGCTAGAAAAGGAAGCCAAGGTTGAAGCTCTTATATCTGAGCTGGGTCTTGCGCATGTTTCAAGCACCCGTATTGGGGATGAAAGCATCAGAGGAGTCTCAGGGGGTGAAAGAAGAAGGGTTTCAATAGGGGTAGACGTTATACATGACCCTGCTGTGTTGTTTCTAGATGAACCCACTTCTGGTCTGGATAGTGCAGCAGCTCTGCATGTAGTAGAGATGCTACATGCAATGGCCAAAAAACCCCAGAGCCGAACGATTATCTTAACAATTCATCAGCCCAGCTACAGGATTCTGAATCTGATAAGCTCTATATTGATCCTTACAAAGGGCTCAGTAGCACATCATGGGTCTTTGAAGTCACTGCATGATTCACTTGAATCTGCAGGCAGAAAAATCCCCCCACAGCTTAATGCCTTGGAGTATGCAATGGAAATCATCAGTGAAACCACAGCAAATTTTGATCATGAGTCTTCTGGGAATGTTTTCACAGAGCAAGGGTTGCCACAAAGAAACTTCCAAGACCCATTCGCAGGTCTGGCTAGTATTGTTGGTCCTGAGCAAATTGGTCTTTATGATGATGGAGATGACAGGGTCACATATGCAAATTCCAGATGCTCTGAAATCTATACTCTGTCATGCAGGTTTTGCAAGATAATCTACAGAACACAGCAGTTATTCCTTGCAAGAACTATGCAGGCAATAGTTGCAGGGGTAGGCCTTGGAACTGTGTACTTGAAGGTTGGTTATGACCAACGTGGTCTGGATGAACGCTTGGGGTTTTTTGCATTTACCTTAACATTTCTTCTATCATCTACTACCGAAGCTCTTCCCATTTTCCTGCAGGAGCGCCAGATTTTGATGCGAGAGACATCCAGAGGTGCTTACAGAGTTTCATCATATGTCATCTCTAATACCCTTGTCTTCCTTCCTTTCTTGATGATAATTGCAATTCTGTTTGCAGTTCCTGTGTATTGGCTTGTTGGTCTGAGCAGCACATGGAATGCATTTCTCTTCTTCGTGTTCATAGTTTGGCTTATTGTGGTCATGGCAAACTCATTAGTAGTATTTCTCAGTGCTCTGGCACCTGATTTCATCACAGGAAACTCTCTCATATTCACCATACTGGGAGCCTTTTTTCTCTTCTCTGGGTATTTTATATCGAAGGATAACATCCCCAAGTATTGGCTGTTTATGCACTATATATCTCTTTACAAGTATCCTCTGGATTCCCTTATGATAAACGAGTACTCAAGCCTGGCAAACAAATGCTTCTCGTGGTATCCTGAGCTCAATGTATGCGCAGTCACTGGTGAAGAAATATTAGAACAGCGAGGATTGCAGAAGGGTAGACGGTGGATGAATGTGGAGATCATGGTGGGCTTTGCCATTTTCTATCGAATCCTTTGTTATGTTATCCTCAAGAGAAGAGCTTGCAGAGCAAAACGTTAAATCAATAAGATCTAGAAACTATGTGAAATAAGCTTGAGCATTATCATGTGAAGCAGTTATAAGATTTTGATCATCTTTTTCTTTATTTCTGAATGGTTATTTCATTCAGCTAAATGCTGTTTTAGTTCTGATTTTTATTGAGATCTTCAATCCTTTGAAACCAAAGAAGTACCTGGCAGTTGCATATGCTTATGCAATAAAGGCAAGCATACACAAGGTCTGCTACTTATGAATGTATAATTCCTTCCATTTTCAATAAATTATCAAATGTTTAATTACAGCAAAATATATCTTTCTGATATCTGTTTGGATCCAAATCTTGATGTTTTTCAGTGGGACTTATGATTTGAACTCTGCAACCATTAATCCGTTTACAATTTTTGAATAAAGTTTTGTATGGCCCATATGTTTACGAATTTCGAGAGCTTGTGTTGTTGTGGTTTGGGTTTGTTTGGCCCGTGAAGGGGAGAAGGGGGTTTGTTTGGCCCGTGAAGGGGAGAAGCTTCCAGGACAAAAAGGTGGCGAATACGGCATCGAAATTATTAAGTTCGAATTAAGGGGAAGAAAATTAGCTTTCATGGTTTGAAATTTTTGAATAATTGCTTGAAACTTTTGAATAATTATTTTGATTGTAGATATGACATGTATTCAAATTTTTGAATAATTGTTTGAAATTTTTGAATAATTATTTTGATTGCAGATATGACATGTATTCAGTTTTACATTTTGGATTGTGTAAACTCAAAAACCAATATTTAACCATTCTTCTAAATTTTAAACTAAATTTTAAGTAGAACTGATAAAAAAAAATATACCCAACAAATTTTAAATTTCAATTTTTTTTTCAGACGACTCTTTGCATTTCATTGAAAAACATTTTCCATACTGCAATTTCTCGTCTGCACAATGATCAGAAAAATATACCCCCAAAAATTCAACTATTTCGAGAACTCTATGCAAGTCATGCAAAACATGTTCATACTGCAATTTCTCGGCTGCACAATTTTGCATGGGTTATTGTGAGGCCGAATACAACTAAAAAGTTTCAGGTACACTTTCTCTGTATTCAAATAATGATTTCATATAAGACAACACAGTTTTAACTTTCCCATGCAAATGCGACAACGCCTCTGCAGTTTCTTCATTAAATTACTTTTGTTGGATTCCCTTTTTCACACACACCCCACCGACTTAATCACGGATTATGAAGCAATGAATATCATTGTGGAATGCAAGTGGGTCTCCATGATCAGTTTGTACTGTAACAGGTAACAGAATCATGTGAAATACTTAAAATTTATGATTCTGCCTTCTTGTTCAACATATTGTTGGAGGTAATTATTAGAAGAAAAATAAAACCTCAGATATTAAATATACAAGTTTTGAGTGTATTTTAAATGGTCCTAGTTTAAACGTTCTATAAAATTATTATTTTTTCTGTGATAATTTTCACGTACATTTACTTAAATAAATTTGATAAGAAATTGTTAGATTTACAGATTTGATTTGAGTGATTATTTCTGTATAATCTCATGCCGAGTCCATTTCTACATTAAAAAAATAGATTTTAAACAACAAAAAATAATGATTTAGTATAAATTTTTATGTCCAAATTTAGATAAAAAAAATCATTTTGTAAAACAGTTAAACAAAGCCTTTTAAATTTACCAAAGTGAATGTACAAATTATACAAATCAAAACTAATATGTACTTGTGAGAATACCACATGCATATTAGCCATTACTTACATATTTTTATAATATAATCCATGGTTTAATTACATATGGTATCTTGAGAGCCATTTTAACCTACTAGATGTATCATGGTTTAGTAATTAAGAGTTTAAACAATCCCACCAAATAATTGACTTAGGGTTATGAGGATGGTAAAGTCTTACATGATGTTCTCTTATCTAAACAGGTTGGTTGGTTAAACTTGTCATCATTTATAGATGTTATTTAGTTTTTATTAACAATTTTTTTTTATTTTATAAGCTATTCACATTTTTAATTTACAATTTTTTTTTAGAGAGTATTTCTCCTCATTTTGAGGTTAGAATCTTCAAGGCATAAGGCTGGTTAACATAGGGCTTAAAGTCATTACAATAATATGAGTGTTAAGAGTTCAACATGGCACTTGTAGGAATTGAATCTAGATGGGGAGGATAAGAATCATTCCTACCAACTACCAGAGCTAAACCCAATTGACAATTTACAACTTATTATAAGCAATTTACAATGCATTAGATAACTATAAAAAATATTGCTCTTTAATATTGCATTTTGGAAAGATACTATTTCATTTTGAATTATAAAAAAACATTGAAGGTAGAAGAATAGTACATTATCTTTACATAGGCATTAAAATCCTTTTTGTCAAGGATAAATCTATGAGGATGTTTATGATCTAGATTGTATAGAGAATGAAATGAAAGGAATAAATATGAATGGAAACACACAAAGAGAAATATTACAGAGAGCACGGTAATATAGTGAGAACAAAATTATATTAATGAATCAAAAAGAAAAATACTATGAAATGTAAAGCAATACAAACTAGCTAGAATGGTGATAACTTATCTCTGAAGATCCAAAACCCTAACCCTAGGAGATGAAGTGGCCAAAATGAATGCAAGACCCGAGGAATCTAATTGATACATTGATTTCTTGGTGCCACAACTTCCAAATACAAACTATGTTTGGGGCGCACAATAGTCTGTTGGAAATATATCGATGAGAAGAACAATTTTGGTCAAGGATTGACCATGCCATGTGTTGAGACCTAAGTCTGCACCCCTGCCCCTCCTCTCTCATTGCCCTATACCTTCATCAAAATTCATACATTTTCTATTGATTAAGTTGGTCCCCCCATTACTAAATGACTCAGTTTTATCATTACCTCTCTTGATTGATTTGTTTTTACACCATCTTTTTGTTTTCTTGAGGGATAATTACATGTTATGGTTTGGGTTTAAATACTTTTCATCAAAGTTTCCATAGGTTGAGCTCGTGGCAGGTTTATCAGAGTTTTATATGTAGAACATAGTTGATTACAAGAACCAGGCTATTCTTGCAAATGAGGATTGCGCGCTAATTTTTGAAATCATTTTATAATTTAATATGTTATTTTAAATAGTTCAACCGTTTGAATGGCACCTGCATACATGCACGATCATAGATGTTAGAACACCTTAGAAATTTAAACTTTTTTTAAATTTGTAATCTTTTCATTTTTTATCTTTAAAAATAAAAATCACCAAAAAATTTAGGAAAATCGCTTTCAAATTTGAATAAATCCATATTCGTTATTTATCAACATGTGCTTACAATATCATATGTCAAAAATTTCAGCTAACATGATCAAGTGGTTCTCATGTTCTCGAATTCATAAAGTTGTGCAATCGTTAAGAGAAAGATTCTAACGGTTACTTTGGGACTTTACACTTCGGGAAGATTTCTATCATTGTTCAAACGCAAACCTTGAAGTCGCAAAGCTCCGAAGTCCCGAAGTTGTTTTTCTACGAAAATCCATTAAAAATATCTATGGATGAGTCACTGACCTGTCATAAAAATCTATCGTGGGCTGACACGTGGCATGTATTTTTAACATTTATATCAAATCATTCGCCTATTTTTAGATGACACGTGTCACACATCTTTTCTTGACACGTCATTAAAGATGACGTCATCACTACCACGTCACTCCGGGAAATTGTCCTTCGAGAGGAAAAGCAAAGAGTGAGTTCAGGACCGCCGAAGTATCTAAATGCCGAAGCACTTGTTATCATAATGAATTAAAAAACATTTAAAAAAAGAAAATAAAACATCAAAAAAAGTTTAATTAATCGTGATTTACTTTTAGTTAATCACTTCGTGAATTCGGCCTTCGGAGGATCACTATTATCCTACATACAAAACTCTCAAATTCCGAAATCCTGAAGTACTTAAGGCTAAAAAGATTTCAAAATACGATTAATTAAAACATAAAGTGATTAGCTTCTCCAGAATTCGGCGTTCGGAAGATTTTTGTTGTTCTACTTTCAAAACCTCTGAATGTTGAACTGCCAAAGATTAATTACATTTATAGTTGGTTAAGTTTTAAAGATTTAGATAAATATCACAACGCTAGGTAATAAATTCCATTGATTTATTGAATAAATGTTTTTCCAGTAGATCAATTCGAAGATTGTTAGACTTTATTATTTTCATGAATAAAAGCATTTCGAGCTTCAAATCATTCTTTCATTTGCAATCAGATATTTTCAATGATTGAAAGCATATAAGTTTTTCTTATTACAGGAAGGTTAATTTCATTTTTTTAAAGAATTATGTTGCCACACAAAGCAGGGAAGAAGCAGGAATCTTCAGTTGAGGACTCCAACCCTAACATGGATATTCTTTCAGACACTAGTGCTAGAATTACAACTGCTATCAAGTCTTGGAAGAAGGTGTATGACATTCTGGAGCATGAAATTATTCTTTGCCCTGACGATTATGTTGAAGAAGATGATGAAACATTCTCGGCTAAGCTCAGACTGGTGGCTCAGTCGGAATTGCATAGAATCGTTGCCCGACCAAAGATTATGCCTTACAACGACATGATAAGTTGGGCCCTGGATCATGTGTTGATGAATGCATCTATGTGAGACATTCTCCATCTTACAAACCTGTGAGATGTGGATCATTACAGCTATGTGAGTCTTTCTCTCGGCTTACAAACCTAAGAGAAATCTCCTAAGAAGGGTATGTGGCTCATGCTTGAGACAGAGCTAAGAACATAGAGATGACCTCCTCCATTCAGAGAGTTGAGAAAAACTCCAGATGATTATCCAGTGGGAAAGGCGATCTGTTGAGTTAGGCATGCCTATGGCTGAGCACAAGGTGAACGTGTGAAATCCCAAAATGTTGGGTGCATCGTCATGTGAACAGAAATGAAGATGATATATTAGCCTCCTTTGAGTAGCAGAGTTGACGAGAAGACTCCAGATGATTCTCATGTGTGAGACGTGTGAAGATCCGGTTCTTTTGTGTAATGCAATGAACCAGAGATATGAAATCTCTATGGATGTGCCCCTAGTGGATGAGCAGTAGTGGGTGTATCAGATCCTTTGCTATATATTGTTCAAGAGTCAGACCTGCCTGTAACCCTAATTGTTATGTAAAGGGTACATGTTTGCCCCACCTTAATGTGATTAATAATAAATGTAAAAGATAATTGATCTGGTTAATATTAATTATAATAATAATAATGTGACTTAGTGAGGTCGGCCCTATTGAGCCAATATACACTTCTGTTGATAGGATAAGTCTAATATAAGTAAAGGAAGATTCCCCATTGTGGAATCATATATTTCTTGTAAGTTTGGAAATTTCATCAAGTTCTTTGGGAAAAGTGCACACCTCTCTTGGGCGCTAGAGTTATAGGGTTTGAGCACCCTCTTGTGTGCTAGGGTTTATCTTGGTGGTGAAGGTATTTCTCTTGAATAATGTAGCAAAGGATTTTGATCCGGATTATTTTCGGCACGAAATGAGAACGGAGATATAATAAAGAAATGCACAGAGATATCGCGTATATCCAGTAATATAACAGAAATATATCAGAGATGCAACCATAAACACAGAGATACAGTAATACACGATTTCT
>ML784661.1:149138-160050 GCA_009831015.1 Picea engelmannii | reverse complement strand
TTTCCCAAAAAACATCGTTTAGGGCCTCAAAATGGCCCCGGAAGTTAAAAACTGCTAAAAATAGTAAATTACCAAAATTGCCAGAAACATGTTTTGGGCCAGTTGGAGAAGGTGGGTGGCCACCGATATCCACCTGGATCAGATTTGGTTGGGTTTTATTCCCTTGTTGAGAAGGGTTTCCCAGGGTACTTATTTTGTTCTTGTGCATGGTGCTTCTTCTTGTGATCTTGGTTGTTGCAACATTTATGGTTATGGTTAAATGTTAAAATGGAATGAACTTCTTGATTAACCTAGTTTATTGAAAAATAAACATGGTATCAGAGCATAGGTATTGAAAGAACCCATTGCACAAACATCCACCAACTCTCAACCCACCTTTTGCAGAACCGTACAACCCTTCTAGGGTTTCCAGAATCTTCCAAAATCATGGGAGCCTTTCATTCAGAGTATTAGTGGAAGAGAAGCTCTACCAACCTTTGATCGACTATGGACAGATTGCACTCAAGAAGAACTTAGACTTAGAAATAGAGGAGTGGAAGATTCTTCAGAAGAAAATCATGCTCTTGCACTTCATACAAAGAAGGGAGGAAAATTCAAAAGAAATTTCAGGCAAACATTTAAAGGTGAAAAATCTTCATCCAATCCAGGTTATCAAAGAAAAGATGTTTCAGAAATTCAGTGCTTCAGATGTGACAAGTATGGACACATTGCAAGAAACTGTCCAACCAGGAAGAAGGGAAGACAATATGCTTCCACCGCTGACATTGATCCAAATCCACCTCAAAAGAGTGAAGAGAAGAGATAGGATAAATACTTCCTCTAAAAGATATTACTACAAACTAGGTAAACCAATTGATCCTTAATTTTATAGTTGATTGTTTTTTCAAATAAATGAAGGATATTATTCCTAGTACAGGAGCTCTCAAAGACTTGGATCTCTCAAAGAAGAGATAGCCTTTCAAATATCCAGAGAATCTCAAATGGATATTGAAAGTAAGACAAATACCTTCTCCCCCTTCGGCAGTTCAGAGGGAGACACACCTTATTCCAATTGATTCAGTTGTTCTAGTTGATATATTTAGAGATATTGCAGTAGGGTGTAAAAGGCCTACCTAGACTCACTCTGCAAAGAGGCAGAGAAACATGCAATCCTCTCAAGGCACATCCCGAGAAAGCAAAAGAGATTTTTGAGCTATCCTTCAGTCATGAGCCATTTCATTGATGATGAGTCTCCTTGTCTTAGAAAAGCAACAAGAGAACAGGTATGGAAAAATGCCATAACAAAAGAATACCAGTATGTCTTAAAAGAATGATTTATAAGATATTGTTCACAGACTAGAAGGAAGTTTGTGATGACTTCCAAGTGGATCTATAAGATCAAACATGCAGTTGATAGAAGTGTCGAGAAAATACAAAACAAGATCTATAACTAGAGATTTCTCACAAACAGAGGGAGTTGTCTATGATGAGACACTTGATCTAGTAAGCTCGATACACTTCCATCCGTACTACCATCCATGAGTTGTAAACTATATCAAATGGATGGATTATTGATGATTTGGGGTTTTAGCAAGAGTGTTGTTGATCCAAACCTATATTATTATAGTGTTGGTGACGAGAGCCTAATTTTGATGACTTATTTAGAAAGCCTTGTTGTTGGATACAAGTAAGCTTTGACTTTTGATTTCGAGATGAAGGATATGAGTATGATGCACCACTTCCTGGGACAAGAAGTATGACAGAGGACCGATGCAATTTTCCTAAGTCAAGGAAAACATACAATGGGAATTTTAAAGAAGCTCAATATGACATAATGCAAAACCATCGTGATGGATTTGAAGAAAATGAATGATGATGATTCAAACGAGATTGATCCACATCTGATTGGATCATTGATGTATCTGGTTAACACCAGGTCAGATTCATGCTATGCAGTGAATGTGCTTAGTCAAACCATGAGTCAGCCATGACAGACTCATTGGATAGTAGTATTGAGATATATACGAGACATAGTTGGATATGGCCTGAGACATGCCTCCAGTGTGAACTTGAGTTTGCAGGATATGTCGATACAGATTGAGAAGAGAGTACAGTGGACCAGAAGAGCATATATGGTTGTTTTCTTACCGTGAATTTTTCCATGGTTTCCTAAATGCAGCAGGAAACAAAACTTCGTGGCCTTGAGTACCACAGAGGCAGATTATATAGCGGTGAGTGTGTGAAGCAATGTGGCTTCACAAGATTCTGACATATTTACTTGACCATGAGATGGATCCTATGATGATGACCAAGAGCCATGTGTAAATCTCCTTGAGAACCCAGTGTTTCCTAATGGATCGAAATATGATGAGATGAAATATCCTTATATCAAGATATGATGCAGAGGAAAATCGTACACATGCAGTACCTTCCTACACATGAGCAAATTACAGACATTTGAACCAGACTAACTTGGTGAAAAATTCCTTCCTAATTGAGAGGGAGTATTGATGACTCCAGCCAAAAAAAAAATTCAGAGAACATCCGTGTGAGACTTGGCATGATGAAGAATGCATCCCTAGCTAAGAGGGAGTGTTGATGAATGCAGTTATGTGAGACATTCTTGAGCTTACAAACCTGTGAGATGTGGATCATTGCATCTATGTGAGTCTTTCTCTCAGCTTACAAACCTGAGAGAAATCCCTTAAGAAGGGTACGTGGTCCATGCCTAAGACAGAGCTAGGAACATAGAGATGACCTCCTCCATTTAGAGAGTTGAGAAGAACTCCAGATGATTATCCAGTGGGAAAGGCGATCTATTGAGTTAGACTTTCCGATGGCTGAGCACAAGGTGAGCGTGTGAAATCCCAAAGTGTTGGGTGCATCGTCATGTGAACAGAAATGAAGATGATGTATTAGCCTCCTCTGAGCAGCAGAGTTGACGAGAAGACTCCAGATGATTCTCATGTGTGATACAATGGGAAAGAAGCTCTGTAGAGTGGGCATGTCTATGGATGAGCACAGGTGAACGTGTGAAGATCTAGTTCTTATGTGTAATGCAGTGAACCAAAGATATGACATCCCTATGGATGTGTCCCTAGTGGATGAGCACTAGTGGGTGTATCAGATACTTTGCTATATATTGTTAAAGAGTCAAACATGCCTATAACCCTAATTTTTATGTAAAGGGTACAGGTCGGCCCCACCTTAATTTGATTAATAATAAATGTAAAAGATAATTAATCTGGTTAATATTAATTATAATAATAATAATTATTATTATTATTATTATATCGTGACTTAGTGAGGTCGGCCATGTTGAGCCAATAGACACTTATGTTGATAGGATAAGTATAATATAAGTAAAGGAAGATTCCCCATTGTGGAATCATATCTTTCTTGTAAGTTTGGAAATTTTAGCAAGTACACTTCTTTGAGAAAAGTGCACACCTCTCTTGGGCGCTAGAGTTCTAGGGTTTGAGCACCCTCTTGTGTGCTAGGGTTTATCTTGGTGGTGAATGTATTTCTCTTGAAGAATATAGCAAAGGATTTGGCTAGGTTTTCTTCCCTTGTTGAGAAGGGTTTCCCAAGGTACTTCTTGTGTTCTTGTGCATGGTGCTTCTTCTTGTGATCTTGGTTGCTGCAACATTTATGGTTATGGTTAAATGCTAAAATGGAATGAACTTCTTGCTTAACCTAGATTATTGAAAAATCAACATCATGTAGATATCCCAACCCGAAGTATCTCCAATCACCAGACGACTTTTGTCGGCTCTTTTCGACCAGAATACCTATGAGTAATGTATAAACTATCCTTTGAACCGAAATACACTTATAATTCAACTTTTATTTCAGATTTTGAGCGGAAGGAATTCACTGAATGTGGTAGAATGGGTCATGATATAATTAAAACCTGGTGGGGAAATCCAGCCAAGTTCAGTACTAATGCTCATGGCATATATTTTGCAACCTCTTTAGATGCCTACTTTTTATATATTTCCATGATGCTCTGTTGGTTATTTGGGAAGAAAAACCCTGCACATTTCACAGTGGAATGGGTATCTATAATCCATGAAGTTGTTGAAGAATATACTTTCAACTGGGAAAAAATGTTGTCAGATAACCTAGCTAAGGAGGTTGTCGGGTACCAATATTTGGAGTCTAGGGGGCAATGCGCTCCTTTTTACATGTCCACGTACATCATGGACGCAATCTACTTTATGACTCCATTTCCTCTCATGAACTCGAGTTGGACCCCATCTTGTTTTGAATCCATACATTTTTATCATTCAAAGTTATGGGAGGAAAACTCCAAAGATTTCTTCTATGAAATTTGTCACAATGTAGTGATACCCGTTCATGTGGCCATTTACGGACACCCTCCTCCTAGAATTTCAGAACCTATTATAGGAAATTTGAGCTCAATTGCAAATTGGTACATTGAAGAGAATTTCTCTTACATCAAAGGATTTGGTTGTTTTATTTCACCTCACGCCCTTCCAAAGTTCTTGCCTAATAGATTGATCTGCAGAGAAGTGGCATATCAAACAGTGGTAGGAGGGATTACTAAGGAATTGAGAGCAGCACAAAATAAAGTATGGCCTACCTTTCCTATACAGGTTGGTATGTTCACATTACTTGATTTCGGACATACAAAGGTTGAAGCAGCAGCTTTGGAGGACATCAAATTGGTTGATATTGAATTCAAAAGACATGATCCTCATAAGGTGGTTGAGAATCACCTATCTCATTTCAATATGAGGAGGTACATTCACGAAGATTCCCCTTATGATGATGTTTTCAAAGGAGTCAGATCTTATGAGGAAGTTCAAAACAGAGTTCAAAATCTATTGTCAGATCAACAGTCTGGTTTTCTTAGTTTTCAAAAACACAGAAGGACCATTCTTCCAAATATTTTACAAGGATAATCTAATATTTCCTTGTCATCATAGGAAATAGCATCCAAAGAACCCCAGCAAGGTAGCTCGACTTCAAACCAAGTTGAAGAAGTGACAAAGAATCCATAGGAGTTAATTAAAAATGTAAATACACCAAAGCTAGTAAAATGGATCAGGAGATGTTAGCATCTTTTGAGGCCTTTATGAAACAAGGAAATGCTTTCCATTTTTCGCCATCAGCTATTAATTATGTTGTTCCAAGTGTCACAAGTACAGAGAATTCCATTGCACTTACTTCTCATATTCCCTCACTAACTCCCATAGCCACAAGATTCGAAACTCCCAGTTTAGAGGCTACTCGTATAGATGAACTGACACCTATTTTTCCTAAAGAGATGCCTCCTTCAAGTTTCTTCTTCAACAAGAAAAGAAAATCCATCATAAGAAGAGAATATTAGTAGAAAGAAGGAGTGGTCACTAGGAGACACAGAATAATGTATGATGGAGAGGGACAAAACGATATTGAATTTTCCAAAGGAGTTGCAGATTCATTAGGATCCTTTGCCACTGTGAATCAAGGGTCAGTTGATAATATTACTAAGCAACTACAACAAAAATGTCTTTAGGTTGAGTACTTGCAAAATTATATGCAATGCGTAGAAATGACCTTCCGGAGTAGGATGAATTTTGACACCGAACAAATCAGATTGGGCTATCAATAGAAAATGAAGCAGCTACAGGAGAAGCTAGAGGTGAGTGTCCAAATTCTATAGTCAAGTAACTCAATTCTTTCTTAACAAAACAGTTTAATTGAGAAGTTGCAGATCCAAATAGTTGTACTAGAAAACACAAAAATAGACCATGTTACATTCAAAATGAAAGCATCTAAGATAAATGAAAGGTTGGGAGCTGTTCATTTAGATATATATCAAGCCATGGATACTATCCAGAAATATTATCAAAGGATCAATACTTATCTGAAGAATATTTACGATAAAGAAAAGGAAGCATGTGCAGCCAGATCCAAGTTTCAGGAATTTATTGTTTGGAGACAGAAAGTGAACTTTCCTAGTCTCGCCCCTTTTTCATAATATGATCAAATGAAGGGGGAAATGGTTTTAAAGATTTGGGAGACAAACCTTGAAGAAAGAAAGAAGCTAGCTAGAGAGGTTAAGGAGGTTTGTCTCAATGCCCTTGTTGTTATTGAGTCAAAGTTGGTTGAATTTAAAGATGATGTTATATCTGATATACTTAGGCAAATCGACATAGAAAAGAATAAATAAAAGTCCAGGAAAAAAAAGGAGAGTATACATATTACAATTCAACAAGTAAATCAGATTGATTTACAAAATATAAATGATCTATTGGTAAAGCCAAAGTTACAACACCAAGTTACAGCATAGGAAATCAGGAAGATTCAAGAGAAACTACCACTAGTGCATAAAAAGATGTTTGCATTCGAGTTGAATGAAAACATTGAACCTTCTGAATTTGTGGTAGCATTAATGGAGATGTGTGATCAATTCAATGAGCAGAAAAAGGTGAGCACGTCTACGAGCAAATATATGAGCAAAAGAAATTCCAACATATCAAGCGTATCTCGGCAAAATCTGCATTTTGTTGTTAGATTTCGATTGTATTCTATATTTAGAGTTGAAAAGATGGAATGTCTAACTACTTCTAGTTAAGACAATTTTTGTAAAAATAGGCAGATCTTAGATCTATTTAGGGCTTCTTCTCGTCGAATGTAAAAGAGAGTGCTTATTGAATATCAATATAAAGAGAAGATGGGGATTCTAAGTTTCATTTTCTATGAGTTATGTGTTTCCCCTGTATTTTAATTTTCTTCTCACATTAGCTTCTTTATATGGTTCTTGAAGATTGAATGATTACAACTTATTAATACATCTACTGTGATCTTAATGCATTGGAAGTTCACTCAGCTACAGTTTTTCCTCTGTTCTTACTTTGAGTAAAAACAAGACTTGTAATCTGTGTGAGTTTCTACATTCTTAATTATTTGTCGAGGATACATCTCCTACCTTTCTTCTACTGCAAATGAGGTAAGACTTATCTATAATTGATCCCTTACTTTGTTCTAACAGTTTTGTAAATCATTTCCACATCACATAAAATTATAATTTCGACTCAGAGAAAGAGATACTGCCTCTGTATTTTCTTATTATAAATTTCACTCAAAGTTGCATCTTAGAAAACTGAAGGTCGAAGAATGCACTATAAAAAAAATTCTTTAATTTTATGATGCCTGAAATTATTCTTCGATCCTAGAATCAATCTCAGAAACAACAATAGATAAGCGCTTCCACACCAAATTAAACTCAGTTTGATCATTACATGACACCAGTTATGATCGTGAGAAATGTACAAGTTCATTATGACCACTACAACTTGAATTGAAGGTTAAACAACACACAGGGATCAGTTTCGATATGAATAAATTCACATTCATTGCATTATCGCCATCATAACTACTCTACCCACCATGATTCCTCCTTGAGAATGATGGAAATTGAACATAACCGAGCCACAAGGCCTAGAATTTTTTGAAGCCATACCCGAAATTAAAGACATCTTCGTAAAGTCCGAGTGGTATGATTTCCTGTGCGCATTTGAAGGACACCACACAGGCTTGGATATGATCTCCGGGTAGACATTTGATGCACTATTACATATAGGCTAAAAAATCGACGAACTATTACGACGATTGTGATAAAATCAATTTTTTTGTCAAAAAAAAATTTAAAAAACGAAATTTTACTGTTTTTTTTAAATTAGTCTCGATAACGTCGAATTTCCGACGTGTTCTAAGGTCGTCGGAAGTACGACGCCCAATTACGATACTTTAATATAGTCATTTTTAGGTCAACATAAAGGTCATTGACTTCGAAATGGTCAACCTTAATTTAGGGTTATAGTCGTCAGAATTCCGACGATGACGAATCTATAAATTAGTTAATTTTAATTGAATTTCAACTAATTTGTTATAGTTGTGACATCTTTTATGTGTTATAGCTATGCTAATCTTAATTTTTATGTGAAGGTTTGCTTGTTGATTAAGAGATCGAACTGATCTTTGATCTATAGAGCTTAGTTTTGTGATCATTGTTCAAGGCGTGCAAGAGGATTTTAGACTTTGAAGGTTAGTTAAATATTTTTTTCTTTTGTCTCCTTTAATATTTTATAACCTTATACGTTTATGTAGATTTTATGTCATCTGTGAACATGCTAATTTTTCCATGCTTATATGTGACTTGATCTCTTGCCCTAGTTCTATTATGTCGTTTGATTATGTTACTTGGTTATGGTGAAGCTTTGAAGCTTATGTGGTAAAATATATTGTATTGTTTGGTCTATTGCATTTCAAGAATTGAATAGATTTAGCACATCATCACTGAACTTTATAACATAATCGTCTCAATATTTTGGTTGTGGTGAAGAATGTGGAGATATTATGGACAAGGTGACGAGAGATGTTATTGCCCTTGCAGTAAATGTGGGAGCACAAAATTCAGAAGAATTTTAATACAAACAGTTGTAAGACATTGTAGAACCCATGGGCATGTTGAAGGTGGACCGAACGAATATCGTCCCTTGGTAAACTATATATTCATTATTATGTCTTTATATTGATTGTATTTATAAAATTTGATATTGTTTAAATATTTCTTATGCAGTACACTAATTTTGCATGACTGTTTGTAATTATAAAGTCAGGCTGCCCCCCTAAGCGTCTGAACGCGCCAAGTACTAGCAGAAATGATGTTGTACTACAAGGTGTCGAGGAATTTGGAGTGTTGAATATTGAAGATCAAGTTAATGATCCTATGGAAGAACATGACAATAATAACAATATAGTTGAAGATGATGGGACAAATGAATTGATCCAAGACTTGTTCACTCGACCGGATGAGGATGATGATGAGGACATTGGTGATATTGACGTACCTCTGCTAGAGAAGGCAGAAAAAACACTTTATGAAGGTTCAAAAGAAAATCTTCTTTCTGCTACATTATTGTTGGTGAACTTAAAGGTTTTGAATGGTTTGTCAAACAATTGTATGACACAGATCCTAAGGTATGTAATATGGTTCATCATCACGTATACATAAAGGTTGATTTTTTTTGCTTGTTTTTAGTTTTAATTAATGTTTGAAATAAGAATTAAATATTTACAAATTATAACATTCTTTACACTAATTACTTATTTTTTATGTCGTAGATTGTTAGGTGAATTTATGTTACCATTGTCAAATATTTTACCTTGCACATACCAAGATTTAAATGTCATTATGAAAGAAATTGGAATGGAGTATCAAGTTATAGATGCATGTCCCAATGATCATATTATATACTATGGACAACATGCATCGAAAACAGAATGCCCACAATGTCAAACCAGTAGATATCGAACTGATCAACTAACAAAAAAGGTGCTTCGTAAGGTTCTTCGTCATATTCCCATAATTCCACGTTTGCAACGACTGTTCCGGTGCGAAAGCATAACACAGTTTATGGATTACCATGCATGTAATAGAAGTGGAGATGGTGTTCTTCGAATGTCTACAGATGGTTATGCATTTAAGGAAATTGAGGAAAAATGGCCAGTTTTTTAAGATGAACCTCGTAATGTTAGGCTTTTATTGGCCGCTGACGGTGTTAATCCATTTAGGGAGCTCAAGTCTATTTACTCAGTGTGGCCAATTTTTGTTATCAACAATAACATTCCTCCTTGGATGTCAATAAAGAGGGAGCATGTAATGTTGACAATGATTGTTCCAGGTATGTAATGTTATCATTAATTTTCCGAATGTAAGATTTCATTTGTATTTCTTGTTGCATAATATCTTGTACTTATTTATTTACTTATGTATGCACATCACGTTAGTAATTATGTGTAATTTCAAAAAATTAGGTAAGTACCAGGTTAAAGATATGAAAGTATATATTGAGCCTCTCATCGACAAGTTACTAAAGTTATGGATCGGCATCACTATGTATGACGTTTGTAAACCAATAAGGCAGAAGGAATTTCAATTCCATGGAATACTTGTATGGACAATTCATGATGCCCCAGGACTAACACATTTTTGTGGTATGTAACGATCCATTGCACTTTAATTGTAGTATATAATTATTTGAAGATACCATGCTGCATGTTTTTTTAAATAATCCCCTTCATATAATTGACATAATTATTAATCCAACTTTTGCAGGTCTTCAAACAAAGGGTAGATTTGCATGTCCAGTTTGTGGTCCTAAGATCAAATCTCAGCATTCAAAAACTTTAGGAAAGGATGTGTTTGATGGGTATAGGCACTTCCTCTCTAAGAACCATAGGTATCGTACTATTGAAAAACATATTTTCAATGGGAAAGAAGAGACTGGATTAAAACCACAAAGAATGACACCTCACCTATGGAAGTTGGAATATAACAAAAGTCGTTGAGATGGTATATTGCAATTTGTTTATGTAATATTGTATATGTAATGTTATGAATTTTTATTTTATTGAATTTATTTTATGCTTCATCAATGTCGTGAAGGTATTAACAATGGGCTCCCACGAGGAATGAAAATTTATCCCTCTCAATTCATGAGTTTGCCCTACTATCAGGACCTAAAAATAGCTTATTTGTTTGATACAGTGCATATCGGGAAGAATGTGACAGAAACATTATGGCGAATCATAGATGGTAGGAGGGATAAAGAAAAAGTCATCAAGATTTGTAGTGACATTCAGGAAGCCAATCATGCAATGCAAAGTAGGATCCAATCAAATAGTGACGGAGATCGAAATAGCCTTCCCTGGTTATTAATAGAGCAACAAAGCAATGATGTAAAAGAGGTCATTCGGAGAATAAAATTTCCCACGGGTTTTTCTTCAAACATAAATAATATATTAACAAAGAAAGGTGAATTTGGTGGGGTAAAAACACATGATTGGCATACCTTCATTAAGGTAATTATTTTTCTATATATATATTTATATTGGTATACATCTTTTTAGTTTTGTT
>ML784661.1:103745-134013 GCA_009831015.1 Picea engelmannii | reverse complement strand
AACTTCATCCCATGCCCAATCAACAAATTCTTTCATTGCAATTTGATGCTTGGAAGAGTTGGAAGGACACTAAGAATTTTTCATTCAATGAGGCCACTTTCAACAAATGGTATGACTAGATGATTAGAGTTACTAAACCCATTTTTTGAATCCCATTGGTGCTACAAGTGAATAAATTTTGGTTTGGTATGAACATGGACAATACATTTATGCGGCCATGAGGGACTAATGTTGATAAATTCCATGTTATTTCTTTTCCCTATTACTTGATAGAATCATCTTTTGATAAATTCCATGCCATTTCTTTGCCCCATTTCCGATTGCAACAACCAATCCATCTCTACCTTTGTTGAAGCTTGAGACAACCGATGATTTTCTTCGGGATCTTGTAGAATTTGGAAACCGGAATGGGCTAGTCAGTGTTGAAGAAACCTTCAGTGCCTTTTATGAACTTGAGAAAAATAATGCCTCGCCTCTTTTCAACGAAATATTTTTTTTTAAATATTCAGGTCCATCGGTCTTCCGACTACTACAGGTCAGACTTTCGACAGGAAACGCTCCCAGCAAAGCATCGAAACTACAGCATGCTCGTCAGTCGCGTCGGTGGGATAGCGTCGAAATATTCGTCGGTAGACCGATGAACGTCGTCGGTAGTTTTTTGGTTGTCCTTTGAAATTAAATGTTTAAAGATCATTGGTCGTCAAACGTTAGGGGAGTCAAAATACCGACGATAGTCCAACGTCGGAAAAACCACAGGGGATTTGTTGACGCCTGTTGAGCCCTCATAAGTGGCAGTTGAGCGACGTCAAATGTCGGGGGTATGGCAATAGGGCGTCGAAAATTCTGTCCATTTATAGTAGTGATGGCTTCCAGACCCTGCTTGGGGATACCTTGATTCATGTCACAGAACACTTCATTGGAGCATCTTTCACTCTCCCTATCTGTGGGGAAAGATGGTTCAAGAAAGGAAAGTTGCATCCTGATCTTCGCAACAAAACCCTAGTTCCCGAGCACCAAGACCCCAACTGGAGCCAAGGAATCCCTGTGGCATGGATAAAGGAAGACTGGAAATGGGCCCTAATAATAGTACATAGATATATCATAGGTGAGGGTCAATTCATCATTATTCATTGTTATCACCTTCATTTCATTATGCATCTAAGTGGAGTTAGAGAGCTTAATTTACCATATTACCTACTTAAGAGTCTAACCAAGGTGGCTGGGAGGGTTCAAGTTCACCCTGAATCTTCTCATAGAAGCATGTATCATCAAGGTTTGATTAAAGTGTTGGTAACTTTCACTCTCGAGGAGCTTGAAATGCCCTAGGATTATTTCTTGAAGTATGTGGGATTGAAAGAGCAGGGGCAGGTGCCTGATTCAAAGAACAAAGGTGATGTAGGTGAGGAGGTTAGGGTTTCTTCAGATCCTGGGAGCTTGATGAAGTCTTTTCAACCCGCAGCGAGTAAAGGGAAAGGCCCTAAAACAAAAAATATGCCCTCGAAAGCAAAAATCCAAAAAACCCCATGGAGGAGTCCCCTCGCATGCAATTGAGGTATTCCATGAAAAAGGGGAAGGAAAACAAAAGTGGAAAAGTTTTCATCTTGCATCCACCTACATTGGAAACACCACAAAGGTCTCAGTCGTCCATCCATTCAGAAGAAAATCTAGAAACCCCCATCGTGCAACAACCAAATAAACTTGTGACTTGAATGAGAGGGAAAATTGGACCTGGTTCACGTAGAAAGGAAGTAATTAAAGGGAAGGTTGTTCCTACAGAAGCTTCACCTAAAACACCTTGTAGCCAGACAGGACAGGAAAAGGAAGGGCGAGCAAAACATTGAATTTACAAGAAAACCAAACATAAAGACTAGAATTATGAATCAATGGAGGTTGAACTCCAAGGCTTTGTTCAAGCCATCACTAAAATACCCCCAGCCAATTCGGATCGAGGAAGATGACAGTCCCAAATTTTCTACTATGGAGGAAATTGTTAAGTTTTTTATGGTTAGCACATGCATGTAGTATTTCAATTTAGCATTAATTGAACCATAACCATTTGCAGCAACAATACAAGTTGCAGTAAAACAAGATCACAAGAAGAATAACCATGCACAAGAACACAAGAAGTATCGTGGGAAAACCCTTCTCAACCAAGGTAAAAACCCAACAATACTTTGATATAATTCCAAGAGAACATCCATCATTCCACCGCCAAACCCTAGCACAGAAGAGGGTGTTGCTATGACTGAGAAAGTTGGTGCCTAGGAAAGTGCGCCCTAATTTCAAACCTCAAATTCTGAAATTATGAGATGACAATTGAGTGTGATCCACAATGGGGATCCACTCTTATTTATACAAAACCTATCACATCAAATGATGTGTCTATTGGCACAATAGGGTCGACCTGTACAACTCAATAATATAATTAATAATTACACAATATTAATTATCTTTACATGGTGGGGACGACTTGTACCCTTCACAACATAATTAGGGTTACAAAAAATATTACTCTCAGACAATATAGCAAGGATCTCTCTCATTCTCTAGTGCCTCGCCACTAGGAAAACGTCCACCTGTGCTCAGCCATAGGGATGTCACTCTCAACAGATTAACTCAACTGAGTCCACTGGAGTACCATCTGGAGAACCATCTCAAGCCGACTCAACTAAGTCCACGGGAGTACAAGGAAGGAGAACATCTCAAGCTGACTCAACTCAATCGAGAGGAGTACAAGGTAGGAGACCATATCAAGTCATCTCAACTCAGTCCAAAGGAGTAGACAAGAGACCACACACCATCACAACTCAATCCAGAGTCGGATGCACACCCATCACTTGAGCACACCCAACACATGGGCTCTCTTACATATCATCTCAACTCAGTCCAGATGAGAATCACCTAGAGAATGTCACACGATGTTGCAATCATCAACACTCCCTCTCAGCTAGGAGGCATTCTCCACCAAGCTAATTCTCTCACGGAAGTACTCGAACTTTGTCCTAGCAAGCAGTTTGGTGAATACATCTGCAACATGCTTGTGTGTAGAGAGGTATTGCACATGTACTACTTTCCTTTGCACCATATCTCAATGTGTTTCAATTTATCGTTAAACACAAGATTCTCAGAGAGCTTCACATGGCTCTGGTTATCACAATGGATAGCAGTGGAATCCATCTCATGACCAAATAAGTCTGCAAGGTGCTTGTGAAGCCACATTGCTTCGCGGAATGCCACACATAATGCAATATACTCTGCTTTTGCGGTACTCCAATCCATATAAGTTTGTTTCCTGTTACACCAGGAAACTATGGCATATCCCAAAGTAAAACAACAACTGGATGTACTCTTTCGGTCCACAACACTCCTTTCCCAATCTGCAATGGCATTTCCCTGCAATCTCATGTCTACACCAAAGGCATATATCAGGCTATAACCAATTGTGCCACACAGATATCTCAACACATGATTCCTTGCTATCATTGTGTCTGTCTAGGCTGACTCATAAACTAACTAAGGTCACTCATTGCATAGCATATATCAGGTCTGGTGTTAACCAGATACATCAATGATCCAATCAGTTGTCTGTAAAGAAGTGGATCAATATCGCCTGTCTTATAAGAAGCCTAGTTCATCTTCTTCAAATTCATCACCATCGGTGTAGGCATGGATTTGCAGTCTGTCATATTGAATCTCTTCAATATCTCGATTGCATATTTTCCTTGACTAGGGAAAATCTCATCAGTCTTCTTACATACTTTTAGTCCAAGAAGTGGTGCATCATACCATGGTCCTTCATCTCAAATTCAGAAGCCAATGCACGCTTGCATTCAAAAATAAGGATTTATAAATCGGGGAGGAATAAGTTATCACATATAATACCAAAATCAAGCACTCATCACCAACAGTGTTGTAGTATAGGTTTGGATCAACAACACTCTTGTTGAAGTGCAAACTCATCAAGTATCTCATACCAAGCACGATGTGTCTGCATTAGTCCATACAGGGATTTCTTCAACCTGCATACATGAGACTCCTTCTCATGTGTCACAAATCCATCTGGTTGCTCGATGTAGACCTCTTCCTCAATCTCACCATTGATAAAGGTTGTCTTTACATCCATCTGATGTAGTCTCCAACCCATGGATTCTACAAGATCAATAATCGTACAGATGGAAGTGTATTTGGGAAACATGAGCAAATGTCTCCTCATAATCTATTCCATCCACCTAAGAGAATCCTCTAGCCACAAATATTTATTTGTATTTCTCGACACTTCAATCAGCTGCATGTTTGATCCACTTGGAAGTCACTACAGAATTCCCTTCTAGTCTCGGAATAATATCCCACACATCATTCTTCATGATGGACTGATACTCTTCTGTCATGGCATCTTTCCAAACGTACTGACCTGCTTCTTCTTCATGTCATGAAGGATCAATATCAATGATGTGGTTCATAGCTGAAACTTAGCTCAAAAATATTTGTGGTATCTTTCTTTCTCGGAATGTATCACAAGGAGATGCATATCCCTCTACCTCTAACAAAGTTTTTCGATCCCATGTAGGCCTCTCCTGACCTAATTCTGTGTCTCTGGGAATACTCAACTAGAGCTACAGGATCAACTAGATTAGTACATGTCTCCCTTTGAGCTGTTGAAGGGGGGAAAAGGTTTTGTCTCTTCCTTCTTCTCAAATAGTTTGACTCCCTCTAAGTCAAGTGACTCCCTCTAAAGTCTAAAGGATAGACATCTTCCTTTTTCGGTGTTGCTAACCTAGAGACATCCCATGTCTTCTCAGGTCCTCTACTGTCTCTACAGTACTTTTTTGGCCTCCCATACTAGGATAATAACCAAGATGGCCTCTCGTAGGGATACCAATCAAAATGGCCTCATGTACTAGGATAATAACCAACCAACAAAAATGGGCTCTCATACCAAGGATCATGGCCCTTCAATAATGAAATAATAAATCTAGCCTCGCATAGGGATAACAACCAGCATGGCCTCTTGTACTAGTATAATAACCAAGATGGCCTCCTGAAGGGATAACAACCAAAATGGCTTCCTGCACTAGAATAACAACCAAGATGGCCTCCCAAAGGGATAAAAACCAACATGGCCTCTTGTACTAGGATAACAACCAAACAAGAAAATTTTGGACTCATGCACCAAGGATAATGGTCTAAGTCATGAGGGCTCCCACACCAGGGATAATGCCCTTCATTATCAAAAGCAAACTACTACAAATTAATGATGAAATCAATTAAGGAAAGTAGTACAAAACTTACCTTGGTCTGTAATCATGCTCAATTTTTATTTTGGTCTTCCCGAGAAGACTAAGGTAGAGAAGAACTCCTCATCGTTCTTGCTTGCATTCCTTGAATTTTGTTGAGGTGGCTAAAGTTTGTTTCCTTGCACATCACTACCTGTGATCCTAGTCTCATAGTGACAAGGGCTTGAACCCTTTCACATCACTAGTTGTAAGTCTAGTCTCCTAGTGACAAGCGTTGCAAGTCTAGTCTCTTTGATGTCCACTAGAGCTTGCATATATCCCATGCTCAAAAGTCACACCGAGGTTTATATGTTGTATATGTGTCTCATATATCTTAAGTCTTGGTTATGTAGTCATGCAAGATAAGACTTGATTTTGTATCCAATGTTGTTCACAAGAGACTCAATTCTCAGACCCACTCAATGCTGACACAGGACCGATCTAAAATTCTTATCCTGGTCTGGAACTTGGCCTCACTATTGTCCAAAAATTGGCCTCATAACAGGCCTAAAGTCACTGCCTCAAATCTATGAACAATTTGGCTTTGTTCACTTAGAACTAGCTTCAGACTTGCCACAAAGAAAATGGTCTTCAATTTGTTTCTTAGAACAACCCTTAGCTCCACTCAATGTTGCCTCAAAAACACCACAAGACTACTTCATATTTATTTTTTTCATAGCCTCAGATCTGACCATTAATTTACCTTAAATCTACACTAAAACACAAGCCTGAAACTCAGCCTTATCCTCCTCATATATGCACACAAAACTGCCTTCAAAATACCTCAAGGTTGCCTCAGATCTCCCTTAAGAACCCAGACTGTAATTTTATTTTAAGTCTATGATTTTAGGCTTGTTGTAGGTCTACGGCTGAGGCTTCTCCTAGCTGTGATAGTCCTGGAGGGGCCTCTCTTTTAAGTCTGGTGTTTAGGAAGAGACTTCTCCAATGTTGTGGTCTTTTTTAAGACCCTAAATAGAGCTCGACCTAGGATAATAGGCCAACGTCCAACCTTGAGATTTACAATAGGGATTTAAGGGAGGTACAGCCCTCTCCTTACACCAACAACAAGGGTTCTAGCAGCCTTTAACTGTCCATGACTGCCTTCTTTGACTGTGCAAAAAAATCATCTTCAGGAACTGCTCTTATACCATGTTAAGTTTTTTATGGTTATCGCATGCATGTAGTTTATTTCAATTTAGCATTAACTGAACCATAACCATTTGCAGCAATAATACAAGTTGTACTAAACCAATATCACAAGAAGAATAACCATGCACAAGAAGACAAGAAGTATCCTGGGAAAACCCTTCTCAACCAAGGGAAAAACCCAACAATCCTTTTCTATACTTCCAAGAGAAGATCCACCATTCCACCACCAAACCCTAGCACACAAGAGGGTGTTTTTATGACTCAGACAGTTGGCACCTAGGAAATTGCACCCTAATTTCATACCTCAACTTCTGAAATTATGAGATGACAAGTGAGTATGATCCACAATGGGGATCCACTCTTATTTATACAAAATCTATCAAATCAAATGATGTGTCTATTGGCACAATAGGGCCGACCTGTACAACTTAATAATATAATTAATAATTACACAATATTAATTATCTTTACATGGTGGGGTCGACTTGTACCCTTCACAACATAATTAGGGTTACAAAAAATCTTACTCTCAGACAATATAACAAGGATCTCTCTCATCCTCTAGTGCTCAAACACTAGGGACATGTCCACATGTGCTCAGCCACAGGGACTTCACTCTCAATAGATTAACTCAACTGAGTCTACAGGAGTACCATCTGGAGAACCATCTCAAGATGACTCAACTAAGTCCATAGGAGTACAAGGAAGGAGACCATCTCAAGCTGACTCAACTCATTTGAGAGGAGTACAAGGTAGGAGACCATCTCAAGTCATCTCAACTCAGTCCAGAGGAGTAGACAAGAGACCAAATTCATCACAACTCAGTCCAATTTCTAACGCACACCCAACACATGGGCTCTCTTACAAATCGTCTCAACTCAGTCCAAAGGAGAATGACCTGGAGAATTTCACACGAAGCTGCAATCAACAACATAAATGGCACTCAATGTGTTGAAGGGAATGAGAGTGAAAAGGGAGAAATCAAAGTCCAGCAAGAATGAGGCTACAGAAATGCCTTTTGTGACAGTGAAAAAGTAGTATCCTTTAGACTCCAGTCAACAAAGAATACAGGATTATGGATTTGATCATGAGCAAGATTCTATTGGAACCTTTCCACATGCAAGGGATCCTTGTCACAGTTTACAAGACATTAAACCAAAAGTTAAAACTGACATTGTGGGAGTACAGGGGTCCACTAAAGGAACTAAAGGGAAAGAACCTAAGGTTATACACAGTCATAATATGAGGACAAGAAGCAGAGCATTGGTTGACCACAACAAGTTTAGCACAGAGCAAGAAATAAAGAAGATGCATGTTGAGGTCAAAATAGAGAGAGTCGATGACAACCAACAAGTGCATAAACTGAAGTTTCACATCCAGACCTTCCAACACCATGACCAGGAATTGGAGAAATTGTACTCTAGGCTGTAGAAGAAGTATCAAAGACTCTAGAAGAAGCACCAGAAGACTTGTTTCTTTCTGAAGGAGATAATTTGAAGGAGCACCTAAAGAAGCAGCCAACACATCCATTTATCTCCCATTTGGCCTCCAACAATGTGCATGGATGCTAGTGCTCAATACAGAACTTAGTTCTGTCACTCCTAGTTAGTTTTTGTCAAAGTTCAATTCACTCTAGCATATGCATCAGTCTAGTTTTAGTGCTAGTAGCAATTTTTAGTTGTTTAAAGTTCAAGGTTGTTTAAATTAAGGTACGATAAGTGATCATTTGTGTTTGATATGAACCACTTATTTTGTTAAATCAAGTTTGAAGTATACATTACTATACTCCAGCAGTATTTTAGTTTAGTCAATAAGTTGTTTTCCAACTAATAGTGTAAGAGTTAATCCTCAATTCCAGATGAACGAGAGCCTCTATAGCTTTGATAAATATGCATATTTTGTATGTTTTGAGGGTTCGGTTTTTTGGGAAGAATATCAATATATTAGACTGGTTGAACTTGTTCTATGCATGGATTAAAGTTTTCTACCTGGGGAATATACTCTTGATGACAATGTGTTTTTGTCCAAATCTACATGTGTTTTTATCTTATCTTTAATGCAGTTTTTTATTTGTACATAGTACATTTCATTTCCTTTAGCTATTGTATAACTTATCTTTACTAATATGCAACCTGTAGAACAACTAATGCTTTGGTGAAGATTTGTTTTTATTGCAACCTGTTGGAGTAATTGTGTTTAGATACATGTTAATGCCTTAAAATACCAATTTGAGACTTAAACTTCTTGCAGCATATAATTCATTGACTTGTTTATTGTTTCCCTTTGTTTTTTACCTCTATTATCTCACTAATCTGTCATTTGTGTGCCGCCAGCCAAGGAGGACCCTCATCCATATCATTTTTCCACATCGTCACCATGTTCTCTTCTTGGTAAAACAACCTTCCAACTGACCAACAAACTTAATTAATCAAAAAACCAACCATTCCAAAACTTGAGGTGACCTAGCTTTTCCCTTTAGCAGTCAGGTGCAAACTTTAGGACCAACATATTCTGGCGTCATTGCCGGGGAATGGAGAAATGAAATATCTTTCCCTAGGAGAAATAAAATGATCATATCTAACCTTTTATGGTGAACAAAGATCAGAAACTTTCATACTACCATCTTTCACCTGGCGACTCCACTGAGTAAACTTCACAAAAGAAATATTGGCTCCTAGGAAAGGGCTCAAGAGATCCAAATCTGAGCACATCAAAGCCATTAAGGATCATCCTAGCCCTTAGAAGGACACAGTAGTCTCTGAGCCAGAGAGACAACTAAGAAAATCCACCTTAGCTCAAATATATACCTCATCCCTCAAGGGTAAAGTTGCACCTAAAGAGTCTACTTTTCTCCATTATCACAAGCAACTTGAATTTGCTAGCCCTAAGAATCACATTTCCAAGGAACCTCAGATATCTTCAACCCATGCCTCTACTTCATCATCCAATACAGCATCCACCCATGTATCTCCAATAAAATCTCATATTCCCATTGCCCAAACAATGGTTGTTAACAAGATGGATGCCATAATTGTTGCCAAATATGCACCCCTAGTTTTGCCTCTAGACTTACATGCACTCCCAACCACAGATTATATGAAATATTTTCCAATATATAATGGGGAAGGGGATGTCACCATTTGGTAGCCTCCTACAGCTTTGTAGACAACTTCAACATTGACTATGTAAATGTGTGGATGAGGTTGTTTGTACAGAGCCTAGATGGGGAAGTAAGGAAATGGTTTCGGGATCTCCCTCCAGCATCCATTATAGATATCGATGTGATAGATGAAGCTTTAATAAAGCGATGGGGAGACAGAAGAGATTGTTTGTATTACATCACTAAGTTTGGGGCCCTTAAGAGAAAGAATAGTGATTCTATTTTGTACTTCACCAAGAGATTCAATAAGATGTATGGTATAATCCCAGATGAGATCAAACCAACTGAAGCCTATGCCAATATCACTTATGCAAATGCATTTGATGTAGAATTATATCTTATGTTGAGGGAGAGAAGGTCCAGCACCTTGTTTTCCATGCAAGAAGCAGCCATTGAGGTTGAATCCAATATTTTAGCATCAGACAAGTTAAAGACTATATTTGATAAAGACAAGAAGAAACAGAGGGAGGATTCCCCTGCCTCCTCTAATCCTAAACTTGATGAAATGACCAAAAATTTGAAGGATTTGACATCTGAAATAGCTAAGCTGAGATGGGAATCTAAGCAACCAAACAGATCTTTTCAAGGGGCTGGGAACAGAAATCCAAACCAGTTTAGGAGGTCGGATGATGTCCCTCAGATAATGTAGAGAAAGAGGATGAATGTTGATGATCAAAGAGTAGTACCTCCTTTCCAAAACAATTAGATTAAGGAAATGTATGTAGATATTGATGTTGTGGATGATGTTGTTGTACTTTTCAATGAAACAGATTTTTACACCAGTCACTTAACGTAGCAAGATTATAAGGTAGCACAACTGTCAAATCAGTTTTATATTGAGATAGGGGAAGAGGGATTTATTCAAGGCTAGCCCCAAAAGAAATATGATTTGAGGCCTAGAACATGCACTCCCAAAGCCACCACCTTCTATCATAACAAAAAAACGTAGGTTCCTCTCAAGCCTAATCTAGGCAAGGGTGCATTGACCAAATCTCACCAGCCTCCTCCATCTAAAACTATTGTCCCTGAAGTGAAGGAAGCTGATAGGACACAATCATCTTTCATCCTAGAGCATGAGTTGAGCAAGATCAATATCCATGTACCTCTGTCATAATTGTTGAAAAATGAGCCTTTCATAAAATCTATTATGAAGGTTCTGCAACCACCTACTTTTGTTGTAACTTCTAATGTAATTAGTCTATAGGATGAAAACCCGGCCATTACTGTGGGCCCACACATTGAGGATGGATCTGATGCTTCTCCACCTTTCTACATATCTTTAAATTTCCATGACAAGATCCTACATAATTGCCTCATGGACTCAGGCACCTCGCACAATGTCATGCCTAAGGTTGTTATGGAGGAACTAGGTCTGGAGATCACCAAGCCCTACCAAGACCTTTACTCCTTTGACTCCAAAAAATTCAAATGTTTAGGATTAATAAAAGATATGGTAGTTTCTTTGGCACAATTACCCATGAAGAGTGTAGTGATGGACATCGTTTTGGCTTAAATTCCCCCCAAGTTTGGTATGCTTTTGTCCAAGATGTGGGCTAAGAAGGTTGGAGGATCATTACAAATGGACCTCACATATCCTACCATCCCTATTTTTGAAGGAGAATATAGGAGGCTATACAAGGAGGTCAAATTGGCGTATATCGTTAGTGACCATCAGAATCCAGGAAACCATCCAGTTTATTCTATTGAGGATGAGTTCGAGTCATTTGTTTTAAATTTAAATGATGATGAACCAAAATAAACAGTTAGCAAGTGCAAAAATCAGTCACTAACAGATCAACAGAACAAAGTATGGAAGATGTATTTCAATGGATCTTCATCAAAGGAATCTTTTGGGGCTGGTATAGTCCTCATTTCCCCTACGTAGGAGGTAATAATGCTCTCTTATAAGTTGGAATTAGCGACTACTAACAATATAGTTGAGTATGAAGCTCTAGTATTGGGATTGAGGACTGCCAAAGACATGGCCATTGACAGTTTGGCATTTTTTGATGATTCTGAATTAATTATCAATCAAGTCAAAAACATCTATCAAGCTAAGCAACAGAGGCTCAAACAATATAGGAACGAGGTGTGGGACCCGGTTGACAACTTCTTTCTGGCATTCAACATTTCCTTCATTCCTAGAGAGGGAAATCATAAGGCGGATTATTTGGACTTGGTTGTCAGTACCTTCAAACCTCCCATTGGTCCAAATATTAAGTATCAAGTGGAAGTCAGACATAGGACAGCCATACCAAACAATGTAAAGCACTGGCAAGTATTCAGTGATGACTTGGAGCTATAGATATTTCCGCAGACCATTGAAGAATTCTCCAGTATCTCAATAGATCAAGAGGGTGAAGATGATAAATCAGAAAATCGGCAAACATCTCATCTATTGAAAAAAGTGGTGTTGGTTGTGGAGCCTGATTATCTTCTTGATTTAGAGTTCTTTTGTTTTCAACCATGTTTATACCCCATGAAGTATTTACACCCCAGAAGTATGTACACTCTTCCAGGCGGGGGAGTGCAGAGGGTTTGTAGAAATTATATTAGGGTTTTTTGCCCTAGAAGGAAACTGTTTGTTATGAGGAAAATGGATTGCGACTATGCATGATGGCGAATATTGTATTCTAAGATAGGATATTTTGAGAGAAAGAAGAGGAAGTTACAACAGGTTTGTTGTAGGTTGTATCCCTTCATTTGTTGGATAATAATAAAGGAAGGACTTGGCAATTTCTCTGGTGGATGTAGCCCACACTGGGTGAACCACATAAATCTGTGTCTCTATTGTATTGTGTATCTTCTGTGTTTTGTTTCTGCATTTGTTTTATTTTATTTCTCCGCGGTCCTATTTTTCTAACAAGTGGTTGGCCACAACATTGTGGAACTTAAAAAAAATCACATCCCCATGGCTCTAGTACCACTGGAAAGGTTATTTGACAGTTATGATGTCTCCAGAGAAGTTTCCATCAAAAATCAAGAAGAGGAAGAAATGCATTGCAAAATTGGGACTACTGAAAATCCAAAAATAATCGAACTGTCCAAGGCACTAGCTCCAGACAAAAAGGACAGGTATGTCAACCTCATGAAAAAAAATGTTGATATTTTTGCATGGTTGTATGAGGATTTGAAGACATTTGACACTGACATCATCCAGCACAAGATGCCCTGAAGGCTGGTTCTAAGCCATTCAGACATAATATTAGGCAATTTAATCCAATGTTGATGTCCATAATTGAAAAAGAGTTGAAATGAATGCTTGATGCCAGAATTATTGTGCCCTTGAGGTACTCGGATTGGGTGGCCAACTTGGTACCCGCGAGGAAAAAGAGTGGGAAAATATGCTTGTGTGTTGATTTATGAAATCTCAACAAGTGTTCTCTAAAGGACAACTACCCATTTCCCAAGATGGACCATATTTTGCAAAGGGTAGTGGATACCCACATGATTTCTTTGTTGGATGGATACTCTGGTTATAACCAGATAGCAGTATGTGAAGAAGACAAAGAAAAAACAACATTCACCACCCCATGGGGGACATTGATGTATGAAAAAAATCCCTTGAGGATGATGAACATAGGGGCCACCTTTCAGAGGTCCATGGACATAGCCTTCATGGGGGAAAAGAAAAATTTATGGTCATATATTTGGATGACATCACCATTTTCTCCAAATCAGATGATGAACATTTACAACACCTTGAGCAGATTTTTTGAAAATGCAAAAGGTATGGGATCTCTTTGAATCCCAAGAAGTTCCACTTTAATATGCCAGAAGGTAAGATCTTAGGCCACATCATATCAGCAGGAGGAATAAAAATAGACCCTAAGATATTTAATACCATTCAGGAGATTGAAATCCCCGGGAATAAGAAGTCTATTCAGTGTTTTATAGGCAGAATAAAAATTTTAAGGCGCTTTGTGCCAAACTTTGCTGAAATCATAAGGCCTATCACCAACATGCTCAAGAAATATGTTGTTATTAAGTGGTCCCTGGAGGAAAAATTAGCATTCGAAAGGATCAAACAAGATTTGGTTGAATCCCTTGTATTGGTCAGCCCTGACTATGCCAAAGAGTTATTTATCTTCTCTTTCACCTCTGAGGAAACCATTGTTGCAGTATTGCTGCAAAAAAATGAAGAAGGGCATGAACATCCCATAGCCTCTTTCAGAAAATCCCTTTGAGATGTTGAGCTAAAGTATGACATATTAGAAAAACAAGCCTATGTGTTAGTCAAATATTTGAAGGCCTTCAGGGTGTATGTGTTACAGTCTAGCATAACAGCCTATGTACCTAGCAGCAGTGTCAAAGAGATTCTGGTCCAGCCAGACACTGAAGGGAAGAGAGGGAAATGGACTGTCGAATTGTTGGAGTATGACCTACACATAAAAACCACCAAGTTGATTATGGGACAGGGACTTGCCAAGTTGTTATCATAATCAAACTGTAAGGTGATAGAAATGCATCAAACCTTCACCCAATAGGATGCACCCATGACACAGTCTAGACAAAACAGCATGCAAGTATCTGAAAACTACTTTTCTTCACCTTGGTACATAGATGTTATTTACTTTTTGCAGCATCTAGAATGTCCACCAGATTTAAAAAAGACGAGAGTCAGGTCTCTCAAATTAAAAGCTATAAAATTCTGCATTTTAAATTAGAACTTGTATTGGAGGGATCATGTTGGCATCCTATTAAAATGCCTTGATGAAAATGAATCTAAACAAGTCACAATCGATATGAACAGGGGAGTTTGTGGAGGACACCAACATTGGAAATACACATCCCTCGAGATCCTAAGGGCAGGGTACTACTGGCCCACCCTTTTCTCTTATGTATTTACCACGGTAAGGGAAAGCAATTAATGTCAGAAGTTTGCAGGAAAACAAAAATTACTTGCACTGCCCCTAAAACCCATCACTATTAGTGGCCCCTTTCAGAAACACTATTTTGATTAAAAGGTTGAGGGAAGGTCCCTCTTATACCATAGTTGTTTTTCTTTTTCATTTGCATTTGATTAGTTAGTTGTGTCTGAATAAAGACTCGATATCCTAACAAAGGCATTGGGGGTGTAGTTACAGTTTTGAATTATAGAGATGCATGGTTGAGAGACAGTGGAAAAGATACATGGTTGGTAGATAGAAACAGAGGTAAGAGAAGGAAGGTAGGAGCAAGTTATTGAGTTCCAAGGCACTGATATGTTGTTCTCAGCACCCAATAGGGGGTTGTTGTCCCCAGTTGGAGCCAATGTTGAGACCTAATTCTGCACCCCTGCCCCTCCTCTCTCATTTCCCTATACCTTCATCAAAAATCATACCTTTTATGTTGATTAAGTCGGTCCCTGCATTACTAAATGACTCAGTTTTATCATTACCTCTCTTAATTGACTTTTTTTACACCATATTTTTGTTTTCTTGAGGGATAATTACATGTTATGGTTTGGGTTTAAATACTTGTCATCAAAGTTTCCATAGGTTGAGCTCGTGGCAGGTATAACAGAGTTTTATATGCATAACAGAGTTGATTGCAAGAACCGAGATATTCTTGCAAACAAGGATTGGCACACTAATTTTTGAAATCAATTTATAATTTAATATGTTATTTTAAGTATTTCAACCATTTGAATGGTGCTTGCATATGTGTGCGATCATAGACAAGCACTTACACACCAGATTACACTCAGTTTCATCATTACACAGCACCAGTTATGATCGTGAGAACTATACCAGTTCATCATGGCCACAACAGCTTGAATTTAAGGTTAAACAACAAACAGGTATTGATTTCGATATGAAGAAATATGCATTCATTGCATTATCGCCATCAGAGATACTCTTCCCACCATGGTTCCTCCTCGAGAGTAATAGAAATTGAACAAAATTGAGCCACAAGGCTTGAAATTGTTCAAATCCGTACCCAAAATTAAATACATCTTCGTAAAGGTCAAGTGGTATGATTTCCTTTGTGCATTTGAAGGACACCACACAAGCTTGGCTATGCTCTTCATCCATACATTTGATGGCTTCAATACCCTGCTTGGGGATATCTGGATTCATGTCACAGAACACTTCACTGGAGCAGCTTGCGCTCTCCCTGACTACGGGGAAAGATGGTTCAACAAAGGCAAGTTGCCTTCTGATATCTACAAAAAAATCCTAGTTCCAAAGAACCAATACCTTGACTGGAGCCAACAAATCCTCATGGCATGGATAAAGGAAGACTGGAAAGAGGCCCTAACAGTAGTAAAGAGATATATCACAAGTGAGGGTCGATTCAGCATTATTCACTGCTATCATCTTTGTTTCCTTATGCATCTAAATGGAGACATAGAGCTTAATTTACCATATTACATGCTTAAGAGTCTAACCAAGATGGCCAGAAGGGTTCAAGGTCACCCTGAATATTCTCAAAAAAGATTGTACCATCAGGGTTTGATTAATTTGTTGGTAACTTTTTCTCTCGAGGAGCTTGAAAGGCCCTGAGATTATTTCTTGAAGTCTTTGGGATTGAAAGAGCAAGAGCAGGTGCCCAATTCATGGAATGAAGGTGATGTAGGTGAGGAGGTTAGAGTTTCTTCGGAGCCTGGGAGCTCGATGAATATTTTTCAACCTATAGTGAGTAAAGGTAAAGGCCCTAAAACAATAAATACGCCCTCGAAAGAAAAATATCCAGAAACCCCCATGGAGGAGTCCCCTCGCATGCAATTGAGGGCTTCCACAAAAAAGGGGAAGGAAAAAAAAAGTGGCAAATCTTCCAACTTGCATCCACCTACATTGAAAACACCACAGAGGTCTCTGTCATCCAATCATTCATATGAAAACCCAGAAACCCCCATGAAGCAGCAACCAAATAAACCTCTAACCTGAATGAGAGGGAAAATTGGACCTAGTTCACGCAGCAAGGAAGTAATTAAAGGGAAGGTTGTTATTGCAGAAGCTTCACCTAAAACACCCCCTACAACCATATAGGATAGGAAAAGGACAGGCGAGCAAAACATTGAATTTCCAAGAAAACCAAAGAGAAAGACTAGAATTACAAATCAATTAAGGGTGAACTCCAAGGATTTGTTCAAGCCATCATTAAAAGACTCCCATCCAATTCTGATCGAGGATGATGAGAGTCTTGAATTTTCCAGTATGGAGGAAATGGCAGTCAATGTGTTGAAGGGAATGACAATGAAAAAGGAGAAATCAAAGTCTAGCAAGAATGAGGCTAGAGAAACGCCTTTTGTGACAGTGAAAAAGGAGTATCCTTCAGACTCTAGTCAATAAGGAATACATGATTATGGATTTGATCATGAGCAAGATTCTATTGGCACATTGCCACATGCAGGGGATCCTTGTCACAGTTTACAAGACATTAAACCAAAATTTAAAAATGACACTAAAGGAACATGGGTCCACTAAAGGAACTAAAGGGAAAGAACCTGAGGTTATACAGAGTCATAATATGAGGACAAGAAGCAGAGCACTGACTAACCACATAAATTTTAGCACAGAGCAAGAAATGAAGAAGATGCAGTTTGAGGTCAAAACAGAGAGGGTTGATGACAACCAACAAGTGCATAAACTGAAGCGTCATGTCCAGACCTTGCAACACCACAACCAGGAATTAGAGAAATTGTACTCCAGACTTCAGAATAAGTATCAAAGACTAAAGAAGAAGCACCAGAAGACTTGTTGCTTTCTAAAGGAGATAATTTGAAGGAGCGCCTAAAGTAGCTTCCAACACATCCAGTTATCTCCCAGTTGGCCTCCAACAATGCGCATGGACACCAGTGCTCGATACAGAACTTAGTTTTTTCAGTCCTATTTAGTTTTTGTCAAAGTTCGATTCACTCCAGCATATGCATCAATCTAGTTTTATTGCTAGTAGCATTTTTTAGTTGTTTAAAGTTCAAGATTGTTTAAATTAAGGCACAATAAGTGGTCATTTGTGTTTGATATGAACCACTTATTTTGTTAAGTCAAGTTTTAAGTATACATTACTATACTCTAGCAGTATTTTAGTTTAGTGAATAAGTTGTTTTCTAACTAATAGTGTAAGAGTTAAGCCTCAATTCCAGATGAACGAGAGCCTCTACAACTTTGATAGATATGCAATTTTTGTATGTTTTGAGGGTTCAGTTTTTGGGGAAGAATATCAATAAATCAGACTGGTTGAACTTGTTCTATGCATGGATTAAAGTTTTCTACCTGGTGAAGATACTCTTGATGACAGTGTGTTTTTGTCCAAATCTACATGTGTTTTTATCTTATCTTGAATGCAGTTTTTTATTTGTGCAAAGTACATTTCATTTCCTTCAACTATTGTATAACTTATCTTTACTAATATGTAGCATGTAGAACAACTAATGTTTTAGTGAAGATTTGTTTTTATTGCAACCTCTAGGAGTAATTGTGTTTAGATAGATGTTTAATGCCTTAAAATACCATTTTAAGACTTAAACTTATTGCAGCATATAATTCATTGAGTTGTTTGTTGTTTCCCTTTTTTTTTACCTCTATTATCTCACTAGTCTGTCATTTGTGTGCCACTAGCCAAGGAGTACCATCATCCATATATTTTTTCCATATCATCACCATATTCTTTTCTTGGTAAACTAACCCTCCAACTTACCAACAAACTTAATTAATCAAAAAACCAACCATTCCAAAACTTGAGGTGACCTAGCTCTACCCTTTAGCAGTCAGGTGCAGATTTTAGGACCAACACCATGGAAACCTTGATATATCATAGGGTCAAAAAAACATTGTTTAGGGCCTCAAAATGCGTCGAAAATTCAGGACCTGAAAAACTAGAGAAAAAACTACCAAGATGGGGAAACATTATGAGTAAGTGGAAGAGGTGGGTGGCCACCGATATCCAACTAGATCAATTTCCCACCCTTAGGAATAAATGGTCCCCATTCTGTTAAGTGCCTCCATCAGATGGGAAAACTCATGTTGAATTTGAATCATGGTGAGCCACTTTCCTTAGTGAAGAAGTTGTCATGCTTTGAAAACTTGATAGAGTTGTATGTTATGTTGGTGGGTTCCCTTCATCATGGTGTCTATAATTAGTCCACTCAACAAATTTGACTACTCTATCTGCCTCAATCTGAGCATGGGAGGACTCATCCTTTGTAAATGAAATGGGTAGAACTATGTCAATGGGGGGAAATAGTTGGAACCCTAAGCACCCCTGAAAAGGGTTGTGGCCAATAGAGTTGTGGAGGATTGTATTGTAACTATGTTGAACATATGGAAGGCTCTCATCTGATGTATGTGGATGATTGGAGTTGTACATGCACTGGATATGCACAATCATCCTATTGACCACCTTTGTTTTCCCATTTGTTTATGGATGGAAGGTAGTCAATTTGGTCAGCTTGGTATCCATCAAAGACCATGGGCTAGACCAAAAAGTACTCAGGGACCTACTATTCCTATTTGAAATAAAGGTCCGTGGTAGCCCAAAATGAATCCAAACACACTCAAACAAAACCTTAGTAATGGATTTTGTTGTGATACTCTTTTTGCACATTTCTAAAATAGCCATCTTATAGAACCCATCGACAACCACAAAGAAAAAATCATTACCATGCTTGGTGGAGGGAAAACCTGACAAGTAACCATGGATACTAACTCCTAAGGATTTTATAGGGTAGGTAGAGGAGTGTACAACGCATACTTCTTAATGGTAGGCTTAGTGATGGCCCAGATAGTGCATGATTTGATATACCTGTTGACGTCTTATCAGATTTTTGGCTAACAGAAATATTCTGGAGTATTGTTATTATCTTCTCCACACCAAAGTGTCATGCCACCAGACTTTAATGTGCCTCCCAAATTATATTTTCACTCTCGCTTGAAGGAATGCAAAGATGGCCTAGATAACACAAAATTGCATCCTAGAGGTGAAATTTTGGAACTTTTTTACCTATGCCCAGTGTTTGATATGTAGCAAAGAAATTGGGGTCATTGCCACACAATTAGGGCAACTCAGAGGTCTCATGCTGACAAGAGTTAAGAATTGTGGTTAGTTCCAAAATCAGGGGTCGATTCAAGCAATTTGCAACATCGTTTTTGATGCCCTTCTTGTACTTAATGTTCAACTGGAATTGTTGCAAGTACACGGACCAATTATGATGGTGATCATTTTGTAACTTTCCCTATGTTTGCATGAATTGTGGGGGCTTATGATTAGTGTGGATGATTGTTTCCTTTCAGGAATACAATGCTTCCATTGTCAGCATGCTTGCACAATGGAGTACATCACCTTGACATAGGTGGGATACCTGTGAACAACATACCAGAGTGTCTCTCTTTAATAGGCCACCAAATATCCATATTGAATGAAGACTACACCGATTGCATAGTCGAAGGAATCTATCTCAATCTTGAATGGTTGTTGCAAGTCTTGCAAAGTGAGGACTAGTGTCAAGTTGAGGCGTCATTTCAGATCCTCAAATGCTTTCTATTGTGACTTGGACCAGGAAAAATTGGCTTTAGCTTCACCCTTGGTCACTTGGCTTAAGGGCCAAGTGATATGAGAGAAACCTAACATGAACCTACAATACAAGTTGACAAAGCCTAAGAAGTTGTAGAGCTCTGTTAGAGTCATCAAGGATGTCCAATCATGAATGACTTGGATCTTGTCTAGGTCCATGTGCACCCAATGTTCATCCACGATCTCTTCTAGATACTAAATTCTCTACATGTCAAATGTAGAGTGCTCTGGATCTGTTGAATGTGTTGTGAATGTTCTACCCAATTTCTATTGAATATTAATATGTCATCCAAATATACAACCAAAAAAGAGTTTGTGAAAAACTAGAATATATTATCCATCATGAATGTTTCATGAGCATTAGTCAACCCAAAAAGCATGACAAACCACTCAAAAAGGCCTTCTTTAGACTTGAAGGTAGTATTCCATACATTAGTATGCTCAATAGGAACCTGGTGGTAGTTTGAATTTGAATCAATCTCACTAAAGAATTGCTTGGCACCCTTAAGATAATCAAGAAGATCATCAATCCAGGGGATAGAGTATCAGTTATTGATAGCCATTTTTTTCAAAGCTCTATAATCAATACAAAGTTTCCATGTCATGTCCTTCTTCTGCACTAATATAATTGGGATTCGACAAGGTGAGGATCTTGGCCAAAGTGGCCATTTTGGATGAGATTGTCAATTTTACATTTTATTTCCTCATTCTCCATAAGTGAGCATCTATATATCAGGACATTAGGTAAATGAGCACCAGATATCGAGTCAATTGAATGTTTGACCGGGCAATGTAGAGGAACCCCTGTAACTGAAGTGAATATATCTTTGTATTACTCTACAATGGTGTCCACATACTTTTTTTGTGTAGAGAGGCCTCATGCTAAGGTCATGGCGGTCGCAATGATCTTTCATTCACCTTTTGAGCTAACCATGAAGAGGACAAAATTTTTGGTCTGAGAGATTACCTCTTGGCACTGCTTTGTCAAAATCAAGGAAATTGCAGTAGTCAGAACTACCTTTGGTTCCTTATAGATTTGATCTTCCAAAGAAACAATGACACTGCAAGGTCTGGACTCATAAGTAGCATGATGTTTCCAAATATATGATTGTCATAAAATAACATCACAAAATTCAAGTGGGGAAACATCACACGGTACCTCATCTTTGAAGGGATTGATATCATAGGACAAGTGACAATCTTGGCTAACATGAAGGTCTCATCCCTAGCTCAACCAACCAATGGTGCATGGTTAGAGGTGTGGAGTTGATAACATATCCAATATATTCATGACCTCGGTCAAGATCAAGTTCTTCTAGCTACTATTGTCAACAATGAAATGTAGTGGAGTCCCCTTCACCCACATCTTTGAATGGAAGAGGCACTCCCCCTCCACAGACTCCTCTAAATATTTTAGTTGAATGTTTGTAGTTCCAATGGTAGCAATGGGTTCTGCATCAATTATCCACTTTCCCTTATATCTCTATGAATCAAAATCTAGTCCAAATTCTAATTCTTTTTCTTTCAGCTCGGCCAACAATGATTGTTTAGAGAGACATTTATTAGTGTTGTACCAAGGGATTTTTGGGTATTCACACCACTTTCCATGTTCCTTCTTTTCCTTCACGTTACCCTTTTTTTTCCTTCTTAACATTCCCATTACCCTTATACACACATAGACCTTCCCAATTGTGAAAGAATTGTCTCAATCGGAGCTCGTATGTAAAAGTTATGCCTCCCACAAGATGACCTGCCTTATTGACCACCATGGTACAAGTGGATGCCACATCAGCCCCCATTTCTCAAATGAATGGAGCTAGCCACATGTGGATTTTCAAGAATATCCTAGAAGGTCCAAACCTTATCGCTAATTGAAGGTTGAGGAAGTCAATACCCTAACCCTATACGATTATCAGGTGATGTTAAATGTCGCCCCGCTAGGAGTTCCATTCTTTAGGATTGTACTTATTCCATATCTGAGAAAAAACATCTAGGAGTGGTGTTTTGAGTGCATAATAGAGGAGGAGGAATATTTAGTAGCAACATGTCATGCCATAGTGTCATAGTCAACTTCACAGTGAGTGCCCATTCCTTTGTATCTGCATTTTGATAACTAAAGCAAAGAGAGCAGAGCATAGGCCTCACCTTCAAGTTGGGTTTTCTCCTGCATTGGTTTTCCCAAGGTAAATATTGTTTTTATTTGTGTGGATGGTGGTTTTTTTCATTTGTATGTCTTTTTATTTTTGTAATTCAATTAATTTCTATAAAAATGGAGCAATACGCTAGAGATAACAAATATGAAATCTAAGGAAATAAACCTACATAATAAATATTTCATCATATTATAAGATCTATTGTGATGAATTGTTCCAGTGAAATATCCATGATATTTTACAAATAATATTGGTATCAGAGTAAGTTTCTTTGGAGAATTTGTGGGAAGTTGTCAGATTCAAGAATTGGCTTAAGAAGAAAGTTGCAGAACCCTAGACATGGCGGATGGGTCTGTTAACAACAAACCTTGAGATCCAATAGAAGAGAGATTTGTGAAGCTAGAAGAGAAAATATCTAGTATCTCTTGCAATATGACCCTCCTCAGGGTGCCACTAGCAAACAATATTGGACCATTCAGAGAGGTTGCAGGCTCTAACTCAGAGATTAGATGAGAGGGGAAACCAGAAGGTAATGAACACACAGAAAAGGAGTCGAGGAAAGCACCCGAGAAAGAGAAACCAAGTTCCAATGTCATTATCCCTTCACAGTATTTATTTAAAATGGAAGTGAAAGTGGATATCAAGCCATACCAAGGTGATATCAATGCAATAAATTTGAATCATTGGTTGCAACAATTAGAGGTCTATTTCAGTGTTCAAAATATAGATTAGGAGTGGACGATTTCATTTTCCATACTGAAATTAGATGGACATCCATTAACCATGCTGGGAAATTCACACAGCGACACTTAGGCTGGAGGGAAATCGACCAATAACTAAGTGGGAGAATTTCAAAACCCTCATTAAGTCCCAATTCTACCCTATTGGGTATGTAAAGGACCAATGGATACGTTGGCATTACTTTAAGCAAAGGCAAGGGTAGAGTGTGTAGGAGTACACCATCGAATTCAAAAATATGGTTATCATGTTGGGTATCTCTCCCAAGACCCCATAGGTATTCCCCAAATATATGGGGGGTCTAAACAGTAATTTGTTAAAGCAGGTGATTCTCTTCAATCCCATGATAATTGATGAGGCATGTGTGGAAGCATAGTATCTGGAAAACATATGCCATAAGAAATGACATTGAAGTGGTTCCAAACAGAAGGAGCACCAAGACACTTCCAAGGAGGGGAAGAAGAAGTGGAAAGGGAAATACAAGAAGATGACAACCATTGCACATTGGTGCAAGGACCTAGGTAACCATTGTAACAATTGAAATAATGATGGTCACACTAAAGAAAAGTGTTGGAAACTACATCCTGATTTGAACCGTAATAACCATAAGAATGATGTCAAGAAAAAGAACCTTCTAGCCACATATTCAAGAAATCAAGTAGAGAGAATCTTAGATGTGGATCAGAAGATTGACTACACTTCAATGCAGAAGGAGGTGAATCTGAGTATCCTTCGTCACCAAGAAGAGAAGGAGATGAAAAAACTCTTCCATATCAAGATCTAGGTTCAATCCATTATCATAGCAGTCGATCTAGTCAAGAAGCTTGGGTTGGAGGTTCATGATCATTCTAGCCCATATTCATTGGGGTGGGTTAAAAAGGATGCAAAGATCAAGATCTAAGACCAAATTTCTTGTAGGTGTATATTTTATTGATGAAATGGAGTTATATGTAGTACCCCTTGACATGTGTGGAGTAGTTTTTGGAAGACCCTACATGTATATGAGGAATGATATCTTCATGAGGAAAGAAAACTATTAACCCTTGATCAAGGATGGGAAGTATTTCATCATCAATGCACATAAAGGTAAATAAAATTTCTCACTAGTAAGTTCCAACCAAGCCAAAAATTTGATTAGTTCAAGTAAGAAGTATGTTTTTATTTTCTTACGAGAGAATCAGCCAGGTGATGAATCGATAAGAGAAAATTCATCCCTGGAGGTATGTACTAAAGAGAAAAAACATCAGTTGAAGGAGTTTCTACAGGCATACATAGGAGTGTTCTAGGAGACTAAAGGGATACAAGCTAAGAGGAAAGTGGAGCATGATATACAATTGTTGCATGACTCCCCATTACCCAATATTGGGTTGTATAGAGAGTTTTATCTAGAAGCAAATGAAGTGAAGAAACAGTTGTTCCAACTGCTAGAGCAGAGAGAAATTAGACCAATCACCTCATCGTGTGGGTCACCTATCATCATAGTACCCAATAAGGATGGGAATTTTCAGATGTGTCTCGACTACATATCTTTGAACAAGATTACACTCAATAATTGGTACCCTCTGCCTAGAATTGATGATTTGTTAGAATAGTTGCAGCATGCCAAGCACTTCACCAAGTTGATCTCAAATCAAGATACCACTAGGTACATGTCAAAGAAAAAGACACTTGAAATACTACTTTCAATACAAAGCAAGGTTTGTATGAATGGTTGGTCGTGCAATTTATTTTATGTAATGCACCAGCGACATTTATGAGACTCATGAATGATATATTGCATCCATATCTATATTAATTTGTTATAGTTTATTTGGATGATATATTGATTTATATCTCTACTTATGAGGAGCACATTTCACATCTCATGCAAGTGTTAGAGACTCTGAAAAAGAACCAGTTGTTGGCTAACCTCAAGAAATGTGAGTTTGTTTAGTAGTCATTGGTGCATTTGGGGTATGTTATTGGAGGAGGGGAGCTCAAGATAGATCCTGCTAAATTGGAGGCCATCATAAAATGGTTAGTTCTTACTAATATCATTGAAGTTAGGACCTTTATTGGGGCATAATAATACCTGTAGAATTTCATCGCATCCATTTCAATGGTAGGTGCATCACTCCACACCATAACAATGAGAAGTAAGAGTTTACAGTGGGGAAAGAATTAACATAAATCTTTTGATGAGATAAAATGAAAGATTATTCAAACACCAGTTTTTCATTTCCTAAATTACAAAAGACTTTTGAAGTGGAGACATATGCAAGTGGGTATGTTATGGGAACAATTTCGATGTGAGGTAAGCTAGTATGCTATCATTCTAAAATGTTTCATGGGGGAGTCTTAAACCACCCTATATATGATATGGATATCTATGACTTGGTTCAAGATGTTAACAATCAGAAGCACTATTTCATGGGAAAGGAAACCATTATCCACATACATCACTAGCCACTACAATATTTGCAGGCCTAGAGTAAGCTTCATCAAACCAAACATTACAAGTGGATGGGGCTTTTGCAGCAATTTCATCTAGTCATTGGGTATAAGAAGGGAGACACTAATAAGTTGTAAGACATTCATTCAAAGACAACCACATCCAATATTATAGTTTTGGGAACTCTTACTCACATGGAGACTTTTACCCATGATGCATACAAAGAGACATACATAGAAGATGAGGACTTCAATGGGGTATTTCAGTAGTTACGTGGCCAAAGTCAAGGAGAAGAAGGTGACAGTAAGGCTGACTATCATCTCCAGAATGGGTTACTCTATAAGCTATACAAGTTATGTGTTCCTAAAAGTGAAATATTTCAACTTATCAGAGAGGCTCGCACCTCCAAATTTTCAAGACGTTTTGGTGTTGTGAAGATAGTTGCTAACTTAGAAAGATATGTGTATTGTCCTGAAATGAAAGAAGAAGCAGCATGGTATATTAGAGCATGCATACTTTGTTTTACCAACAAGACTAATAAGACAAAGAAAGGTCTATACCATCCCTCACTTGTACCCACTTGACCTTGGGAAAGCATTTCGATGGATTTTATCGGAGGTTTACCAAAAAGTAGGAAGGGACATGACTATTTATTTGTGGTAGTTGACAGGTTCAACAAGATGTGCATTCTTATGCCTTGTAAAAAGACCATCAAAGGGAAAGAAGCAACAAACATTTTCTTTCAACAGGTCTGGGTGCACTTTGGGATACCAAGGAGCATCATGTCAAACAAGGATACCATATTTCTCAATGTCTTTTGGACTATACTTTGAGAGAATATGGGGCCTAAGTTGAAGATATATACAACATTCCATCCATAGAAATATCGGCAGACTGAATTATTAAATAGGACTTTGGTGCAAGCTTTGAGGGGTTACAATCAAAGGCATTTGAAGACCTGGGATGAAAATGTGATCTATATTCAACACATGTATAAGTCCACACTTATACTTGTAAGTCCCCTTTTGAAACTTGATTTGGGTGTTTTCTTCCTTCGCCCTTGGATGTTGTATATGGACAACAAGGAGGAGTGAGGGAAGAAATCACAAGAGAAGTGTTGAAAGTAAAGAAATTTGTTGAAAATATTAGGTAGATCCATTTCAATTAGAGGAGACAATAAAGAAGTCACAGGAAAAGTATAAGGCAAGACATGATCAACACAGAACCGAAAAGTCATTCAAAGTGGGAGACAGAGTTTGGTTACAGTTGAATAAGGAAAGACTATAGGGTCCTGGCAAGAATATCAAGGCTCTGTGAATGAATTTGAAACTCTATGAGGCTTCTATGTTGGATCAAGAGGAGGAGCATGTCCTACCTAGAATAGAGGAATTATCACAGATGCTTAGGTAGAGTTGGTAGAAGACATAATTTTGCAGTGGAATTCCATAAATACAAGACAAGGGAAACATGACCTTTGGTGGATTGGGTTGAAAAGATAACTTCCAGGAAAAGAAAAATGGTACTCTAGAGAAAAGGTAGAGGAAAAAATTCCTCACGTTATTCAATAAATATTTTTGGGATTAAAACTCTCTAAATGGGGAGGTATGATCTAGATTGGATCATCATATAATGTTTCATCTATGTTAGTATTTTTTGGGTGGAAAATTGGAAGAATCGTCTTGCAGGGCCATTTTAGCACAAGTCTTGGTTTGGAAAATTGGGTCTGAAACCTTCTAGACAAATTTTGAGTAATTAAATGACATGTTTTGGTCAAGAAAACCCCTAGATGCTAACAAAAAATTTCTACACATTGATACCTTTCCAACGGTGCAAGAATCACCTCAATTAGAGATCATATGTGAATGTTACACCTCTAGCAATTTGACCTACCTTGTTGACCACCATGGTATGAGTGGATGCCACATCATCCCCCATTACTCAAACATGTGGGGCTAGCCATGTGTAAATCTTCAATAATATTCTATAAGGTCCATACCTTATCACTAATTGAGGGTTCACGAAATCATAACCCTAACCCTAGATGGCTATCAGGCTATGTTAAATACTAGCATGCTTGGAGGAGAAGGAGTTCCATTCGTTAGCATTGTACTTGTTCCATAGTTGACATCGATGTTCTAATATCCCTAGGCCGAACCCAATGGTGAATGTAAAATGAAAATGTACTTAAGTTGGTGAGTTGTTTGATATCATTTTGTATGCACCTTTCATGGCATTGTGCGCGCAGTACCTGCGCAGTAAAATGATGAAGTGTGCACATTCAAGGATACTGCGCGCAGTAACTTAAGTGAGTGTGATTTTGAGGCCAGGGAGCCTTTGTGTATATGCTATGTTTTATAGGTTGGTGAGCCAATTATTATAAGTTAGTATGCTTATGTTTTGATTAGGCCAGAGAGCCTATATGTTAAAGGTCAGTGCACCTATTTTTTACATGTATCATCATTAATATAAAATACATCGTTGCGCGCAGACCGACCATGATAAAAGAGTATGGGGGACTAAACTCCACTAGTTATGGAAAGGATGGGGACTAAGAGTTAAGGAAAATCGCCTAAGCTAGGGAGCTTAAGCCAAAAAGGAATATTATATTAATATTTCTTAAAGTATAAAGTATGGATAATTATTTTATCCTAAGTTCTAAAGTTGGGGACAAGTGGGCCAAAGTAGCTCCCAACATGAAAAGTGTCGAGTTGGGGACATGCATACATATTGTTTGGGCTTAGTTCATTTCCTATAATTCTTTCCATCATTCAGTCATCCAGTCAATTATCCATGATCATTCACACACCCATTGAGATATCCTGCGTATCTTCATGACTGTACATGAACCTGTGTTTGTATCCATATATGTTTGTGTAGCTGGTTAGCTTGGGAGTTGGACTGAAGAAGCGGGTTGTCGGGCCCGTGGGATATTGAAGAGGTGGGTTGTCAGGCCCGTGAGAAATTTCTCTCTGGGTGAGAGAATTGTTGGGGAATTGATTCCTGAAGGTGCTAAACTGCAGCTACATGGCTCTAAGACTTCCTGTCCGACTTGTTGTTGAAGCCCGAAAAGGAAGTGGGGCAGTCGAAGGACTGTTGAGAAGAGAAGGGGCACACTTCCTGGGTGGGACAGGCATGTGGGAAATGAGGGACTGTAGGCTGTTAGTTTGAGTTGTCACCTGTGACGGAGTCTTTCCTGTTGTCTATGAGCATTTAGCCTGGTTAGGAATCCCTTTACCCGAGTGGAGTTTAGTCCCATCTCGGGGGTGACTCACTGTTGAGAGTGATGAACAATGTGGTCTAAGGCTGGGAGGTTCGTGGAAGGTCTGCACACAGTTAGTGATATTCTTACCAAGATAAGTGTTAACTGTGTGATAAAATTATGTGTTGCATTGTCATTTACGTGTGTATTTTTATGGGTTTATCTTATGTATGGTTATATATGTCTTTATAATTATGGGTATTGCCCACATATGTTGCATGTATATGTTTACTATTATTTTCGTGTGAATCTGTGCATTTACAAATGTATTTGTATGTTTATGTTTTATATATATGTTTCCACAAGAGCTTTGTGTGTGTATATGTTTTAATTGCATGCATTTCGAAAAATTTATGTGGCATAGCTCAGTTGGGTGCTGAGTATGTTACAATATGTTCCGTAGAGAGAATGGAAGTGTTCTCTCGTGTATCGTGGCCCGGCCATGGGTGGTCGGGGATGTTACAACATGGTATCAGAGCTTCAGTTTTCAACACTGAGCCTGGATGGGCCGAGCAATTTGAGTGAAGTGAATTTTCATAGAGGATTGATTTCGAAATGGCCAAATTTCAGTTTGTAGAGCGTCCATGGAAAAAAAGTAACAACAATTGTGCAGAATTGGGAAAAACACCCCAATTTCTGTTGTTAAATTCATGGGAAAATTGAGAAATTCGGCCAAGTGCTAAGATATTCTTGAGTTAATATTTGTACTAGAAAATTCAGACCTGGAATTGGTCAAATTTGAAGTTACAGTGAAGCCATAACAGATGGAGCGAATTTTGTAATTAAAATTCTCAATTCGTGAATTGATTTTGGCTAAATTCGTTCCAGAAATGTCAACCCACAATGATCTGTTGTTGCAGAGGTTGAACTGGTGTTATTGGGGTGAAATTAAATGAATTTCATAGTTGCAGAATGTCTATGGTAAATTGGGGAAAAAGTTAAGCCAAAAGCCCAAATTTCTGCAGCGGAATTCACGAGGAATTGACGCGCATAAAAATGAATGTGCCCAGGTAGGGGCACTAGAAATGCATGTTGTGCAGTAAAAATCTTGTGATATGTAAAAATTGGGCACTACACAGAAAATATTGGTGTGCAGACGCACGCGCTAAATTTTGGCACCGCGCAGAAAAATGTTGGTGTGCGGGTGTGCGCGCTAAATTTTGGCATGGTGCAGCGCGTAGAGTGAAATGCGCGCGAAATATGAGCGCAATATAAAAATAATTGTGTGCAGTGGGTATTAGTACCAGAACCAAAACCGGGCACGGTGGATATTGGTGCATGACACGAATTAGCGCGCGCAAGTTATTGGCGCGACAAAGAAGCGACGCACAATGGTTATAGGTGTGTGGAGCATGATTTACCTTGTGTTGTTGATGCGCATGGAAAATATGGGTTTACAGGTTGAAATTTGTGCGCGAAGTCATTTGTAGGGTGAACAATAAAGGAAAACCAGCAAATTTCCGCGACATTTTATACTATTTGAACGTCATATTTTTGCAGCGCGTTTTTTAGGCCCTTAAGAGTGTTTTTAGGTACTAAAAAACAACAAGAACATAGTGTTCCAAGGCAAAATATCTCTCTCTCTCTCTCTCTCTCTCTCTCTCTCTC
>ML784661.1:93111-103650 GCA_009831015.1 Picea engelmannii | reverse complement strand
ACAGCACAAACAGTGGAGGGTAAATTTGAAGACCCATTTAACTTCAAAGAGCCATAACTTTCTTCTCTGGAATCATATTGAGGTGCAGGAGTAGTCAATGGAAAGATATTGAACCATAGAATATAGTTAGAGAGCTGAATTAAATTTGGACATCCTTCTGCAAATTCTTAATGGTCTCTACCATGTTCATGAATTAAGATATTGACTCTCATGAAAGGCTTATGAGAGTCAAGGAGAAGCAAGATGACTTCAACATGAAGTTAATGCAGAGATTGAATAGAATAGAAAATAAGTTGGATAAGGGGAATGGCTTAAGAAAATCAGGAAGTCATAGGTCTCTTGATGAGAAAAGAAGAGAAAGAAGTGTTAGCAGGAATCACCATCACTCCCTGAGGCATTCCAATAAGAGATCACACAGCATCTCAAGTCCATCTCCTGTCAGGAAGCATAAGAGTTTTGGGGTGGATGAACTGCGAGGATAAATTAACAAAATAAAACCTCTTACATTTGATGGTGAGCACAAGAAGGATGAAAATGCAGATACATGGTTGTTGGGAATGAGAAAGTATTTTCAATTGCATAATTATTCTTCTCATGCAGAAGGTAGAATTGTTATCTATCAACTCAAGGGAAAGGCATCCATGTGGTGGGATCATCTTGTGTAGGTGCAGTACATTAAAGAGAAAAGTGTTACTTGGAGGGAATTCAAGAAGTATTTTGAGAAGAAATACTTGGCTAAGAGATACTATGACAAGAAAATGAAAGAGTTCTTTGAACTCAAGCTTGGGAGTATGACCATAGATGAATATGAAAGAAGGTTTTTGGAATTGTTGAAGTATGTTTCTTTCATCAAGGATGAGACAGTTAAGATTCAGAGGTATTTAAGTGGATTGCCAACATTCATCAGTGAAAAAATACAGTATGATGATCCTAAGACATTGGAGGAGACCATAAGGTGAGCTAAATGCCTATATGATCAACAATAATCAAGGCCAACTTTCCAAAAAGCTTTAGAAGACAAAAATAAGTTCAATATGGATCAGAGGAAGAAGAGATCTAAGCCACCATTCTTCAGAAATAATCCTTAGAGACAACCAACTTCTAGAGAACCCAGAATGATTGAGACAGGAGGTCAAAGGCAAAGGAAACCACCTATTCAATGTTGGGGTTGCAAAGGAGATCATATGTTCAAAGATTGTCCTCACAGAGGTGAAAAAGTGAGGATTGTTCACAATGTACAACAAGCTGAAACAGTGGAGGACATGGGCAGAAATTTACCAAGGATATATGCAGCCCTGGAAAACAAACAAGCAGAGTATTAGTCACATATGATTGAAGTGGAAGGTATGATCAACAACCAAACCATTGTTATTTTAATTGATTCGGGATCTAGTCATAGTTATATAGATCCTAAGATGGTGGAAAGTTTGCATTTTCCAAGAAGCAAGCATGGAAAATCTTGGTTGGTGCAACTAGCTACCGAAGCCAAAATAAAAGTTGATGAGATGGTTAAGTCATGCCTTATGGACATGAATGGACTGAACACCAAGGCAGATTTGAACATCTTGCCTTTAGGTTCCTATGACTGTATAATTGGGATGGATTGGTTGGACCAACACCATGCTATCCTAGACTGTCATAAAAAGGCATTTACTTTCTTGGATGAGGAAGGGAACCTAAGGAAAGTGCAAGGAATTCCAAGGGTAGTAACCATCAGACAAATTTCAGCATTACAGTTGAAAAAATGTTACAGAAAAGGGTGTCAAATATTTGCAGCTCATATGGAAGAGACACCTAAAGATAAGGTATCAAATTTGGAAGATCATGTAGTCCTGGAATATTTTGAAGATGTGTTAAAGGAGGTACCAGGAATACCTCCAAAGAGAGATATTGATTTCTCTATAAATTTAATGCCTAGAGCAGTTCCAGTGTCAAAGACTCCTTACAGAATAAGCACACCAAAGTTGAAGGAGTTGCAAATGCAGCTTGAAGAACTTTTGAAGAAGGGGTATATACGCCCAAGTGTGTCACCTTGGGGTGCCCCAGTCTTGTTCGTGAAGAAGAAAGATTGGACATTAAGAGTGTGCATTGATTTCAAATAGTTGAATAAAGTGACTATTAAGAACAAGTATCCTCTGCCAAGGATTGACGATCTTTTTGATCAATTGAAGGATGCAAAGATATTTTCAAAGATAGATCTAAGGTCAGGATACCATCGGGTAAGGATTAAATAGGAACATATCAGCAAGACCTCGTTTAGGACAAGGTATGGTCATTATGAGTTCACAGTGGTGCCATTTGGGTTGTCAAATGCACCAGTTGTTTTCATGTGTTTAATGAATGGTGTTTTTCGAGCATATTTAGACAAGTTTGTCATTGTCTTTTTGGATAACATTCTTATATATTCTAAGTCAGAGGAAGAGCATGAACATCATTTGAGGATGGTGTTGCAAGTATTGAGGGAGCATCAGTTGTATGCCAAATTGAGCAAGTGCTCATTTTATCAAAAGCAAATTCATTATTTGGGACATATCATTTCAGAGGATGGGATAGCAGTGGATCCTGGGAAGATAGAAACCATTAGAGAATGGTCAGCGCCAAAGAATGTGACACAGGTCAGATCATTCATGGCCTTGCAGGCTAGTACAGGAGATTCATTGAAGGATTCTCAAAGATTTCACACCCAATCTCTTCCTTGCAAAGAAAGGGTGTGCAGTTTCAATAGACATTGGATTGTGAAAAGAGTTTCCAGCACTTGAAAGAATTATTAACAAGTGCTCCAATACTAAGGATTGCAAACCCAGATGAAGACTTCGTTGTATGCACAGATGCATGTAAAGGACTTGGTGGAGTCCTTAGTCAAAATGGATTTGTCATATGTTATGAATCAAGGAAGTTGAAGGAGCATGAAATACATTATGCCACTCATGATTTGGAGTTGGAATCCATAGTGCATGCCTTGAGAAAATGGAGACACTACCTCATTGGGTAAAGGTTTGAGCTCAGGACAGACCACAATGGCCTAAAATATTTATTTGATCAACCAACTCTAAATGCTAGGCAAAGCATATGGTTAGAATTTCTAAGTGAATATGACTTTGATATATGTTGGTCACTATAATTGCTTATTTAACTAAACAATCAAGTGCTACATAAATTGTCAACCCAGGGAAGTCTGTTTATTTCAAAGGTAATCACACACTATATATGTTCAATCTCAAAAGAAATCTAGATTTGTAGTAAAAATACATTAACCACACTTCGCCTTGAACAAACTGAAGTTCTACTTTGAATTACAGAAAAGCAACCTACCTATTGCAGAGCTCAAAGTTTAAAGAAATAATTATCCAAAGAATCCTGGATTACATTAAGAAATAACAACCTAGGAAAGAAATGTTTCAGGATACTGCAAAAGGAAAGACCAACTATTCTGTAACAGAGAACAGGACCCTATTCCCCAAGAAGGAATCTTTAACACCTGTTTCTGATCATCACACTTTCATGAACTCATTACTAATCGAAATGATTGACACACACTGAAGGCTAACTAACTCTTAACAGAGAACAAGACCCTATTCCCAAAGCAGGAATCTTCAACACCTGTTTCCGATCATCATACTTTCATGAACTCATTACTAATCGAAATGATTGGCACACATTGAAGGATAACTAGCTCTTAACAGATAACAGGACCCTATTCCCCAAGAAGGAATCTTCAGCACCTGTTTCCTATCATCACACTTTCATGAACTCATTACTAATCGAAATGATTGACACACATTGAAGGCTAACTAACTCTTAACAGAGAACAGGACCCTATTCCCCAAGCAGGAATCTTCAGCACCTTTCCCTGATTATCAAGCTTTCATAAATTCACCAAAATAGGATTGCTAACTAGAATGATTAACAGTTACCCAAGCATGAATCATATGAAAACAATGTAACAATCAGTAAAGTAGAGTTTCAGCAAAACAGAATTCAGTAAAGTAGAGTTTTAGCAAAACAGAGTTCAGTAAAGTAGAGTTTCAGCAAAACAGAGTTCAGTAAAGTAGAGTTTCAGCAAAACAAAATTTAATCAAGGCATGAACAGAAATAACACTAACACACTACAGAGCTAATGGGTGAATCTTGTGAAGAAGGTGGTCCCTCCCTTCTCACAAGATTCCCCTAAAACGAAAGAAACTAGAGATAAGTACTCAGAACAATCTTTTATTCATCTGTCAACCGTATCATATTACAATGTCTGAAGTAAAACACGTCCTTCTCTATAAATCCTTTCTTAGCCAAGAAGAAGGTCCTCTCTAATGATGATTTCCTCTTATTTAAAGAGGAGAATCCCCTCGATACCATTTGATCATCCAATTACATGTGTACATCTGAGTCATATTCTTAGTCAGATCAAATCTCTATACTAGAATAGGATATCCTGGTCTCCCGTAACAGAATGATATTACAATAGTTGAAAAGGTGTTGAGTGAGGTGTTGTTGTTGCGGCTGGAGTAACAACTTCTTTATTTATCTTCTTTTTACTGTTGTTGTATGTTGTTTCAGCATTGCAAATCGCGGGATGTTTCAGCAACGGGATTTGCATTCTGACTGTTTCAACAACGTGGTCTCACGCAGCAGCAATGGTTAATTCTGGCTCAAGGTGCGGTTGTTGTGGTCAGTGTAACAGCTTTGTGTGCATTGATGTTTCAGCATCGTAGACCACGAAGAGTGTAACAACTTCTTCTTGTGTGAGTTGTTGTTTCAGCATCGTGGACCACGGAGAGTGTAACAGCTTCTTCTTGTGTGAGTTGTTGTTTCAGCATCGTAGACCACAAACTGTTTCAGCCACGGGGTTTGCGTTCTTTGACTTTCAGCAACGGGCCTTTAAACAGCAATGCTAATCTGCAGTTCGAACTGTTTCAGCACTTATATATTTCTAATCAACGGTTAAGTACGAGAGTAATGTAAAATTATATGCAAAATAGATTAAACATATAGCAAAGAGAAGAGACGTTGTATACCTTTAGGAAGATAGGGTAGGGTGATAATGTGAGCTTAAATGTGAGTGAAAAAAGGATGTAATGGTAGAAAAAAGTGTGAACAAAAAGGTACATTATAGGGTCCTAACATCCCCCCCAACTTAAAAGGTTGCATGTCCTCAGACAACTTCAATTTGAATCAGAATCTGAATACCGACTCTGAGCGTGCAAGTTACTTAAGCAGTAGCTATGGAAAGTGTTGTCTGTTGGAGCTCTGAATCCTTGAACGCGTTGTAGCCTTTGCCAAGATGTTGTTTCAGCCTTCTTGGGCAACTTATAATGGACTTGATATTTCTCTGCTGGCATTCACAGGATAGGAAAATGAAACTGATAACCTATCCAGCTTTCAGCACATTGTTGAACACACTTAATGTAGCTAGGTACCCTGGAGATTGCTATCTCAAGATTAGTGGGGCTAAAGGGATTGTGTTCCTGTCTTTTCCCAGTAGATTGTTGCCAAAACATGTTATTTGCTTGTAGGGCAGCAATCTCTGTGGATTTAATGAACTATTGACAATCCTGAAGCACTGTTGTTTGTAGTTGCTGAATGTGTTGAGTCATCCCTGGTTTCTTCAAAAACTGATAATACTTTGTAACAAAGGTGGCAGCATTTTGTGGTTCTGGCTGTATCTAGAGAAGGCGGTTATCCTCGTTATGCTTGGCAGCTAGGAAGTCATCCTGCCATATAATTTGATTGTTAAGGAAGGAGGTGAGTGCCCAAATCTGGATGTCACCAACAAGAGGGTTAAGGTTAAGCTGTCGGTTCTCAGGGATGGCCTCATTATGAAAATATACCTCACAGAGGAGGTGTTGATCCATAGCAGAGGCTTCTGCAAAGGTTTTAACAAAATCTGCTGGATTTAACACTGCATGGGGTCCACCTTCTTTGATTGATTTAATCTGAAAAAATGTAATTCGTTCCATGAGGAACAGAGAGTAATTGTAAGATGGTTTCCGTGCAGCCAACAAATTTTGTGCCAAGTCAAACATCAGGGGCAATTTGCCTTTTAGCTCTTTATTTTGTTTCTTATGGGCACGAGATTCCTGACGTGTTTGCTCCAAAGCTTCCCAGTTTGAATAGATATGGTTTAGCCAGAGTAGTATGTGTTATTGCAGGCTTTTGTCCTGTGTAACAGCAGACTATTTTTTCCATTTGTCCATTATTGTCTGCTCATCCCATGGTTGAGTTTGTGTTTCAGCATCACAAGTGATAGGCTGAGGTAGGGTCTGAGTGGCTTGTTCCACAAATGTGTGGGTATTGATTTGACTAGGAGGGGCAGATTCATCAATAGGCAATGTTTGTACAACTTTATTAACAAAAACAGGGGCTTCAGATTTGACAATTGTTGTAGGCCAGGGTTCACTTTTAATTTTGGAAGGTCCTGCTGGTTCTTGTGTAACAGCAGGGTTTTCTTCTTTGACTGCAAAAGTCGTAGGTGCAGGGGAAGCTCCTGGCATTGGAATTTGGATTACTTTGTAACCTGTTTGATAATAGATGTCCCCACATTGACTACACATATACTCTCTACACCAATTCTCTGTTGTATTTTCTTCTGTCATGGTCGCTATGCGAGCTAGGGTATATAATTTAAGTTCCTTCTCATAGGCTTCCTTTGCCATGACTAGCTCTTGTTTGTAGGCTTCCAGTTCAGACCTTAGGAACTCATTTTCTTGTAAGACAGAGGCCATTGTTGGTTCTGGAAGAGGGGTGACTGGTTCTTGTGTAACAATCACAGCCGCACTAGCTGGTTCTTTTGGAGCAGGTACAGGATCGGCAACTGATTCTTATATTTCAGCTTCTTGATGTAGAGAAAGTAATGTTGCAGCACCCTGGGCATATGATTCTTGTATCTCAGTAACAATATCAGCAGCTAGTTCTTGTGTTTCAGCTGTAGCTAGTTCTTGTGTGACAGCTATAGCTGGTTCTTGTGTTTCAGCTACTGAATGAGTAGCTGGTTCTTGTGTTTCAGCTACTGAATGAGTAGTTGGTTCTTGTGTTTCAGCTACTTGATGAGTAACTGGTTCTTGTGTTTTAGCTACTGAATGAGTAGCTGGTTCTTGTGTTTCAACTACTGAATGAGTAGTTGGTTCTTGTGTTTCAGCTACTTGATTTGAAAAGGATGATGTCGCAACACATTGGGCCTCTGGTTCTTGTGTTTCAGTGCCCGTGGGTGGAATAGGTAAAGATTCTGGAATTTGGGAGGTTGGAGGTGTACGAGGTTTTAACCGAATGGGTTGGGGATCTAGGGCAGTGGTAGTAGTGGTTGTTCTTGTTGATTCCCTTGTTCGTTTTCTTTGTAAAAAGGGAGGAAAGAAAGGAATTTGCTTTCATTTGCATGGGGGTTTTTCCTCAGTGATGGGACAAGGAGAGTTGTCTGGTTCAAAATCATCGCTAAGGATATGAACGGTAGGAGTGGATGATTCTGGTAAGATGTGGGGCGGGCTTGGTATGGTAGGAGGGTTGATTGGATTAATTGGATCTGTAGGCGGACTGTTAGGTGCTTCCGGAGGGTCTGGAGGGTTTTGTAGTTGTTGTTCTTGAATATTTTCAGGATATTCAACAGCTTCTTGGAGATCTATAGGTGGGTTGTTTGGGAGAGGGTTTTGTTGGGAAAAACCCTTTTGGATAAGTAGTTGAGTGAGGTGATGATAGGTGAGGGAAAGGGAGGGATTTTTAGCCTTTTTACAGTAGTGCGACATATTTTTAAGACATCCGAGCAGATAATAAGGAATTTTCACCAATCTAGCATGTCGTAAATGAGACAACAGGGCAAAATCATACTGGTAGACTACCTGGTATTGGCCTTCATAGGTAAGGTAGTGCTTGACAAATTCTGCAACTTTCGGCCATGGAGGCAGCAACGAGCTGAGTCGGACACCCCGACCTTTAGGCTCAATTTGTTCCCCTGGAAAGAGGAAATCCTGTTGGGCATTAAGGATGATATGTTTGCGGCTAAACCAGCGAATGCCATTGGCAGGGAGACCCGAAACCTGTGCTATATCCTCCTCTGTAACTGGAATCCGAACCCCTTGAACAATGGAGTGATCTTCCTAGAGATTTCGAGCAAATTGAAGAACCTGTTGTTGATCAAATCCCTGTAGCCTCTGAAAATAACCTAGTCATCCTGCTTGCAGAAAAATTTGATAAACTTCTGGATAGAGTTCTAACAGGGCTATTGTGGCAGGTTTGTACCGTATAATAGGGCCTCCCATAGTTAACAGCTCAGTAAAATGCACCGTCAAAGAGTCGAGTAACCGCTTCTGTGCAGAGTGAGTGTTTCAGGTGAAGGCATGCAAATGGTGGTGAAACAAACGAAAGGATGGTAAAAAAAGAATGACGGTGGTTGGTTCGTGTGAAATGATGGTAGAAGATTTCGATATCCCCCCCCCCCTTCAAGTACGGCTGAAATAATGATTTTACATGAGTGGTAATTATGAGTTGGGATCTTCTCATTAACTATAGTTCAACTGTATTTACATATAAAGTTTACATACCTCATCTTTACCTTTTGATTCGTAAACAAATTATAGTGCTTGTCCATAATAGTTATGCAGTAGCTATGGAGGAGACTTGTGATTTGTTAGAGAAGTTGTATCAAGGATTTGTTTAGCGGAAGGACAAAGTGTAATATTAGAGCGAAAAAGCTTATTGACAGAGAATGTTGAAAAGTTGGTGTTTCAGCAACAGGGAAAGAATAGAGAAATGTTTGCTGAAGGGTGATGTTTGCAGAATACTGTTGAGGAAGTGGTGTTTCAGCAGTGGCGACATGTTGCTGAGGAGTGGTGTTTTAGCGATAGAGAGAAGGGAGAAAAAAAATGTTGAACAGTGGTGTTTCGGCAATGGGGCAAAATGGCGAAAAGTTGCGGAACAGTGGTGTTTCAGCAATGGGGAAAAAGGGCGAAAAGTTGTTGAACAGTGGTGTTTCAGCAATGGGGAAAAATGTGAAAAATTGTGGAACAGTGGTGTTTCAGCAATAGGGAAAAATAAAACAAAAGGTTGTTGAACGGTGGTGTTTCAGAAATGGGGAAAAATGTGAAAAATTGTGGAACAGTGGTGTTTCAGCAATGGGGGGAAAATGGAGAAATTGTTAAACAGTGGTGTCTCAACAATGGGGAAAAAGGGAGAAATTGTTGAACAGTGGTGTTTTAGCAATGGGGAAAAAGGGAGAAATTGTTGAACAGTGGTGTTTCAGCAATGGGGAAAAAGAAAACAAAAGGTTGTTGAACAGTGGTGTTTCAGCAATGGGGAAAAATGTGAAAAATTGTGGAATAGTGGTGTTTCAGCAATGGGGGGAAAAGGGAGAAATTGTTGAACAGTGGTGTTTCAGCAATGGGGAAAAATAGAGAAATTGTTGAACAATGGTGTTTCAGCAATGGGGAAAAAGGGAGAAATTGTTGAACAGTGGTGTTTCAGCAATGGGGAAAAAGAGGAAGTAATGTTTCACAAGATGAAGCTTGGCTCTTCTTGAATTAAGATCGTCCTTCCTTGGTAGGCCTTTTCTTTAATCGAGAATCTGCAAAGATCAATTGTAACATGCCATTTCTTAACAGGGATTATTAGTAGACTAAATCTAATATAATCTAATACTAAAGAAATTGATTTCAAAAAGAATTATTTGCAATGAGGGGTAGGAGGCCCCTCTAAAAAGAGGTAATGAGAGTCTGCCACACATGTGGCCTTAAAATATTCTTTGGAAATAGGGCACTGGTACAGACGAAGCCTATGACCATTTAAAAGTAACGGTGTTTTAGAGTCATCGATTGTGAGGAGCCTTATTGTTCCATTGGGGAAAACAGTGTCTACTTCATAATGTCCAAGCCATCTTGTATGTAGTTTCCCTTGAAATTCTTTAAACCGAGAATCATACAGTAGGGCCCAATTACCTTTTTGGAATTGCTTATGCTTGATAGTTTTGTCATGCCATTTTGATCTTTGTTGTTGAATCATAGTTGTCTGATGAATGGCATCTAGTCTCTTTTCATCCAGTTCATTAAGATGTTGCAACCTGGCTGTCTGTGCATCAGTTAAATCAAGGTTGACAGCTAAAGCAGTCCTTAAGGTTTTGATTTCAAATTCTACAAGAAATACGACAGTTTTTCCATAAACTAATTCATAGGGAGAGAATCCTGTAGTATTTCTCCAGGTAGTTCTATAGGCCCATAATGCTTCAGGGAGCCTGTGAGACCAGTCCTTTATGTTTTCCTTCACTGTTTTTGTGAGAATGGCTTCTATTACTTTATTTGTGCTTTCCACCTGTCCATTGGCTTGCGGGTGGTATGGTGTAGTCATTCTATGCTGAATATGATATTTCTGAAGGGTGGCTTTAAAACCATGAGAAGTGAAAGGAGGTCCCCCATCTGTAACTAACTCTCTCGGCACTCCAAATCTGATGAAGATGTCTTCAAATAGGAAATCTAGAACTGCTTCTTCAGTCGCTCTATGGAGTGCTTTAGCTTCCACCCATTTGGTCATATAATCTGTGCAGACCACTATGTAAACTTTTTGATTGGA
>ML784661.1:66069-91700 GCA_009831015.1 Picea engelmannii | reverse complement strand
TTCCTGAAAAGAAACACCATAAGGGGTAAAATCATCCATAAAAATTTCCATAGAGTCATTAAGCATATCAGAAAAGATTCCTATAACTGCTCTTTGAAAGGTTGTTGGTGCATTACATAGTCCAAATGGAAGAACTCTATAAGCAAAAGTTCCCCATGGGCTAGTAAAAGTGGTTTTATCTTGGTCCTGGGGTGCAATTTTGATCTGATTATACCCACTGAAACCATCTAAAAAGGAGAAAAACTTCTTCCCTGACAAACTATCTAACACCTGATCAATGAATGGTAATGGAAAGTGATATTTTTGAGTGGATTTATTTAAGGCTCTATAGTCCACACATACTCTCCATTTTCCATTTTTCTTAGGAACTATTACCAATGGGGAAACCCATTCACTGTCGGATATAGGATATATAAACCCTGCATTGAGCAATTTTTGAAGTTCCTCTTTAAGGATTTCTCTTAAATTAGGGTTCATTCATCGTTGAGATTGGCAGATCGGTCGACAATCTTCCTTGATATATATACGATGAGTACATAATTCGGGAGAGATTCCTTTCATATCTGTATAGTCCCATGCGAATGCTTCTTTATGTTCAAGAAGTAACTTCATTAATTGTTGTATTTCAGCATCTGTCAGGTTGGGATTTATGTTCAATGTTTTGCCAGGTTCAATTTCTACTGGTATGCTTTTAGAAGAGATGGTGGCAGATGTTTGAGGTGGGTTTTCAAAGTTAAGGTTTTCCTGATTATCTAGCTCCAAAAGTGCAGCTAGTTGGTTATGAGTTTCTGGAGTCACAGAGGAGGGTTCACAAATAAAATTATTAATTACTTCATCCTCAGTGGCATCTTTAAGGCTTAAGGCTTGTTCGATAGTCAAGATGGGTTGAGTAAGTTGATCATCAAAGTCTACCCATACAGAATTATCATTGTTAATCAAGGGTGTAGTGTGAGGGTAGAGGGTAATCTATTTAGTCTCATATCCGTTGGAAATTGTCATTGAACCTGATCTACAGTTAATGAAAGTGTCTGTTGTGGCTAGCCAAGGCCTGCCCAAAATTAAAGGGTGGCCCCCCAACTTTGTTTTAGGTTGTAATACCACAAAGTCAGCTGGATAATTCCAGGATTCCACTGAGATAATTAGGTCTTCAATGAATCCCTCCGGTTTGATTGTAGAGAGGTCATCTAATTCTAGGATGGTTGGGGTGTCTCTGATTTCATCCTGCAATTGTAACAATTGTGAGGTTTCCAGAGTCATAATATCGATAGCAGCGCCTAAGTCTACCAGGACTTGAGGGATTATCGTTTTTCCAATTTGTACTGAGACGGTAGGATGGTCGGGATCACCATATTTAACTGGGGGAACTTTACCTGACATTAGTGCAGACAACTCACCCATGACATGAACTGTGAGGGGATCCTTAATTTTCCTACCAGGGTTCTTAACAGAAATGTCTCGCATAGTCTTGGCATAAATTGGTACATCTCAGAGTGCTTGTAATAGAGGGATTTTGACATAAAGATTTTGTAATTCCCCTAGAAGATTGAAAGCTGGTGGCTCAGGCGTTTTAGTCAAAGCTAAACGCTCAGGAAATGGTGGTTTTGTTGTTTCAGCAGCAGTGTTAGAGGATGATTGTACCTATTTAGGTACATCATGCTCTTTTTTTTCCTCTTTATCAGAAGAGGTAACATCAGCTATGATAGGTTATACTATTCTCTCAGATCATAAATGAATATCATTGCATTGCGCAGGGAGAAGAGAAAATGTAGGCTGGTTATGAATATCAATGCACTGCACAGCTTTATTATTGGGATTAGGGTTAGGTTGTACAGGTAGTTGGGGCCTCATTTTTTGATTGTTTGGTGGGGTACCTGATGGTAAGGAGAGTGGTTGCAAAAATTGTGATTGAGGTAATTGGTTTGGGAACGGGGGTTGTTGTCCTCTCCAATTTGGATTCCATTGGTTAAGATACGGTTGTTGTTGTTGTGGAGGCCAAGGAGTCCACATTGATGGATCAACAAAGCGTGGGTTAGTTTGTTGCATGGGTGGGTAATTCATTTGATTTAGGTATTGCATTTGATTATAGGGAGGGTAATTCATTTGACTAAAAGAAGGATAGTTATTCCAACGATTAGAAGATGTAAATGGCATATTAGGATTCATACCTTGTCCCCGCGGTTGCCATTGCTTTCTCTGTGTCAATAGATAGACAGCTTCATCTTCTTCGTCAGTTGGTTGTAATGCTGCCTTAATTCTTGGTAAAGAAGGGCATTGTTGAGTTTCATGATCCTTATCACAGATGGTACAGATTGGCTTTTTGTCCAATGGGCATTCCCTTCGTGGGTGCTTGTCTCTGCATTTAGAACAAAAGATGGACAGAGCTGCTTCTACTTCGGCTTGTTTCTTTTGAATCTGTAGGGTATCAATTTGTAAGGCAAAAGAGCTTAACATTTCAGTTTTAAAACCTTCAAGTAAATTACCTATTTCGGCTCTTGTTGCTCCCCCACTGGATGATTTTTGAACTCTTGAAAATGTGATATCCCTGCTATTTGATCTATTTCTTGAATCTCCTCTTGAACATCTTTTACATAGGTTAACAATTTCATCGTATGATTCTTTAGATATGTCCCCTTTTCCAAGCATATTCAGCATATCTAAACAGTCGTCCCTTACTCCTTTTAATAATATTGTTTTAGGAATATCTTTACTTACATCGGGGTGACTGGATCTTTGTAGATTATACTGTAACCTTTCTACAAAGTCCTCCAGATTTTCATCCTCTTTCTGTATCATCTTAAATAGTTCTTCCCTTTTTTCTCTTGTTTGGCAATAGTCCTGGTATTTATGAAGGAATTTATGTTTCATCTGATCCCATGTTGTGATTACATGGCCTCCAAGACTCATGAACCATCTTAGTGCATTTCCTTTCAATGTTGATGGAAATAGCTTTAATTTTTTAGCATTGGAAATGTAATCATAACTTCTGCATAATATGTCAAACTCAAAAAAGAATTCATCGGGATCCTCTGAAGATAAACCATGAAAGTTAGGTAGTGCTGAGAGTGGAATGTTCTTCATGGGAGCTACCCCTCTAGGAAGATCACCAATAGGAAATCCTAATGTGGAAAAAGAGTTTTCATCATTTACCTCTCTTTCAGGACCTGCCTGTTCTTCATCATGCAATTCTTCATTGTACTTGTCCATGTTTTCTTCTGTTTGCTCCCCTGTTGCGCTTGCTCTGTCCTCAATGTTTCCTGTTGGTTTCTCGACTGTCTCGGGACTCCAAACCTCTTTCCCCGTTTCAAAGTTTGCTTGAAAGGAAGGTTGGGATTTTGGTTTCCGAGATTTTGGTCATTGAGGAGCAGCAGATTCAGATTTTGATATAATCTCGTCAATATAAGTCTTTCTTCCTCCTTTTCCTCTACCCCTGCCACCTGTAGGGTCAATTTCTTTGGGGTCTCCACGTCCTCTCATGCAATCTTTATATCTGAAAGAACATAAGTGTTTTTGAAATCTATAATTACCTTCCCCGGCAACGGCGCCAAAATGTTGGTCACTATAATTTCTTATTTAACTAAAAAATCAAGTGATACATAAATTGTCAACCCAGGGAAGTCTGTTTATTTCAAAGGTAATCACACACTATATATGTTCAATCTCAAAAGAAATCTAGATTTGTAGTAAAAATACATTAACCACACTTCACCTTGAACAAACTGAAGTTCTACTTTTAATTACAGAAAAGCAACCTACCTATTGCAGAGCTTAAAGTTTAAAGAAATAATTATCCAAAGAATCCTGGATTACATTAAGAAATAACAACCTAGGAAAGAAATATTTTAGGATACTGAAAAAGGAAAGACCAACTATTCTGTAACAGAGAACAGAACCCTATTCCCCAAGAAGGAATATTTAGCACATGTTTCTGATCATCACACTTTCATGAACTCATTACTAATCGAAATGATTGACACACAATGAAGGCTAGCTAACTTTTAATAGAGAACAGGACCTTATTCCCCAAGCAGGAATCTTCAGCACCTGTTTCCAATCATCACACTTTCATGAACTCATTACTAATCGAAATGATTGACACACATTGAAGGCTAACTAACTCTTAACAGAGAACATGACCCTATTCCCCAAGCAGGAATCTTCAGCACCTATTTCCAATCATCACACTTTCATGAACTCATTACTAATCGAAATGATTGACACACATTGAAGGCTAACTAACTCTTAACAGAGAACAGGACCCTATTCCCCAAGCAGGAATCTTCAGCACCTTTCCCTGATTATCAAGCTTTCATAAATTCACCAAAATAGGATTGCTAACTAGAATGATTAACAGTTACCCAAGCATGAATCATATGAAAACAATGTAACAATCAGTAAAGTAGAGTTTCAGCAAAACAGAATTCAGTAAAGTAGAGTTTTAGCAAAACAGAGTTCAGTAAAGTAGAGTTTCAGCAAAACAGAGTTCAGTAAAGTAGAGTTTCAGCAAAACAAAATTTAATCAAGGCATGAACAGAAATAACACTAACACACTACAGAGCTAATGGGTGAATCTTGTGAAGAAGGTGGTCCCTCCCTTCTCACAAGATTCCCCTAAAACGAAAGAAACTAGAGATAAGTACTCAGAACAATCTTTTATTCATCTGTCAACCGTATCATATTACAATGTCTGAAGTAAAACACGTCCTTCTCTATAAATCCTTTCTTAGCCAAGAAGAAGGTCCTCTCTAATGATGATTTCCTCTTATTTAAAGAGGAGAATCCCCTCGATACCATTTGATCATCCAATTACATGTGTACATCTGAGTCATATTCTTAGTCAGATCAAATCTCTATACTAGAATAGGATATCCTGGTCTCCCGTAACAGAATGCTATTACAATAGTTGAAAAGGTGTTGAGTGAGGTGTTGTTGTTGCGGCTGGAGTAATAGCTTCTTTATTTATCTTCTTGTTACTGTTGTTGTATGTTTTTTCAGCATCGCAAATCGCGGGTTGTTTCAGCAATGGGATTTTCATTCTGACTGTTTCAGCAACGTGGTCTCACGCAGCAGCGATGGTTAATTCTGGCTCAAGGTGCGGCTGTTGTGGTCAGTGTAACAGCTTTGTGTGCATTGTTGTTTCAGCATCGTAGACCACAGAGAGTGTAACAGCTTCTTCTTGTGTGAGTTGTTGTTTCAGCATCGTGGACCACGGAGAGTGTAACAGCTTCTTCTTGTGTGAGTTGTTGTTTCAGCATTGTAGACCACAGATTGTTTCAGCTACGGGGTTTGCGTGCTTTGACTTTCAGCAACGGACCTTTAAACAACAATGTTAATCTGCAGTTCGAACTATTTCAGCACTTATATATTTCTGATCAATGGTTAAGTACGAGAGTAATGTAAAATTATATGAAAAACAGATTAAACATATAGCAAAGAGAAGAGACGTTGTATACCTTTAGGAAGATAGGGTAGGGTGATAATGTGAGCTTAAATGTGAGTGAAAAAAGGATGTAATGGTAGCAAAAAGTGTGAACAAAAAGGTACATTATAGGGTCCTAACAATATAAAGCATATCAAGGGGAAAGAGAACAAAGTGGTTGATGCACTCATCCGAAGAGTGCATGAAATGCATGCTACAGCCATTAGCATGTACCAATCAGATTTGAAACATAGAATTATAGAGGCCGCCAAATCAGATTTGCAATACAAGGAATTATTGGCAAAATTACAGCAAGGTAATTTGCAACAGAAAATGAAGAATACAAGCTAGACAACAATGAAATTATGAGGTACAGGGACAGAATTTATGTACCAAATTCCCAAGAATTGAAAAATCTGATATTGAGGGAAATGCATAATGTACCTTATGTTGGTTACCCAGGTTATCAGAAAACTATTGCAGCTGTCAAGGGCCAATATTATTGGCCAGACATGAAGAAAGAGGTTGTTGATTTCATTGCCAAATGTTTGGAATGTCAAAAGGTAAAAGTTGAGCATAGACACCCAGTTGGTTTGCTATAGCCCTTACCCTTTCCTGAGTGGAAATGGGAAGTTGTGACAATGGATTTTATTACCAAATTGCCCAGAACAAACAAGCAACATGATTCTATCATGGTAGTGGTGGATAATCTTACTAAAGTTGCTCATTTTATTTCAGTTAAGCTCACTCACAAGGCAGCCAACATTGTTGATGTTTGTATGAGGGAAATTGCTAGATTTCATGGCATACCCAAGACAATTGTGTCTGACAGATTTCCAAAATTTACCTCAAAATTTTGGAAGGGATTATTTAATGAATTTGGAACAAATTTGAATTTTAGTACAGCTTATCATCCAGAATCAGATGGACAAACAAAGAGGGTGAATCAAGTGATTGAGGATATGTTGAGGATGTATGTGATGGATAAACCATCAAAATGGGAAGACTACCTACACTTGGTAGAGTTTGCTTATAACAATGGGTACCAAGCATCTCTAAAGATGAGCCCATTCAAGGCACTTTATGGAAGAAAGTGCAACACACCAGTAAGTTGGGATAACCCAACAGACAGAGCAGTGGTTGGGCCAGATTTTCTTGGGGAAATGGAGGAGCAAATGATAAAAATAAAACAAAATTTAAAGGCTTCCCAAGACAGGCAGAAAAGCTATGTTGATAAGGGAAGAACTCACAGCGAATTTAAAGTTGGGGACCATGTATTCTTGAAAGTGAAGGCTAACAGAAGTTCCCTGAAGTTGGGAAATTGTTCAAAGTTGGCAGCTCGCTATTTTGGGCCGTTTGAAATCCTAGAGAGGATTGGTCCAGTTGCTTATATGATTGCATTGCATGCATCCATGTCTGTTCATAATGTATTCCATGTATCATTGCTCAAGAAATATATACCTGATGCTAATCATGTTATTGATTGGAATGTGATCCAGGTGGAGCAAGAAGGCGCTTTCAAGTGCATCCGATATGCATTATGGACCGGAAAATTAAACAGCTCCGGAATCGAGCCATAGGACTTGTAAATATCCAATGGACCTAGTATGGTACTGAGGACGCTACTTGGGAGCATGAGGATGCAATGCGGGCAGAATACCCGCATATTTTTGAGGATTTTTGAAATCTTTGTTGTATATGTGTACATGATGCACTAAGGACAGTGCATAAATAAGGGGAGGGGATTGTAATATCCCTAGGTAGAACCCAATGGTGAATGTAAAATGAAAATGTACTTAAGTTGGTGAGTTGTTTGATATCATTTTGTATGAACCTTTCATGGCATAGTAAGCACAATACCTGCGCAGTAAAATGATGAAGTGTGCACATTCAAGGATATCACGCGCAGTAACTTAAGTGTGCATGATTTTGAGGCCAGGGAGCCTTTGTGTATATGCTATGTTTTATAGGCTAGTGAGCCATTTATTATAAGCTAGGATGCTTATGTTTTGATTATGCCAAAGAGCCTAGATGTTAAAGGCCATTGTGCCTATTTTGTACATGTATCATCATTAATATAAAATACAACGTTGTGCGTAGACCGACCACGATAAAAGAGTATGGGGGACTAAACTCCACTGGTTAGGGAAAGGGTGGGGGCTAAGAGTTAAGGAAAAGGACCTAAGCTAGGGAGCTTAAGCCAAAAAGGAATATTATATTAATATTTCTTAAAGTATAAAGTATGGATAATTATTTTATCCTAAGTTCTAAAGTTGGGGACAAGTGGGCCAAAGTAGCTCCCAACATGACAAGTGTCAAGTTGGGGACATGCATACATATTGTTTGGGCTTAGTTCATTTCCTATCATTCTTTCCATCATTCAGTCATCCAGTCAATCATCCATGAGCATTCACACACCCAGTGAGCTATCCTTCGTATCTTCGTGACTGTACCTGAACTTGTATCTGTATCCATATATGTTTGTGTAGTTGGTTAGCTTGGGAGATGGACTGAAGAAGCAGGTTGTCAGGTCTATGGTATATTGAAGAGACGGGTTGTTAGGCCCATGAGAAACTTCTCTCTGGGTGAGAGAATTGTTGGGGAATTGATTCTTGAAGGTGCTAAACTACAGCTACAGGGCTCTAAGACTTCCTTTCCGGCCTATTGCTGAAGCCCTGAAAGGAAGTGGGGCAGCCGAAGGACTGTTGAGCAAAGAAGGGGCACACTTCCTAGGTGGGACAGGCATGTGGGGAATGAGGGATTGTAGGCTGTTAGTTTTAGTTGGCACCTATGACGGAGTCTTTCCTATTGTCTATGAGCCTTTAGCCTGGTTAGGAATCCCTTTACCCGGGTGGAGTTTAGTCCCATCTCGGGGGTGACTCACTATTGAGAGTGATGAACAGTGTGGTCTACAGCTGGGAGGTTCATGGAAGGTCTGCACACAATTGGTGATACTCTTACCAAGATAAGTCTTAACTGTGTGATAAAATTACATGTTGCATTGTCATTTACGTGTGTATTTTTATGGGTTTGTCTTATGTATGGTTATATCTGTCTTTATAATTATGAGTATTGCTCGCATATGTTGAATGTATAAGTTTACTATTATTTCCATGTGAATCTGTGCATTTACATATGTATTTGTATGTTTACATTTTATATATATGTTTTCGCAAGAGATCTGTGTGTATATATGTTTTAATTGCATGCAGTTCGAAAAATTTATGTGGCATAGCTCAGTTGGGTGCCGAGTATGTTACAGTATGTTCCATAGAGAGAATGAAAGAGTTCTCTCGTGTATCGTGGCCCAGCCATGGGTGGCCAGGGACGTTACAGATGCATGGTATTTTGAGTGCATAATAAAGGAGGAGGAATATTGTGTAGCATCCTATCAGGCCACGGTGTCATAGACAACTCCATAGTGAGTGCCCATTCCTTTGTATTTCCATTTTGATAACTAAAGCAAAGATAGTAGAACATAGGCATCACCTTCGAGTTTGGTTTTCTCCTGTATTGGGTTTCCCCTGGTAAATCTTGTGTTTATTTGTGTGGATGGTGGTTTTTTTCATTTTCCTATTCATTTTTTTCATATTTCAGTTATTTTCTATAAAAATAGAACAATAAGCTAGAGATAACAAATATGAGATCCAAGGAAATAAACTTGCATAATAAAGATTTCAACATATTATAAGATCTATTGTGACAAGCAGTTTCAGTGGAATATCCATGACAGTTTACAAATCATATTGGTATGAGATCATGTTTCTTTATATAATTGTGCAAAGTTGTGGGATTTAGGAATTAGCATAAGAAGAAAGTTGCAGAACCCTATCCATGGTAGATGAGTATGCTCACAACAACCCTCAACATCCATCAAAAGAGATATTTTAAAGGTTGGAAGAGTAAGCCATCGATATCTCTCGTAATATGACCCTCCTCATGCCAGCTCTAGCAAACAATCTAGGACCACGTGGGGAGGTTAGAGGGTCTAACTCAAAGATCAACTCAAGGGATAAACTGGGAGATAATGAGGACCCAGAGAAGGAGTCGAGGAAAAAACCTGAGATAGACCAGCCAAGTTCCAGTGTCATTATCCCTTCATAGCATTTATTTAAAATGGAAGTGAAAGTGGATATCAAGCCATACCAAGGTGAGATCGATGCAGTAATGTTGAATCATCGGTTTCATCAATTAGAGGTCTATTTCAATGTTCACAATATAGATGAGGAGCAAAATATTTTATTTTCTTGACTGAAATTAAAGGGCCATGCATTAGCCTCATGGGAAATCCACATAGAGACACTTAAGTTGGAGGTAGACCCACCAGTAACTACGTGGGAGGATTGAAAGACCCTCATTATGTCCCAATTATACCCTATCGAGTATGTAGAGGACCAATGGATCCATTGGAATTACTTCATGCAAAGGCAAGGGAAAAGTGTGGAGGAGTACACCACCGAATTCATAAAGATGGCTATCATGTCAGGTATCTCTACCAAGAACCCATATGTACTCTTCAAGTATCTAGAGGGTCTACACAGTCAATTTCAAAGGCAATTGATGCTCTTCAAGCCCAGGATAGTTGATGAGGCATGTGTGCAAGAACAATATTTGGAAAAAATAGGCCACAAGAATAGACATTCAACTGGTTCCAAATAGAAATAGCGTCGAGACACTTCCAAGTAGGGGAACAAGAAGTGGAAAGGGAAAGATAAGAAGATGATATCCACTGCACATTGGTGCAAGGATCCAAGAAACTAGTGTAACCATGGAAATATCAATGGTCACACTGAAGAAAGTTTTTAGAAACTACATCCTGAGTTGAACCCTAAGAGCCATAAGAAGGAATCCAAGAAGAAGAACCTTCTAGACACTAATTCAAGAAATTAGGTAGAGAGTAGCTCATATGTTGATGAGAAGACGTCATGTACTTCAATGCAGAAGGAGGTGAATTTGAGTAGCCTTCTATAGAAGGAAGATAACACGATGAAAAATCTCTTCCATATCAAGATCCAGGTCAAGAAGACCAAGGTAGATGCTCTATTTGATTTTGGTTCACATGTCAATGTCATAGAATATGATCTGGTCAAAAAGATTGGGTTGGATGATCATGATCACCCCATACCATATCCATTAGGGTGGGAAAAAAAGGATGTAGAGATCAAGGTCATGAAATCGTGTAAGATCAAATTTGTTTTAATTGCAAATTTTATTGATGAAGTGGATTTAGTGTAGTACCCCTTGATGTGTCTGGAGTATTGTTTGGAATCCCCTAGATGTATATAAGGGATCTGCAATATTCATGAGGAGAGAAAACCAATACTGCCTGATCAAGGATGGGCAGTCTTTCATCATCAAAAAATGTGAGTTTTCTCAGCAATCATTGGTGTATTTGGGGTATGTGATTGGGGGAGGAGAGCTCAAGATAGATCTCGTAAAGATGGAGGCCATCATAAAATGGTCAGTTCCTACTAATGTCATTGAAGCTAGGATCTTTGTTGAGGAGACATAGTACCTACAGAATTTCATTACATCCTTTCAGCAGTGGTTGCACCACTCCACGCCATAACAACGAGCAATAAGAGTTTCTAGTAGGGAAAGAATCAACATATATATTTCAATGAGATAAAATGAAATATTAGTCAAGTACCAGTTCTCCATTGCCTTGTAAACGACTTTTGAAATGGTGACAGTTGCAAGTGGGTATGTTATGGGAGCAGTTTCGATGTAAGAAGGTAAGTTGGTATGTTATCATTATGAAATGTTTCATGGGGGGTTCTTAAAACACCCTACCTATGATAAGGAACTCTATGCCTTAGTTCAAGCTATTAAGAAGTGGAAGCACTATCTGATGGGAAAGGAAACCATTATACACCAACCAATGCAGTATTTAATTTGCAGGCTTGGCGTAAGCTTTAGCAAACTAGACATTACAAGTGGATGGGGTTTTTTCATCAATTTCATCTAGTCATCGAGTATAAGAAGGGTATCACTAATAAGTTGGAATACATGCTTTCAAGACCACCCACATCCAATATTATAGCTTTGAGAACTCTTATGCACACAAAGACTTTTAGGCATGATGCATACAAAGATGCATACACAGAAGATGAGGACTTCAAGGTGGTGTTTCAGTAGCTACAGAGCTAATTTCAAGTAGAATAAGGTGAAAGTAAGATTGACTGTCATGTTGAGAATGGGTTACTCTACAAGCTATGTGTTCCTAAAGGTGAAATATTGCAACTTATCAGAGAGGCTCACGCCTCCAAAGTCATAGGACATTTTGGTTGGGAAGACAGTTGCTAACTTACAAAGTTATGTGTACTGGCCTAGAATGCAAGAAGATGTAGCAGGGCATATTAGAGGATGCATACTTTGTTCTACAAGTAATCCTAATAATAAAAAGCAAGGTCTATATCATCCCTTACCTATACCCACTTGACCTTGGGAAAGAATTTCCATGGATTTTGTGGGAGATTTACCAAAAACTAGGAATGGACATGACTATTTATTTGTGGTAGTTGACAGGTTCAGCAAGATGTGCATTATTATGCCTTGTAAAAATACCATCAAATGACAAGAAGAAACAAACATTTTCTTTGAACAGGTCTGGGTGCAATTTGAGATACCAAGGAGCACCATCTCAGCATTAGAGTAAATTTGCTCCAAAAATGGGCCTTATAAGAAAAATCATGCTTATTGAGTTGAAAATTCAACAATCAATAAGATTTCAAATAATTGAGTCAACAATAATCGTTGAGTTGGACATATAAAAGTCAATGATGATTATGTCTCATGTTTTTATTTGACAAAATTTAACCATATGTACACATCATCTTAGTTAAGATCATGGTGAGATCGTATTGGGATATGTTCAATATCTTTGAAATATTCAATATGGAATATTTTGTATTATTAGTACTTTCATTATTTATTGTATGATATGCATTATCATTTATTTATTATATTTTTGTTATTATTATATATCAATAATAATTTATACTTTCATTATATTTTAATAATGTATTGTTACTATTATATTATTATTTAATAGTTATAAAGTTGTAATATACTTATTAGTTTACTATTATATAGTTTTTATATAATAATTAAATTTGTAGTATGTGTTGACCTTTTCATCTTTAGTTCATACTATAAATATCCTATAATATGCTTGTCACATTCACATTTGTATTATAATATAATAAGTACATCCTCTAATAAGTTGGCCACATTCACATTTTTTTTTTTTTTGTAAGTGAGTGTAAGAAACTGTATTACTGTAGAAAAATTATGATACAAAAATGGGAGGCATCCTGGTCTGCCTAGAAGGAAACCAAACCAGGGGCTCCCGAGTTGCGCATGCTGATATTTACGATGGGTGGGACTGGTCTGCCACCAAGGGAAACCAGGCCAGTCCTACCATATCCAGTTTGAAAAAAGATAAGCAAAACAGACATAAAAGCAGAAGTTGAAACAAACCACTAAACCCGAGTGGGTAGTGGGGCTGAACAAGCCTGAATACTTCTGCCATTCCTACCATTAGACTAACCATTCACTAGTCTAGAATGATGATGAGTTTATTTCCACCATCTGCCTAGCTCTTGTTATCATCCTTCTGGGAGATCGTGTGAGTCTTCTTGATTTGGGTTGGCACACTGTGTCCATTGGCCGGTGTGATGTCCATGTGATGGACATAGCGTAGAAAGAGGTAGAATTGAGCAGCCAACCGCTCCATCTTGGCTTTATGATCCTTATCGACCTCAACTAAAAGTTTGGTAATAGTTTCCAGAATGCTAAGGCGGCTCAGGATTTCATCCAACGTTTTCTTGTTTTCCTTATTATCCTCCTGTCTAGCGTCTTGCATTTTCGAAAATTACTTTGTCAATCATCATCTTAGTTAGCCACGCCATCTCCGTTTTTTTATGGTAGAGGGTTTCCCTGGGCTGTGTGGCCCCTGGATCAGTTACCCATTCCGCTTAATGTGCCAGTGCATCCCACGCTTTTCCTTTGTGTTTTTCTTTTATTTCCTTTTCCCATCGGGTAATCGTCACTTTTCCTTTTGGCGCAACCAGAGCTTGGAAGGTACCCTCTGCATCTTTTGTCGCCTGCTCCATTCCTAACTTTCGTCGTGGACTATTTAGAACTTATTTTCCAAGGGAGTTCCTCTTCCTGTGCGTTCGTTTCATTCACGTCATCCCACTTGGCCCGTCGCAACTCCTTTGATGGATACTCAACCTGTACCGCACTTCGCAAGGATTCTTTCTTTCCCTACCTTTGTTTCTGTGATATCCCCTGTTGTTGCACTCCTTTTGTTTGTGTCTATTCTTGTTGTCTCTCCTCTTATTAATCTTCCCCCGCTGTGAGCTTGTCCTTCCAATCATGGTTTGCTCGCAGTGGTGAGCTCTCCCATCCTTTACCACTGTTGCGGCTCATATGATCATGATGACTCAGCCTTTATCCTTGTGCAAGTCCCTGCCCCTGCTTGATTGAGATATGACTGTGTTGCTTGCCGTACCTATAATTTTCCATGGTGGATTGATTCTCGACCATGTCAGGCCCTCATGCCTTACGTCATTCGTTGCATGTGGTTTGTCATATGTACTTTCCCACGTGCTTTCCCTGCATCTCCTACTGTCGAAAGGGCCTTGTTTTCGTACCCTCACCTGTTGTTTATGTTGATCATACATGGTAATTGGTGGCCAAGTGCTAGGAAATCATATACTACTTGGTTCCTACATGCCTGCCGCTAGGCCTTACGTTGCTCTCATCGATGTGACCTTCCTTACTTAAGTTTCCTTCACGGTGTTTTGTCGCTAGTTGGATGCAGTATGTTCTGAGTTGCCCATTCGAGATGTTGATCCAGGTAGTGTCTAGTTCCAGACCTTCCTTGCCAACCCCCTCATTGGCTAGCATGTCCGCCAGGCCATTCGTTGACTTGCGTACCCAGCGCAACTCCACTATATTCAGAGTTTTCATATGCTCCTGGATTTTTTGTAAGGAATGTGTCAGACGCCAATGTCTCTGAACCTTTCCCACTCTGGTGCCATTTTGGAGTCTCTTCGTGGTGTTGATAACCAGGGTGGAGTCACTTTCCACGATAGTGTTTGTCATCCTTTCGCGACTTAGGATTTCCAGGCTAAACTCCAGGTCTCCAAATTCTGATGCATTGTTGGTTGAGTTTCCTATACTCCCAGCGTACAGCCAGATGATGTTACCACCATTGTCTCTTATCACCCCTCTCGTCCCTACCACTCCTGGGTTTCCTTTTGTCACCCCATCAAAATTCAATTTGAGGAACCCTAACGGAGGGTGGGTCTAATTGCGGTATCCTACTTGGAGTTGCGTTTCACACCCTACCTGTGTGTTGTTGCGCCGATCATTTAGGTGAAAAAAATCCAGGATGCGGGAGTCTTGGTCAATGAGTTGCATTTTTTCCTTCTTATAGTTGCGATTCTTCACCGTTTCTCGTATTTGGGATATTATTGCATCCTTGAGATTTCCTTTCGGTAGGCTTTCATTCCTGAAGATGCGCCAAATTATTTCTTTCCATATTGCCCAGATGATCATCCCCGGTGTTAGATTCCAACAAAGGTTCACCATTTCATTTTCGTTGTAACTCTCATTCCAATTGTTGATGGTTGCGCTAATGTTACCTCGGATCCTATTAGACTGGCGATAGATGTCTGCCACCCAATCCCATATCTTTGTTGTGTAACTTCATTCGTCGAGGAGGTGATTGGTTGGTTCCTACTTAGCTTGACAGAGGTGGCATCAAGATGGACCTATAAAACCCATTTTCCTGATATTTTCCTAGGTTAGAATTTGGTTGTGAAGAACTAGCAATTCGAACATTTTGATTTTTGGCCATTGGGGGCTGCAACAAATCTTTCCCCACTGTTGCGTCGAGTTTTCTTGATCCTGGTCTGCGATGTAATACTGTGTTTTTTTTAAGTTGAATTCTCCACCATTTTCCCCGCCCCACCTTAATTGATCCTTTTCCCCAATTCCTCCTCCACCTCTTTTGTTAGAGTTGTGATCCAGTCTCTATTTTGTGGATTTATTTTGTCCCAGATCCTCCATCTGTCGCTGCCATTTCTTTGCTTCCAGTAGTGATGGATTTTTGTTTTGCCTTGCGTTGTCATTCCCTGTTGGAGCTCCTCCCTGTTCGGATTTTACATTAGGTTCCTGTTGCCACGCGTCCTCCCAGAATCTGATTGTTTTACCATTTTTGACTTCCCAGAAACTGTTTTTATGGATCCAGTTCTTGTTGCTTCAGGTGAGGTTCCAGATGGTTGAGCCTTCCCTTGTGCCCATGAACCGAATTCGATCATGGTCATTGATGTTCGAAGCGTACTTGGCCTTTCATAGGTTTTCCCATGGAACTGATTTGTCCTTGACCCATCTCCACCGAAGCTTTGCCCCGTAGGCTTCGTTGGTTACCTGTGAGTCTTGTAACCTCGAGCCTCCTTTGCCTTTTGGTCTACAAACCTTCTCCCATGCCACCGGGGCCCATTTCTTTTTATTTTCAGCACCTCGCCATAGGAAATCTCTTTGAATGGCCCTTATCTTTTGTAGTATTCCTTTGGGAGCTGGTAACACTGACATCATATACGCTGGAATTGCTTATAGAACCGCTTTGGTAAGGATAAGCCTCCCAACCAGGTTGAGAGCTCTTTAAGTCCAATTTTTTACCCTCTCCTGCAATTTGTTGATCACTCCTTCCCATGTTTCCATTTTGCATGCTCTGTCCGTCAGAGGGATTCCCAAGTATTTCGTGGGGAGCCTTTTGCGCTCAAACCCCAGAATGTTGGTCAGGTTTCTTTGAATTGCAGAATTAGTGTTGAAAACATAAATCATGGATTTGGAGTGGTTGATCTCTGCCCCTAAGGCTTCCCCAAAGTATTCTAAGATTCTTTTAAAGGCTTTTGCTTCCTTGACCGTGGGTGTTCCATGGAGTAGGGTATCATCAACAAATTGTTGGTGTCTGGAGGTTGGACAGTTTTCAAAAGGTTTGATGCCTTTTATTTCCCCTATTGCAGTTGCACTTTTTATGCTTATGCTTAGCCCTTCCATCATCATAATGAACAGGAAGGGGGAAAGCGGGTCTCCTTGCCTGATGCCTCTCGAAGGCCGGAAGGTTTTGGTTGGGGATCCATTGATCAGAAGCGAGTAGCTTGTCATTGAGACTAGATTGACAATCCAGTTGATCCATTGTTGTGCGAAACCTAAGGCTTCCAGTGTCTTGGCCATACAATGCCAGCTAAGTTTTTCGTAAGCCTTCGGTAGGTCAAGTTGGATTATCATCCCCCCTCTCCTTTGGATTTTCAACGTGTGTATGAGATCATGAGCATGGATGATGTTGTCCAGGATTTGTCTTCCTTCTACGAAACATGCATGTTCCTATGAAACCAGTGTCGGTAGGAGAGGTTTCGGTCTATTGGCTATGACTTTGGATATTATCTTGTAAACTACATTGCATAAATCTATAGGCCTGTAGCGGTCTGGGGTCCTTGCTTCAAGATGGAGGTCGAGAATCTAGAGTCTTCCACCACCCCATAAACATTATGTTTAACCACTTCCCAGCAGTCTTTGAAGAATTCCATTGTGAGGCCATCTGGGCCTAGGGCCTTTCCATTGGGCATCTCCTAGACCACTTGGTCAATTTCCTCCTTTGAGATGGGTTTGTTTAGATTGATGTTTTGTTCCTCAGTAACCAACCTGGGGATGTGTTGGGTTATCCTTTGTATGGCCTCGGTTCTGTCTTGGTTGGGTTCTTGGGCTATCCCCTGGAAGTGATTGACCAATGTAGTTTCAATTTCCTTGTGGGATTCTCTTTCAATCCAATCCCGATCCCTGATTTTCAGGATTTTGTTGTGGGTTCTTCTTGAAATGGTTGTTCTATGAAAAAACTTGGTATTCCGCTCTCCTTCCTTTAGCCATCTGATTCTGGACTTTTGGTGCCATAGCATTTCTTCCTACAGGCATATTCCTTCCCATTCCTGGGTCATTTGGATCTCTTCTCTTTTCCGATCCTATGTGTATCCCTCGTCTATGCAAAGTTCCTGGAGTTTCTTCATTCTATCCTCGATATTTTTTTTCTCTTGGTTTATGTCTCCAAATATTTCCTTGTTCCACTCTTTGATTTTATATTTGATGTACTTGAGTTTCTTATATAGTTTGAACATCCTTGTCCCTTGATCTGGTAGTTCCTCCCGCCACCATTGGTTGATGTTCTCCTTAAAGGTGGGATGTTCAATCCAAAAATTCTCAAATCTAAAAGGTTTGTTCTTCGGAGTGGTCTGAAAGTTTGCTTCCAATTGAACTGGCCAATGGTCTGAACCCCCCCATGGAAGGATGTTGCAGTCCAAAGTTAGTCCCTACAGAATGATGGATTCTGACACCAAGAATCTGTCTCACCTTGCAGCTACTTGGTGGTGATTTATTATTTTGTTATTCCAGGTGAACTGGCCATTGTTGGTTCTGATGTCCACCATCTCCACTGTATCAATGAATGCTGAGAATTCCTCCGCATCTCTATCCAGTCTTCTGGTGCCCCCTTTTTTCTCTGTAAGTGTCATGATGATGTTGAAGTCCCCTGCCAGGATCCAGTGGAGGTTTCTGGATTGGGCCTTTAGATTTTCTAGGTCTAGAAGCATTCTCCTTTTTTCCTCCAACATATAGGGACCATGCACATTAGTGCATAGAATCACCTCTGTATTACCTATGATTTGCATGTTAGCCGAAAGTGTGTATGTCATGGCCTCAGCTACTAGTAGGTTCATCGATTTTGGGTTCCACAAGGTGAGAATACCGCCTGCCATCTGTTGTCCTTTGACAACCAACATCTTGTACTTACCCCATTTTTTTTTACTGATTGTTTCCATTTTGTCTATAGTGCATTTTGACTCTTGGATGAAACAGAGCTCGGGTTGTTCCTTCCTCGGTATATTTTTAAGGATTCTTTGCTTTCATGGGTTGTTTAGGCCTCTTATATTCCATGTTCTAATCTTCATTTAAACATGTGGGGGGGAGTTGGGAAAGAACTTTTTGATCTTACCTGAATTTATCAACAGGGTTCCTAGTTCTTGTAAAGCTACGTTGTTTGATTTCCTGCCTTTCTACCGCCTTGTCTGCTTGGGTGACTGTTCTGGTTTTCCCTCGCCTGCTTTGATTCCCAAGTGTCCTATCTCACCATGCATGTGCTTGATCCCTCTAGATTTCTCTTCCTCCCTTAGAAGGAAAAGGTATTGGATGCGATCTAGTTTCTCCACTGGCACATTTTCTACTCCCTGCCTTTTCCATTGCTCCAATATGTTCGGGAGATCTATTCCTTCCCTTTCCACAATGTCTCTAAGATTAGGATCTTTCTTGCCTACCTCTCTTGGTTTCATCTATGAATCTTCATCTACCTCCTGCATTGGGGTATTGGTGTCTTTGTTTCCTCCTTCCATAGGACTTGTGCTACCTCCTTGTTCCCTCTTATTGCTTGGAATATCTGTGTTCTCATGAGTTGCTTGTTCCCTAGCTTCTCTAGATTTTGTCTTTTCCTTTCCTCCTTCTTCCCCTTGGTCGACCCTATCCCGCCCTTCTAGTCTAGTTTTGGCTTCCGGATTGCTTCCCATTGGGGCCTTACTTTGTTTCTTGTTTTCTCTGTTTCTGTGGTTCGTCTTTACAAATTCATCCTCATCCTATTGTATTTTGGTGTTTTTTGTTTCTTGTTTTTTATTGAGAGGACATTCTCTGATCAGGTGACCATGCTCATGGCATATTCTGCATCTAAACGGTATCTGCTCATAGTCGATGCTTTGTATCCATTCCTCATCCCTGAATTCCAGGCTTATGTCTTATGGGAGCGCCCCTGAAACATCCATCTCTATGCAGATCCTTAGATATGATGTATATCTCCCTTTTAGGATTTTGTTCCCTATTGCTTTGAAGGTGGACGAAAACCAGTAGTCTAATGGTAAGGATTAAATCCTTAGCTAGACTGGGACATTTTTAAAGGTTTCTTTCTCTAGGGAGAAGTTTTCCTTCCACGGTCGCATGTACATCCCTGCTGAGGCATGGAAGTATGACACCCCCCCCCCTTCTCAAAGACTTTATCCCTATCCTCCAAGTTCATGAAGACTTCTTTGAAAAATCCTTTCGAGCCCAGGTGGAGTTCCACTTCTCCACTTGGCTTCCATTGATATTTTATCTAGTTGCGCAACGTTCTTTCTATGGGCCATAAACCCATGAACTTGCAGATTAGTGCATGTGTATTCATCCAGTCCTGATAGAGTTGTGTTTGTGGGTCTTCCAGTATAACCTTGGGTATCAGTGTTATTTTAGGTTTACATGGGTTGCGCCCATCTACCCCACTGGGCTTCGTTGGTTCTTGTGCATCATTCTAGGCTTCTCTGGCGTCTTCCCCCATGCAATCCCTTTTTTCCTGGTTGCTCTCCTTATTCTTTTCCGATCTTGATCTTGAGGTGCTTGTCAGCAGTTATTTGAAACCAACACCTCGTGGGCCTTTCTCCTTGTCCACCACTACATGATTGTATGAGGGGGTTCCACTCCCACACCCTTTGGTAAACATTTTGTCCATTGTTGAGACCACGACTGTCAAACCCTAGCTTGCAGTTTCTTCATAGTCGTTGCAGAAAGGTATCGCCAAATTCACTTTCATTCATAGTATTATTATATTATAGTTGTTAATTCATTTTATATTATGATTATATTATACATTCTATATTATTATATTATGACTATATTATAAATTATTATTATATATTAATAATAAATTATTTATTTTATTTTTATGTATATATTAATGGTAATTATTTATTAATATTTACTAATTTGGTGTTTGGCTTGGTCGTGACCTTAAAAATAGATTATTATTGTTATTATTATTATTGTAATTGTATGATATTTATTATCATTCATTGTCTATGCACAAGAATCTAAGCTTCTCATTATTATTTTTAACTCTCATCTAATGATTTTAGATTAGCCTTGCTTATATGGAAATGTGATGTGGCATACACGACTTTCATGTGTCACACATGGTTGATTGTTTTATAATTTCCTTAGGATGCCCATTTTTGGAGCAAAATTTCTCTAATGATAGGGATAACATATTTCTTAGTGCCTTTTGGACTACACTTTGGGAGAAGATGGACACTAAGTTGAATAGATCTAAAGCATTCCATCCATAGAAAGATGGGAAGAAATAAGTAGTCAAAAGGACTTCAGTACAACTTTTGAGGGGTTACAATCAAAGGTATTTGAAGACTTGGAATGAAAATCTGATCTATATTCAACACTCTTATAATAGAGTAATCCACACTTCTATTGGTAAGTTCCCTTTTGAAACTTGCTTTAGGTATTTGTCGTCTTCTCCCTTGGATGTTGTATATGGACAACAAGGAGGAGTGAGGGAAAACATCACAGGACAATCATTGAAAGTAGAGAAAAAATTTCAAAAGATTAGATAGATCCATTTGCAAGTACATGAGATGTTAAACAAGTCACGAGGAAAATTATGAGACCAGACATGATCAACACAGAACCAAGAATTCATTCAAAGTGTGAGATAGAGTTTGGTTACATATGAACAAGGAAAGACTATAGGTTCCTAGTAAGAATATCAAGGATGCATGGTATGTCCCTTTTTTTGATTATTTGGGTTGGTTGTCAATGATGTCAACCCTTGAAGAAAGTTCGGTAGCGGATTCTAGTAGCACAAAGGTTTGGGTAATGGACCCAAGTTTGTTTGATGTATAATGGTATGAGTTTTAATATATTTGAATGTAAGACTATTCTATATGGATAGTACATGTCATTCCATTTCCGGTTGTATGTGGAATGTCACATAACTCCTCACGGTTAGAGAGTTATGGCCATGTGAAGTTGGAGAACCCTCATGAGTCATCTGGAAGCCCCAAAAGGTCAAAGTAGTCAAATTGGTTGCAAAGAATAAATTATTTGAATAATAAGTGAAGTGATGAGTGTACTATAAGTCAAAGTGGATACAAAAGAAATTATTTAAATAATAAATTTAATGGAGAAATTACTATGTGGACAAGTGGTTAGAAGTGGGTTAGCCCTAAAATAAGGAAAGCGGTTCAAGATGATTAGAAGGTAACCCCTTGAAATAAGAGGAAAGCATCTCTCATTTTAATTACACTTGAGCATATTGAATATATACAAGTGACTGAGGTAACCAAAGGATATCTAAGGTGAATTTTAGAAAGAACGTGAAGTAAAGAAGGCCAAAATTCAAGGGAGGATAAATTCTTTTGATGATGCTTTCTAAGGTATGTTATTTACATGTCATCTCACCATTTTCGCAATAAAAAAATTTCTAGAATGATTCCGACCGCGAAATCTAGAGTCCATTGAGGAAACATATCCAAGTAGTTGTGATAAAAATTCTAGTTTGTGGTTCGTTGTATTTTTTGAGTTACACTCCGTGGAAAATAGGGTTTGTGGCTAGTCCTGAAACTAGTCTAAAACGGGTGTTTCGGGTAAAATGCCATAAATTCTTCATAATAGGTCCAAATTTAGTAATACCAAATGTATTGATTAGAGTACAGTCTGTAGTATTATGTGTATGATTTTTATATCCATACAACAAATATTATGTGTGGGGCATGCGCTACAAGTTTTCTCTCTAGAATAAGTCATAATTCAACAAGATATGTCATTTTTTATATAACTCATTTTCTGAGAAGTTCCAAATAGCGAAACCTGGAGGAATTGCATAAAAGACACTGAAGAACATTGTGCATTATTTTTAGATCTTTATTCAATACGGGTACATAGTTATGATTATTTCAAGTTGGGGTTGTTGACTAATCCAAAATTAGTCATGTGAGACTAAAGTAAAGTTTGCTGGAAATGCTAGTCTCTTGTTGCTAAAGTTAAGGAAGGTTTGCAGGTATGTAATCATATACACCAGGTCTATTACATAGTTACAAATCAGATTTGGATGATCAAATTGATGAGGGATTTTTGGTTGAGGTACATGTTGGGTACATGGTTGAGACAAGTAGTTGATGAGTTGGCACATACATGAGGTGTATAGTTGATGATGTTGGTACATCTTGATGATTCATAGTTGATGAGTAGTTGATGCATGATTGGTGCATACTTGGTACATGGTTGGAGACACTTGTTAGTAGTATTGTTGACACATGGTTTATGGATGATGTAGCATACTTGTCTTGGTATATTATTAGAAGCACATATTGATATTGGTGATGATTATGAGTTGTTGTGTTATGCTTGGTTGATGCACATCTTGGTGATATTATGCATATGGTTGAGAGTTGTCTTGGTGATTGATCTTGGTGAGTAGATCCGATTTGGTTGATAAGATTGATGAGACATGTTGTTGTGATAGGTTGTTTGGACAAGTTATTGTGACAGGTTATTGTACATGTTTGGTGCATGGTTGATGCATTTGTTTATCATATAGGTTGAGGTACAGGTTGATGTATGGTACATGTTGGCACAAGTTATTGGTACAGGTTGTTTGGTGCAGGTTTATTGGTACAGGTTTACAGCAGTATATCTCATAGTGATAGTGTGACAGTGATTCCATCATTCTGCTTATATTTCAGGGCAGTTGGACATGGCAAGGACAGGTGGTTGTAGCCACCTTCCGGTTGTAACCAGAAAACATAGGGGGTTGTAGCCTCCTTCTAGTTGTAGACAGAGAATTGAAGAGTTGGAGCTTCCTTCATGTTGTAGCTTGAGAAACTAGGGGGTTGGATCCTCCTTCCAGTTACAGCTGGAAAACAAAGGAAGTTGGTTCTTCCAATGAATGTAATTCTTAAAGACATATAAGAAAAAACATTATGTGGTTTTCTCCCGCTTTGGGTTTCCACGTAAAAACACTGGTGTACCGTGTATGTGTATGATTGCTCATTTGTTCATTGTTTATTTACTCTACAACTATTGGATGATAATGTTACATTGATATAGCACTTGCATTTGTGGTTAAAAAGGATTAAATTGATCTATTATATATTCACCCCCCTCTTAGTAATCCAACAATTGGTATCACAACCGGTTCCTTCAGAAATCAGTTTAACCACTGGAAGGAGATCATGGATTATTCTGAGAATGGAGTACCATTGTTTAATGGTCAGAATGGGTTAAAGTATGAGATATGGAGCAGAAGCATGGAAGTATTTTTACAGGAACAGTGGCATTATATTTGGCTATCATTCGTTACAGGATATGATAGTTCAAAAGGGAAAAGATTGTAGCCAAGAAGGAATTGAAGAAGAATAACAAAATAGCAATGGATTTCATCTGGGAAAGATTACCTAATCCTGTAAGAAAAAAGGTTGGTAAATGTTCATCAGCCAAAGAACTTTGGGATAAGTTACATGACATATATTCTTCACCCAACCCAGATTCAGAAAATGCCAAAGAAGATGCAAGTATATATCAAGAATAAATATGTTCACCATGTCAAACAGATTCTGAAGATGAAGAGTACATAATCAACAGAGGTATGTTGTTTTTCTTTAATTGTGAAAAATGTTGACATCTTGAAATAGATTGCCATGAAGGAAATGAGACAGAAAAACTAATTGAAAAAGAAGACAATTATGAAGCAGAATTGATTAGTTCTTTAGATGACTAAGAAAAGAAAGGGAAGAAAACAAGTCACTCAAGAAATAATTGATGAAACAAAAGGAAAGTGTTCACTTTTTTGAAGAAGACCAACAAGTCATTGAGAACTTAAGAACTCGGCTAGAAGAATCCAGAAAGATCAAAGAAAATCTTGAATATCAAAAGCAGTATTTGGAAGCCAACATAGCAGCACAGAAGGAAGAAGCAGAAATGCGAGAGAAGATATTGACAGATCATCTTAAGGAAATAACTAATGATCTAAACCAGCTTGAGGCAGATTTTGTTCGAGAAAAGAAAGGACTTGAAGAAGAAATAATCACATTAAAAATCTAGCTTGAAGAAGCGAAAAGAATAAAATAAGTCATGAAGTCTCAGATAATGAAGAAAGAAGAAGAGGTTGAGAAGCTTGAAGAAGAAGTTGTCACATTGAGAAGTAAAATCATCAAGCTCAACAAAAACGTTGAAGAGACAGAAACATCCACATCAGTCATAGAGAATGAAGAGAATCACTCTAGGTTGCTAGAAAATAAGAATAGAGAAAATAGAAAGAGTTATGCAGAAGTACTCAAAGGAAAGAATCATGGTCAAACATAATCTAAGAAAACTATTGAAGATACATCTTCAAGAAGACCATCCATGTGTTAAATTATGAGCTTGATTTCTTATGCGGATTAATTCTTTTATTTTCTTCAACACTTTGATTCCAGCTTAATACACTTCAACAATACCAAATCATAATTGAATAGCAATAACTATGTAGATAAGTAAGCATGCACATCAACAACACATATACCCTGGGGAAACACTGTACATGGAGAAAACCCCAACAAATGATATTTCTTTATTGCATTAATAATGTAATATCACTTAAGAATATCTACCATGAATGTTATGATCTTAAATAGCTTGCCAAGATGACTCTGACCTGACAAAGACCTAAGAGACCTTGTTGAAATACACCTCTGATATCTTGCCTCTATTGTTGATATACAACACTGATATGCTTCTTTGGTATGATGCCTCTTTATCACTGATATGCGCCTTTATTGCTTCACCCTTAACCTGCATATCAAAATTGTGTTGAAGAGAGGGGTCGACCTCTGTTTATATAGGTGTTGGCAGCCAATTCACATTTTTCCATTGTCTTATAAGCTGCCTACACCAATGTTTTTCAAACATCAATTTTTTTTCGGCCCAATTTTCAAATAAACGACACTTTTATTTTTGCGACATTTGCACATTTACCTTCGTTTTTGTTTTCACGATTGTAAGCGTGAAAACTTGGTCTTTCGAAATCGCATTAAAATCATTATTGAACTGTCGTTATCCTTCTTATAGATATGCCTATTGAGCTTACATTTTACTTATCATTATACAGTTGGAAAGACCTTTTGATCTACACTCATTGGGCATTCTTTGACTGATTATGTATGTTTGTTTCATTAAATTGCGATGCATTGGCAGTTGGATTTACATGTTATTTGATCAAATTACTTTGCACATTGGTTTCATAAGATATATAGGTGTTATGGTTAAACCCTTGATATATTTCATTTGATATGACACCTAGTTCAAAACG
>ML784661.1:37516-52840 GCA_009831015.1 Picea engelmannii | reverse complement strand
ATGGGATACCCATTGAATATGCCCTTTTACTTCCAGCGTAGCCTATATAAAATGTCAAAAAGGTTTAAAAGGGAGAAGGCCGATAGTAGCCTGTTCCACCATGGCCTAATCAGACTCATCGTTGTTCATCACTTGAATCGCCATGGTGATAGTTGGCAAGCTTTTATCTATCGAAATGGTTTTTCTGATGCTGAGCCCGTCCAAGTTAACAAGCCTATGGTCAGTGAAACCAGGGTCGAGCCACCCGTGCCCTTCCATGTCCTACTTCCTTCTCCTAAACCCTCGATCAACCCTGATATTGACTTACCCGACGTCTTAACAGACAAGGTCGAGGCTATAAAAAATCCTGTGAGCAAAAAGGTTAGGGGTAACCCTACTGTTGATGGCAAAGGTAAAACGAATGCTCGACTTATCTCAAGAATGGCTAGGAATAAGCCTAAACCTAATGTTGAGCAGAATCCCATAGTCCTTAGTGAGGATTCAGACTCTGACATAGAACGCTTCCTAGCTAGTGAGTACCCTTACTCACAGGGTCTGTGCTCCGAGCCACCTTATGACTTCGTTTCCAATCTTCCCCCTTGCCTAAAGAATAATCCTAGCTACCATGGGATCAAACTACCTAACGAAACCCTCGGCAATGTAACCAAACCCTCACCTCCACTTTCGAAGCCCGGACAATCGTCCTGTGACCAATGTGATTTGTGGTTGGAACGATACTATATAGACGTTCCCCTACTTCAATCGAAAATCCAATCATTGGAAAACCAAGTTGCAGTATTGACCAGCCAAAGAGACAAAATTCAAGCAACTGATAGGAAGTAGAGGACCATTGGTTCCATAGTTTTTAAGAATGTTGAATCGGCCACGGCTGTTTTCAACTCCAAATTGTCATGATCAAGATGTATGCTCGTCATACAGGTATGAATTTTGATATCATTTTAGTTTTATGAATGACCAGGATTAATATAATGATTTGAATTTCGTTTTCAAATAGCTCTGTCTATCATTCGAAATGGCTCTGTCATAATGTTGTTCATCCTGTACATTGTTTTCGCTTTGCTAAAAATAAATCAAGTTTCGATTTGGATACACGATTTGCTCATACCCAGTTTAGCCACTAATAGATTTTCATTGGATTTGATTCGTTTGTCTGTTAAGTTAACAAAATCGATGGTTTGCTTGCAATTGAATTTGTTTGTATCCAACTTGAACAGGAGGTTTTCATGCTAAATTTAGAGCACGATCATATTTTGATTTGGTATGATTTCGTTGTAGTCAGATCACATCGACCCTAATTGAGTTTTGATGATTTTATTTTCGAAACGATTTTGTGAGTTTGGTTGTTACGATCTTTTAATATGTTGTGTCATGTAATCTTCTAAAACAGGAATACAACTCTGTTCGATTTCGATTTGGAAAGAACGACTATGTTTCGTATGAAAACAATACTCTCATTTAAGCCTGTGCAAACGATATCCACTCCCGAATCATGGAGCGGTTTTGATTCATAATAACTATGTTAAACCCCAGCTATTCGATTCGCTTGATTGGATTGTTGTGTATCTTCAGTTAGTATGATCGATTTTATGAGTTGTATTCGTATCAAAAATAGACTTGATTGCATCTCTGTTAATTTTAATTTTCAAACGAGTTTGTTAACTCAGACTGACTTATGTTATTTCTGTCAAATTCATGTGAGGAAATTCGGGTAAAAGTCGTTTCAAATGAATTCAAGAAATGATTTTGTGAATGATTTTGTCTACCCCAATTTGCAATAACAAACGATCGGACAATTCTTACGAACTATGTTACCAACTGATTGATCTCATTATGATTTCGTTTGTGAACATTTACGCACCAGTTTTGATTTAATTCGCTCATGGCATGGATCGTTTGTTATACAGTTATGTCGATTTGAAAATGATCTTGTTTGGATTCAGCATAACAATTGCCTATGATTTGTTTTAATTGTATCGATTTCAATTTGATATGAAACGATTTCATTGTTGTTCGATATGATTTTGTTCACCCAACTTTGTGGTAACAAACGAAACAGAGTACACGTATCTATGTAGTCATTTGATTGATCTTGGTCTTGTTTGAGTTCAAAATGGTATAACAATTTCAATTTGAATGATTCATTTTCAAATAGTTATTGGATGTTAGTTGAATTTAATTCTTTAAAAAGATTTGAGTCGATTTTAATGTTGATTCTGTGTCTTATTTAGACCAGCTACAAAATCGCAAGATTCTGTAGCTAGTCTATAGAATTAGATTTTTTATCATTTTATTAATAAAATACCCTTCTAACTTGTCCATTTTGAACACCTTTCAGGTACATCCGAATTGCATTGGACATACTGGACAGTCTAGGAGATATTTGTGTGATTTAGTTTTGTTTTAGGTTCCTAGTTTAGTTAGACTTGGGACATCTTCCGAGATTTTATGTAAACAGTTTTGATAACTTCCACAGGGATGTTTTACCCTGTGGAAGGTCTTTAAATACTTATTATTTTTTGTAATAAAGAGCATCCTCACTTGTGGGAGAATCAGGCTATGGATTTCTAATACAAACTGAGACAGGAGTTGATGTTTTGCTACAGCTTTCGCTTTTCAATATATCAATCTTTTGTTTCAAGTTTATGCATGCCATTTGCAGTTGATTATAGACTACTTTAGCTATCATAGTCTATTGCAGAATGATATGATTTAATTAATGTGCTATCCATATCTGATTTCTTTCAATACTCAAAAATACAGCAATTACTTTGTTCAGTTAATGAATGACAGATTTCTCTTCTTCATCAATTGAATTATTTACTATAAGTCTTTGCATACAGGTTTATCTAACTGTGAAGATTTATAAATCATATGATTGTTGTAATTTTTATGTCTTGTTTGTCTTGTAATTATATTTAAAGAGCACTGCATCTTTTTGTTTACAAGGAGCCCCGGGGTAATTCGGTGCGGATTTCTTCCTTCCGATCAGCTAAGACAATCATCATACACGGGACAAACCTGGAGCGTTTCTCCAGGTCAGTTTGTTATTTATTTGTTCGATTAATTTGTTAGTATAATATTAGTAGTTTAGTTAGATGTATGTTACTTAGATTTGTAGTTAGAATTAGTATATTATTTGTCTAGTTTAGTTAGTTTTTGCTTTATCTCTTGTTCATAAAATTATAAAATCAACAAAAAATATCTTTATCTGTCTTAGGGCAGAATGCAAATTAGTTTTTCAGGTTTCATTCAAATCTGTAAATTGTAGATATTGCATATTTTGTGAATAAGATTTATTTATGTTAGTAGTTAGATAGTTTATTAGTTAGAGTTAGTATAGTATTAGATAATAGATTGTATATAGAATAGTTAGTTTAGTTATTAGTTTGTTTTATTTCTTTTTAGTTAGATTAGTTTAGTTTGTTTTAATAGTTAGTTTTAGTTAGATTAGTTAGTTTAGAGTAGTTTTTCTTTTTGTTTCTTAGGACCTTAGATCGGCTAACGGAGCCGCTAAACCCGTCAGGGTGGTTCACTCCAAATGGCTTGGGTTATTAGGCAACCCCGGACCGGTTCCACTCTCCCAGTTGACGGACGGTCAATTTCGCCCGTCAACAATAGGCTTAAGAGGAGAGGCTCGAAATAGTAACTTGTTTGCATGCTTTAATCATAACTCAGCTTCATACTTTAGTTCGAACTTAGAACTAGACTTGAGACTTCAACATAACACTTTAGTTCGAAAATAGAACTAGACTTGAGACTGGTATACTTTAGTTTGAAAATAGAACTATACTTGAGACTACAATTACAACTCAACATTACACTTTAGTTCGAAAATAGAACTAGACTTGAGACTTCAGTTACAACTCAGCATTGAATTGACATGCATGCGTACTAACTTAGGATGCACATGACATGCATGTATGCAACATGCATGCATTGCATGTCATGCATGCAGTGTATGTCATGCATGCAACTGGAAATGCGTGCAGTGCATGTCATGCATGCATGCAACATGTGACAACTTGACAACAAATTCTTTGACTTAGACATGCAACTTTGACTTCTACAACTCGACTCTTTACAAGGCAATTCAAAATTCTCTTCATGGTGGATAATGTTACACGTTCCAACTCACTAGATCAATACATTTATATCATTTGCAATATTAGGAATATTGTTTGTTTCTAGCTCATAGGAATTTCATATTCAACCTAACTTTTTCTAGATGCCTTGAATTTTTCTCATGGATCACAAGGTTTGACTAGGCTCACAGAGGTTGTACGTTCCCCCTTACTTTTTCACTAGTCTGTCTAAGCTCACAGAGGTTGTGCGTTCCCCCTGACTTTTGCACTAGAATGTCTATGCTCACAGAGGTTGTACATTCCCCCTAAGTTTTTCATTAGACTCGCATAGCATCTCGTCCGTCCTGACTTTAGGTTTCACTCACAGATGTTGTACACTCCCCCTGGATTTTGTCAATACCTCACAAGACTAGTTGATTCTCCAAATCTTCCTGGCTAGCCTCAGGGTGGCCCATATGGCCTCTCATTGGAGAATGATTGTCGATGCTGCCAAATTTAACACCCCCTCTCAGCGAGGGAGTCATTCTCAGCCACACCAAGCTTGCCTCTCAGTTGCACAAACTGTCTCGAGGTCAGAGGCTTCATTAGGATATCAGCGACTTGCTCGCTCGTGGCTATGTACTGTAACTTTACAGTTTTTCTCTCGACCAAGTCTCGGATGTAGTGGTACCTCATGTCAATATGTTTTGACCTGTCATGAAATACCAGGTTCTCTGTCAATTTTATGCAAATTTGATTATCACAGTGAACCAAGGTCGTCTCGAGCTTGTCACCAAACAACCCAAAAACCAATTTTTTGAGCCATATTGCTTCCTTGCTAGCATCACTTGTTGCAATGTAATCAGCCTCTACTGTACTCTGTGCAATGGATCTATGCTTCCGGCTTGACCAAGAGATCATAGCGGATCCTAAACTAAAGCAGTATCCGGAAGTACTCTTCTAATCCACTGGGCTTCCTGCCATGTCAGCATCTGCATACCCATGCAGAAATAAACCACCACTGGATGTATATCTTAGACCATAAGTAATGGTCCCTCTGAGATATATCAAGATGTGTTTTGTTGCCACCCAATGTCTCTGCCTCGATTCAATCATGAGCTGACTCATTGCAATCATTGCATAGTATATATCTAGCCTAGTATGGATCATATACATCAATGATCCAATCAGATGCCTATACATGGTGGGATCCACCAATTCTGAACCTGTATCAGAATCATGCAGCTTCCTTGGATTGGTAATCATCGGAGTAGACATGGATTTTCAATCCATCATACCAAACCTCTTTAGTACATCCACTGTGTATTTTCCTTGTGCCAAAAATATCTTGCCCTGTCTTTGCCATACTTCCAATCCTAGAAAGTAATGCATCAAGCCTAAGTCTTTCATCTCGAATTTTGAGGTTAGCTGCCTCTTACACCAGGATATTAGCCCTTCATATCCTATTAGAAAGAGATCATCAACATACAAGATTAGTATAACAGGTTGGTTACCTCTTACCTTGAAGTACAGATTTGCATCAGCATCACTTTTCTGAAAGCCCGGGATTTTAAGAAAGCCATCAATCCTGTCATACCAAACTCTGGGAGCCTGCTTAAGACCATACAAGGCCTTCCTTAGCTTACATACATGAGTGCCTTTGTTATGCAGTAGAGAACCATCTAGTTGTTCCACAAAGACCTCATGTTCAATCTTTCCATTCAAGAATGTTGTTTTTACATCCATCTAATGTAGCTTCCAACCAAGAATGGGAGCTAAAGAAATAATAGTTCGAATGGAGGTATACCTGGCTACAGGGGAAAAAGTCTCTTTGTAGTCGATTTTGTCTTTCTAAGTGAACCCTCTGGCTACAAATATTTCTTTGAACTTTTCCACACTTCCATCAGTTGCATGTTTGATCTTATAGATCCATTTGGAAGAAAACAATGATTTGTATTTTGGCCTCGGCACAATGTCCCAAACATTGTTCATTATAATAGACCTGTATTCCTCAAGCATGGCATCCTTCCATAATTGTAATTTATCTACTTCGTCAAATGAAGAAGGTTCGACATCACTAATGTTGCTCATCAGTGCAACATAGCCTCCAAACCTATGAGGCATTTTCCTTTCCCTGAAAGTTCCTTTGGGAGCAACTATCCTTTCTGCTTCCTGCACTATCTCTTTAAGCCACCCTGGATTCCTTTTGGATGGAGGTTATTCAAGAGTTATTTTTAAAACTTCAGCAGGTTCTAGGGGCTCATTACTCTGCCCTTCACAAGGTTCCTCCCTCTTATCATTTGACTCTTCATTTTGAGAAGAGGGTGAAGTTGGTTGAACTACTTCTGATTCCTGCTGAAGCTCTCTAGATTTCTTAAATGTGGCTTCCTCATGGAAAGTCACATCTTTGCTTACCTCTATTTGCCTCTGACCTGGTACATAAATCCTGTAAGCCTTGGAGTTCTCACTCTACCACACAAAAACCCCTTTCTTTCCTGAGGGTTCCATCTTTGTCCTTTTTTCCTTAGGTGATCTGGATTATTTTCAGCACGAAATGAGAGCGGAGATATAATAAATAAATGCACAGAGATATCGCGGATATCCAATAATATAATAGAAATGTATCAGAGATGCAACCATAAACACATAGATACAGTAATACACGATTTCTATTAATGAAATAAATGTACAGAGACTGTAAAAATACAGAGTGAAAGACTCGCTAGAATGGTGGCAGCTTATCTCTAAGAAGAGATGTGATGGCTACTCGCATTCGCAAGAAGATGATTATTACAATGAGGCTCTAAGGGCCTTTTTAACATAAGGAAAATCCAAAACCCTAACCCCAGAAGATGAAAAGCCAAAAGGTTTGCAGGCCCCAATGGGGGTAGTTGATACGTCAACTTCCCAGGGGCGTAACTTTTGCATACAATCTCTATTTGGGGCGCTCGATACACCATTAGAAATATCTATCCGAGAACTACATATTTTGTGTGAGAAACATCAAACTTTGTTCCATTTCGTTCCCCATTTTCCCAAAAAACGTCGTTTAGGGTCTCAAAACGGCTCCGGAAGTATAGGACCCGAAAAATTACTAAAAATAGTAAATTACCAAAATTGTCAGAAAATTGTTTTGAGCCAGTTGGAAAAGGTGGGTGGCCTCTGATATCCACTTGGATCAATCCTCCCTCCTTAGGAAGAAATGGTCTCCATTGCGTTGATTTCCCAGGGGAGAGGGGAAAGCGATTGTTGAATCTGAATCTTGGTGAGTTGCTTGCCTTGTTGGAGACGTCGTGTTGCTTGGTTTGTTGAAGGTTGTCACGAACCTGTGGCTGGAAGGGTTGGACCTTTTTAACCAGTCTGGTTGCATGAGATGACTGTGTGTAGAAGGAATCTTTGTGTTTTGCTACAATCTTGTCGACCTGCTTCTGTTGGATAGAAGGTGCTTGGGCCGAGGCTATAGTGGTTGCAGTATCCTTCTGTTCACCTTTTGAATAGATTGTGAAAAGATCAATTTTGTAGTATGAGATACTACCTTGCAAAAATTTTTAGGTGGGACAATAGTCGAAATTACCTTTGGTATTTTGTAGAGATGACCCCCCAAAGTAACAATGACACTACGAGGTCGAGACTCATAAATAACATGGCGCTTCCACATATATGGTTGGCCCAAGAGAATATCACAGACATCCAGTGGGGAAACATCACATAATACCTCATCCCTAAAGGGTTGGATGCCATATGACAATCGACACTGCTGGCTGATACAAATATCTCGTCCTTGGCGAAGCCACCCAATGTTGTATGGCTGCGAGTGTGGTGTTGTCGACAATCCCAACTGTTTGACGACCTCTGCTGAGATGAGGTTCTTCTGGCTTCCGCTATCAACAATAAAATGCAGCGGGGTCCCCTTCACCCACATCTGTGAATGAAAAATGTGCTCCCCCTCTTCAGGATCTGTTGGTTCTTCTGGTTCAATTATTGCGGTCGCAACAATAGCAGTGGGGTCTGCGTCGATGATCTGTCTTTTACCAGTATTTTCATAATCAGATTCTTAATCAAGGTTTGACTCCTTGTTTTTTATCTCGGCCACCAATGACTGTTTTGAGCGACATTCATCGGTGTTGTGCCAGGGGATTTTAAGGAAATCGCACCATTTTTTGGTGTCCTTCTTTGTCTTCCCGTGACCCTTCTTTTCCTGTGGCTTGGACTGGTTTTCGGGAGATTGTTTGCTAGGGTCATCTTTGTCATACTTTGGTTGTTTCGGATTTGCAGACTTGAACTCCCATTTGTTCTTGTGCTTAAATTTTTGCTCGATTTTAACAACATGTCGATAAGCAGCACCAAGTGATGAGATGTCTAGAAAATCCATTTCAGTTTGGATGTATCTTTGTAGAGCCCCACGGTATTTCAGAACCAAATGTTGTTCGGAGTCTTTGATACCCAGCTTGTTGCACAAGGCATGGAAGGTATTGGTGAACTCCGGAACTGCTTGGCCCCTCTCTTGCTGCAGTGTGGTCCATCTCATGTATTGGTCCTCATAGTTGCCAACAGGGTAATAATGTTCCTTTACCACATCCACAAAAAAAACCCAAGTGGGCTCGACCCCATATATTCCAGACTCCTATGTGGAACTTTGTTCCCAATAAGTTTCCCACCAATGTTTGACATGGGGGAGAGCTTTAAGGAGTGTGAAGGTGTTCTTTTCTCTGTCGGAAAAATTATGAGTAGAGAAATAACCTGCTAACCGATTTAACCATTTGTCTAGGGCATCCGCATATATCTGACCTTCAAATACATGAATATCAAAATTAACTTGTAACTTGAAAGGTCGGGTGCCTCCAAAGTGGTTGTTTAATGAAGATGTGCCTGTTTCTATCGGTAGGCATTGAAGGATGTGGGAAAAATCATCGATCATTTCATCCCTCTGTCGTGTGACAGCTTGCTCAAGCAACAGATTGATAGGATCGCCTGCTTCGTCATTTTTCTTTTCTTCCGCTATTGAGGGTTTATTGGGTGTGTGAGAGAGATTGTCCTCAAGAGAGACAAGCTTGATACCCAACTTTCTATACTCAGACCTCGTTGGGGACATGCACTGAAAAAATGATCAAGAGCAGCCTACTCTGATACCACTGATCCAGATTATTTTCGACACAAAATGAGAGCGGAGATATAATAAAGAAATGCACAGAGATATCGCGGATATCCAACAATATAACATAAATGTATCATAGATGCAACCATAAACACAGAGATACAGTAATACATGATTTCTATTAATGAAATAAATATACAGAGACTATAAAAATACAGAGTGAAAGACTCGCTAGAATGGTGGCAGCTTATCTCTAAGAAGAGATGTGACGACTACTCACATTAGCAAGAATATGATTATTACAATGAGGCTCTAAGGTCCTTTTTAACATAAGGAAAATCCAAAACCCTAACCCCGGAAGATGAAAAGCCAAAAGTTTTGTGAGCCCCAATGGGTGTAGTTGATACGTCAACTTCCCAAGGGCGTAACTTTTGCATACGATCTCTGTTTGGGGCGCACGATACACCATTAGAAAGATCTATCCAAGAACTAAAACTTTTGTGTGAGCAACATGTTCTTATATCCATGTTGCTCCCTCTTTTTCCAAAAAAATGTTGTTTAGGGTCTCAAAACGGCTTCGGAAGTTCAGGACCCGAAAAACTGCTAAAAATAGTAAATTACCAAAATTGCGAGAAAATTGTTTTGAGCCAGTTGGAAAAGTTGGGTGGCCACCGATATCCACCTAGATCATTAGGGACATGAATATACACAGGACACCCAAATATCCTTAGATTCCCTACTTTAGGTTTGATCCTTGAGAAACCTCTTCAAGAGTCTTGTCCTTCAAGATAACATGTGGACTGTAATATCCCCAAGGACGAGCCCTGTTGTAATCATGTTTATGAATTGTAAATCATGTTTATGAATTGTAAATCATTTTTATGAATTGTAAATCATGTTTTGTAGACTGGTGAGCCGAGTATTGATAAGTTGGTAGGATTATGTGTTTATTAAGCTGGAGAGCCTAAGTGTTAAAGGCCAGGAGCTTGTTTTTGTATATGTAATATGTAGAACATTAATAAAGATTAAACATTGTTGCGTGCAGACCGACCACGAAGAAAGAGTGATGGGGAACTAAGATTCCACATGGTGGGTAAGGGAAAAGGGGCTGAAAGGTTGGAAAGAGGGGCTAAGCTTAAGGGCTTAAGTCCTTGGGAATAATAATTTATTATTATTCCAAAGTTGTGTGACAAACATGTTTTTATCCTAAGTTCTAGGAGGGGCAACGCATGCAGCTCCAACGTGTGCAAAAAGGGAACGCATACTTGATGGAGTGCATGCAGCTCCAACGTGTGCAAAAAGGGAACGCATACTTGATGGAGTGCATGCAGCTCCAATGTGTGCAAAAAGGGAACGCATACTTGATGGAGTGCATGCAGCTCCAACGTGTGCAAAAAGGGAATGCATACTTGATGGAGTGCATGTAGCTTCATGGGCGACATGTGTCGGCCCAGGCACATGCAATTTAACCCAAGAATTGAGACATGATGAGGTTTCATCCTCCATTCTGTCGTCGGATGTCTAAAACCATGAATTATGTCTGATCTTTGTATGCCTCACCCAGCTCTGAAACCCAAAGACTGTGATGTTTTCTTGAGAAGTCGATACACCCTCTGTATGAACCGTTGAGTCTGTGTTCGGCCTCTGTGTGGATTCCTTGTCACACACCCTGAAAACCAGTGGCAAACCCGTGAATTGAGCCGTGTCACCTGTGTGTCCTGTGAGCCCAGCCTATCTGCTTTTGCAGAGTCAAGTCTGTACATGAATTGTCTTTGGGTTGTTGCCTTCTGTGTTTCCTCAGTGGAATTGACTAGTTTTTGTTGTTGTTATCCTCACTTTGCAGGAATTGGGTTGAAGCTGGTTGAAGAACTGGGTTGTCAGGCCCGTGGTAGAAGAGGCGGGTTGTCAGGCCTGTGAGCAACTATCTCCAAGTGAGAGAGTCTGTTGGGAAGTGGTTTTCTCCCAGAGAGATTCCAGCACCAACTACGAAGCTCTAAGAATTCCTAATCTGGCCTATTTCCGAGACCCAGAGAAGGAGGTGAAACACCGATGGACTGTGCTTGTGAAGGTGTATACTCCCGGGTGGAACAGGCATGTGGGGAATGAGATTCCTTGAGTAGTGGGCGTAAGAAGGATCCTGGAGAGAATCCTTCTGGTCGCTCTATGTAGTTTTCCTTTAACCTCAGCCTAGTCTAAGATTCCCTTGCCTTGGGTGGAGCTTAGTCCCAACTCGGGGGTGACCCACTGTTGAGCGTGATGAGCAGTGAGGTCTAAGGTTGGGAGGTTCGAGGAAGGTCTGCACGTAGTTGGTGGAGTTACTACAATTTCAAAGATAAGTATATGCATGTGTTTAATTTCAATTAAAATGCATGTATGTGATGCTTGCAATATTATCATGTATTCTATTGCAATGATATTCATTGTTAATTCCATTAATTCTATATGTTAGCAGTAATTATATGTTTACTCTGTTAATTCATTTAACTTCATTTAAATGCATACTATATAAGTGTTATTCAGCGTAGTAGTGTTGCCCGGTAGTGGGGTTGATGGCCAAGGATGTTACATAGACACATGTTCTTAATATACACGGCAGTGGAGGTAGCTTCTACCCATAAATAATTTGGCAGATCCTGGTCAAGCATCATTGCTTTCGTTGCCTCATAAATTGTCCTGTTTTTCCCCTTAGCAACTCCATTTTGTTGAGGGTTATATGGCACGATCAACTGTCTCTTGATTCCTGCTGACTTGCAGAAATCCTCAAACTAGAGAGATTCAAACTCTCCTCCATTGTCCGTTCTAAGGATTCTGAGGTGTTTCCATGTCTGCTTTTCAATAAAGGCTTTATACTCTTTGAATTTATCAAATGTGTCACTTTTAGCTTTAAGGAAATATATCCAACATTTTCTTTAGTAATCATCAATAAAAATGACATAATACAAACAACCACTGAGTGAGGGAGATGACATGGGACCACATAGATCAGAATTAACCAGATATAATATGCCCTGAGCTCTGTTGTCACTACTAGGAAATGATTTCTTTATATTTTTACCTAGCATGCATCCCTTACAAATTTCATTTTTACTAAGAGAAATAGAGGGCATGCCACATACCATGTTCTGTAGATTTGGAAGAGCTTTGTAATGAAGATGTCCAAGTCTTCTATGCCACAACTCGTTGGAGCTAGTCACATCATGATCCAATGCCTGAACTAACTGTCCTGACATGACGTGCAGTTCTCCACTGCGAGTTCCAATGGGTTCTGATGTACTTAAGTGGCTACCTTTAGCCCATAGTAGTGCCTTCCTGCCCTTGAATATCACCCAATATCCCATGTCCTCAAGGGTTGCAACTGATAATAGATTCTTATTGAGCCCTGGAACATATAATACTTCATCAACATGAAGTCTAGCCCTAGATTCCAATCTGAAGGAGATAGAGCCTACTCCCTCTATCTTGTAACATTTGTCATCCCAAAGCTCAACATGTTGTGCAAAAGATTTTGTCTCGAAATCTGAGAGGATCTCCTTGTACCCTGTCATGTGCTTTGATGCACCGCTGTCTACTAACCAAGTTTTTGGCCTCGTGAAAACTGAACTAGATAAGGCAGAAACCAAGTAATATTCTTTTCTATTTTTTTCTCATTAGAAGGACTTCTCTGATGTTAGGAACCAAATATCAATATAGCATAGAAAAACCTTAGAATAAGTACTCAACGCCTTGAAAAAGAGATAAATTCAGATAATAAGCCTCTTCAAGGGGGCAACCTCCTTATGCCCACATAAATGTTCAATTGCAAGATGATTCCAAATGAAAATGTCTCCTTGGTATATATAGGAGACTAGGATGTATAATTACAACTAATGGACTAAAGCCGACATAAATAAAATAACATTACTAATTTAATATACCCCAATTAAGGGGTAATGAGCAACTATTTAGGGATTAACATGCCCCTCCCCTTGAGACAAGTGTTGTCCGTAACGCTTGAGTAACTCTGGATGCTTTTGTATAAAAGACTCATCTTCCCAAGTGGAATCTCCAGCCGGTAGTTTCCTCCATTTAATGAGATACTCTGAAATGGATCTATTCCTCAGCTGGCAAATTCTTGTGTCAATGATGGCTTCAGGCTCCAATATGATTTTTCCTTCCTCGTCAAGTTCTGGCAATATAGTTTGAACTCGGATATTGTCACCTATAACCTTCTTTAAGCATGAAACATGGAAAACTGGGTGTACTTGTGAAGATGCAGGCAACTCCAATTTTTATGCCATAGTACCAATCTTTTCCAACACCTTATAAGGGCCATAGTACTTTGGTGATAATTTATTATCCTTCTTGGCTTGCTTTTGGGACATATGTTTGTGGTTGTAGTCTTAAAAACACCCAATCCCCTACTTCAAAACTTCTTTCACTATGATGTTGATCTGCTTGTTGTTTCATGCGATTTTGTGCCATGGTCAGGTTGTCCTTTAATATTTCGAGAACTCATTGTTGATGCTCAATGTGATCTTCCACTACTTGAACCTTATATTTTTCTTTTAGAGAAGAAGTGATGGAAGGAGGGTGGTATCAATAGAGTGCCATAAATGGTGTCATTTTTGTTGCAGTATGAAAGGAAGTGTTATACCACCATTATTCCAAGGGTAACCATTTGAACCATTGTGTTTGTTTATCAGAGACAAAGCAATGAAGGTAGCCTTCCAAACATTTGTTCACTATCTCAGTTTGTCCATCAGATTGAGGATGATAGGATGAGCTATGAGCCAATTGAGTACCCAAACAAGAAAAAATTATGTCCAAAAATGTCCTGTGAAGATGGGATCTCTGTCACTTACAATAATCTTTGGGATGCCATGTAGCTTTTGAACTGTATCCATGAATGTGGTGGCAACTGTACTAGCTTTGAAGGGATGAGAGAGCGCACAAAAGTCTGTGTACTTGGTCAGTCTATCAACAATCACCATGATGACACTCTTTCCTTCAGACTTTGGTAACCCTGTGATGAAATCCATGGAAATATCCTCCCAGCGTTGACTTGGGATGGCTAATGGTTGTAAAAGACCTGGGGTCTTAATTGTTTCCACCTTATTTTGTTGGCAAACCAAACATTCTGCCACAAACCTTTGAACATCAATTTTAAGGCCATCCCAAAAAGATTCCTTCTTGACCCTATGGTAGGTTTTCAAAAATCCCGAGTGCCCTCCTACTGAAGAGGTGTGCAATTCCAATAGTACCTTTTGTTTGAGTTGGGATTTATTACATAAATATAAGCGATCTTTGTACCATAATGAATCATTTTTCCATGAAAATGTATCTGATGTACTGGAATCCTTCTGCAACCTTTGAATGAGAGTCCACACTTTTTCGTCATTCTTCCATTCATCCCTTGCTTCTATTATCCAATCGGGTTGGATGATCGAGATAGCACAGAGAAAGGCCCCAAAATATTCATCCTTCCTTGAGAGTGCATCTGCCACAACATTTTTCTTCCCTTTTTTTATAGACGATTTCAAAATCATAACCCAATATCTTGGCTGCCCATTTTTGTTGTTCTTCTGAAGATAGTCTTTGTTCCAAGAAGTATTTAAGACTATCATGATCTGTTTTGACCTTGAAGTGCCTACCTATTAGGTAAGGATGCCATTTCTTCAATGCATGTAGTATTACCATCATTTCCTTCTGATAAATGGGTTTATGTAAGTCCTTTCCCTTGAGTGGTCGACTTTCAAAATCCAGGGGCCTTCCTTCTTGCATTAGGACAACACCAATTCCATTTCCCAAGGCATCACATTCCACAATAAAGGTTTTTGTGAAGTCTGGAGTGGCCAGAAGAGGATCTTTGCACATCACCTCTTTAAGTTGTTCAAAAGATTTAGTTGCCTCTGGAGTCCATGAAAATGCATCCCTCTTATTTAGTGTCGTTAAAGGTGTTGCTATTCTTCCATAGTGTCGAACAAACTTGCGGTAGTAACCTGTCAAACCCAAAAATCGTCTAAGATTCTTTAATGTTTTGGGAATTGGCCAGTCCATCATGACCTTAATCTTGTTAGGGTCTACCTTGACACCTTCATGAGATACAATATGACCCAAATACTCTACCTCCTTCACTCCAAAGAAACATTTGGATGGTTTGGCATATAGTTGTTGCTCCTTTAGTAGTTG
>ML784661.1:24787-37037 GCA_009831015.1 Picea engelmannii | reverse complement strand
ATGAAAATTTCATGAAAAGTTCTTGAAAATTAAAAGCCATTGTTCCTAATGATTGTAACCATTGGATTCCTAGTACAACATCAGCACCACCCATGGGTATAGAAATCATTGGAATATTCATTACATATTCCCCCATAGTAAGAATGATCTTATTGCATTTTCCTGAGCAATTGATAGTTCCTCCATCTGCAATCATTACTTGAAACTCTGGTGTTGGATATACAAATCAATTGAGAGCTTTGGCTAATTTATAGTGAATGAAATTATAAGTACTACTAGAATCAATTAAGACTATTACCTTTTTCTTTTTGATATATCCTTCGGTCTTGAGGGTTTGAGGAGTGCTAATTCCAGCCAATGCATTACACGATATTGTGGGAGTCAACTCTTCAGATGAAATTTCTTCTACGTTTTCATCTTGAGATGGTTCTTGTTCTTGTTCTTCTTCCTCTTCACAATCTATGTAGAATACTTTATTTTCACCACACTTATGTCCCTTACTATACTTGTTGTCACAATTAAAGCATAAACCTTTTCCTTTTCTTTCCTCCAATTGTTGAGGTGTCAACCTTGTAGGTTGAGGTGTTTTAGAATAAGGAGCATTATTCTCTCTATAGATGTTAGGATTGGTCCTTCTAGTAGCCATAGCCATATTTTTACTTTCAACATCTCTTGCCACCCTAAATGCATTCTCCAATGATTTGGGTTCCCAAAGGCAAACCTCATGTTGAATGTTATCTCTTAAAGTTCCTATGAATACATCAATCAAGTGCTCATCTGGAATATATGTTACCTTTATATTCAATCTTTGAAAGTTTTCAATGTGCTCTGTAACTGAACCCTTTTGCTTGAGATTTATCAATTGGCTAAAGAAGGTATTGATCCTTGTATCCTCATAGTGTGTTATCATTTCTTCCGTGAAAATTGTCCAAGTGATGAGTGATTTGAGAGAACAAAGCCATCGATACCATACAGATTGATTGGGTTCTAAATATAAATAAGCAATTTGTACCTTTTGTGTATGTGGCACATTATGTAGATCAAAGAATTGTTCCATCTTAAGTATCCATGTGATAGGGTCCTTGCCATCAAACTTCCTCATATCGATCTTAGGAACGTGGTTGGTCTTCAACCCAAAGTTGGAGTTTCCCCATTCTTGATTCACCTTCCTTGTGTCCTCATCATGAATTTCATGGGATACATTTTCACTTTCAGGTGTCCTCACTATTACGAAATTTTTCAATCCTGCCATGATCTCCTCTTTTAAACCATCCATTTTTGCCTCCAACTTAGATTCCATCTCTTGTAGTTCATATTTTGTTACTATCTTCTTTTGTAAATCAATTATGTCCCTATGCATTTCTTCACCTTCATCAAGATTCCAAGTAGGATTGTCTGGCGGCTTATTTGGTGTAGAAGTTCCCTTTTTTGGTGGCATGTTGGCCAAGTATCACTTTAAACCTTAATTTTGAGGTGGTTCTGCTAGACAATCTTCATTTTATTGTATCTCCAAAATTTCGGCCCTTCTGAGTATGAAATTTTATTTTTTGTAGGTCTCTGATATTTCTTCTCTGCAATGCCATAGGTATGATCAAAATTGGATGTGCCAAGTGGAATTTACGGTAACTTCTCCACAACTTGTTGATTTTTTTCCTTTCCAGGAGATCTCACTTGTATAGCGTGCCCCGCACAAAATAATTAATATAAAATTCTGAAACTTGTACCAGAACTACTATAGTCTGTCCACTATCCAATGTAACTAGTCTCACTCAATTTGGATACTGTAGGAAGAAGTTATGATTTTTTTACCCAGAACACATGCTTGAGACTAGTCAATAGGACTAGTCAGATACCCTATCTTCCACAGGGTGTATCTACAAATGTAAGATGACCCAAAATATTAAATTGTTACCACAGATACCGTACTAATTTTTGTGAATAGCCTATGGAGTTCAGGGTCTGAAAGGTTATAGAAAAAAATTTATAGCGAAAATTCTGCAATGACTCAATTCATGATGATTCCAGAACCCTATCTTAGAAAGGTTGTATCTCCGAAAGTATAAGGCCTCGGGAGATGAAATTTTAACCCAATGTACATTGATCCATCTACTAAATATCCTCCAAGTCGTTCCTTCTGAATCATTGTAGAAAAAAATTATAGTGAAAATTCCAAGGTGTCTCAGATGTAGCAGCGAAACCCCAAGACCTTGAGTTCTGATACCATATGTTAGGAACCAAATATCAATATAGCATAGAAAAACCTTAGAATAAGTACTCAACGACTTGAAAAAGAGAGAAATTCAGATAATAAGCCTCTTTGAGGGGGAAACCTCCTTATGCCCACATAAATGTTCAATCGCAAGATGATTCGAAATGAAAATGTCTCCTTGGTATATATAGGAGATTAGGAGGTATAATTACAACTAATGGACTAAAGCCGACAAAAATAAAATAACATTAAGAATTTAATATGCCCCAATTAAGGGGTAATGAACTACTATTTAGGGCTTAACATCTGATTTCTTTTGGATTCATCATCCTCAGCAGTTGAGGCATGATGTTTCCCTTTCCTTGGATATTTCTTTCTAAACCAACAATCTTTAGCAAAATGAACCAACTCATTACAACTAAAGCATTTAATTTTAGATGTATCAATATTATTGCCTTTGAATGTACCTTTGGTGCTTGGATTCCTCTGAGAGCCTTTCTTCTTTCCCTTGAATATTGATGCTAAAGTTGAGTGCTCTTCTTTTGTTGGCTCGCTCCTAGTAGCTGTGCGACTCTCCTCCTGGAGGAAATCATGCAATAACCTTTCAATCTCTCTCCCACTTACATTGGATAAGAAGGTCTCCCATGAAGAGGGAAGACCATCAAAAATGGCCTACAATAAATCATCATCGTCCACTATCACCCCTGTGACCAAAATCTGATCTTTGATCTGGGCTATCCTAGAACAGAAAGATGCCACTGATTCACCTTTCTCTGTCTTCAAATACTTAAGCTTTTGCTTAAGTGTCCTCTTCCGACTTGGAGCCTGTTTCTCATACACATTCACCAAGGTATCCATACAGTCCTTGGCAGTCATTAACGAAGTCATTGCTGAAATTATATTGTCTTTGACTGAGTCAAAGATGATTCGCTTAGACTTTGGTTGACTCTTCTTGAAGGTCTCTCTTCCTGCATTATTCGTGGGTTCCTCCACCATTGTGGTCACATAATGCTCAAGATCATGCTCTTGCAAGATATTTGTTATCTGGAGCTTCCACACATTGAAGTTGGTAGCTCCTTCGAGCCTATACTCGGCCCTGACTGAAATGGAGGATGCCATGGAATTCACACTGGAAACTTAATCAAGCTAGCTTGGATCTGTGTGTACCTATTGCTACACTTCAACATGTTTAACACACACTAAGATTTGATACCATGTTAAATTATGAGCTTGATTTCTTATGCGGATTAATTCTTTTATTTTCTTCAACACTTTGATTCCAGCTTAATACACTTCAACAATACCAAATCATAACCGAATAGCAATAACTATGTATATAAGTAAGCATGCATATCAACAACACATATACCCTGGGGAAACCCTGTAGATGGAGAAAAATCCCAGCAAACGATATTCCTTTATTGCATTAATAATGTAAGATCACTTACAAATATCCACCATGAATGTTCTGCTCTTAAAGAGCTTGCCAAGATGACTCTGACCTGACAAAGACCTAAGAGACCTTGTTGAAATACACCTCTAATATGTTGCCTCTATTTTTGATATACATCACTGATATGCTTCTTTGGTATGTTGCCTCTTTATCACTGATATGCGCCTCTATTGCTTCACCCTTAACCTGCATATCAAAACTGTGTTGAAGAGAGGGGTCGACCTTTACTTATATAGGCTGAAGAGGAGAAGAGGAGAGGCTCGAAATAATAACTTGTTTGCATGATTTAATCATAACTCAGCTTCATACTTTAGTTCAAACTTAGAACTAGACTTGAGACTTTAGCATTACACTTTAGTTCGAAAATAGAACTAGACTTGAGACTAGTATACTTTAGTTCAAAAATAGAACTAGACTTGAGACTTTAGTTACAACTCGGCATTACACTTTAGTTCGAAAATAGAACTAGACTTGAGACTTTAGTTACAACTCGGCATTACACTTTAGTTCGAAAATAGAACTAAACTTGAGACTTTAGTTACAACTCAACATTACACTTTAGTTCAAAAATAGAACTAGACTTGAGACTTCAGTTACAACTCAGCATTGACTTGACATGCATGTGTACCAACTTAGCATGCACATGACATGCATGCATGCAACATGCAACTAGTCATGCATACAGTGCATTTCATGCATGCAACAGGCATGTGGACATGCATGCAACATGCAACATGCAACTGGACATGCATGCAACATGTGACAACTTGACAACAAATTCGTTGACTTAGACATGCAACTTTGACTTCTACAACTCCACTCTTTACAAGGCAATTCAAAATTCTCTTCATGGTGGATAATGTTACACGTGCCAACTCACTAGATCAATACATTTATATCATTTGCAATATTAGGAATATCATTTGTTTCTAGCTCATAGGAATTTTATATTCAACCTAACTTTTGCTAGATGCCTTGACTTTTGCTCATGGCTCACAAGGTTTGACTAGGCTCATATAGATTGTACGTTCCCCCTAAATTTTTCACTAGTCTGTCTAAGCTCACAGAGGTTGTACGTTCCCCCTTAATTTTACACTAGACTATCTATGCTCACAGAGGTTGTACATTCCCCCTGACTTTTTCATTAGACTCACACAGCATCTCGTTCATCCTGAGTTTTGGTTTGACTCACAGAGGTGGTACATTCCCCCTGGATTTTGTCAATACGTCACAAGACTGTTTGATTCTCCAAATCTCGATGGCTAGCCTCAGGGTGGCGCATATGGCCTCTCATTGGAGAATGATTGTCGATGTTGCCAAATTTAACACTCCCTCTCAGTGAGGGAGTCATTCGCAGCCACACCAAACTTGCCTCTCAGCTGCACAACCTGTCTCGAGGTCAGAGGCTTGGTCAGGATATCAACTACCTGCTCTCTCGTGGCTATGTATTGTAACTTTAAAGTTTTTCTCTGGACCAAGTCTCAGATGTAGTCGTACCACATGTCAATATGTTTTGACCTATCATGAAATACCAAGTTCTCTGTCAATTTTACGCAAATTTGATTATCACAGTAAACCATCGTCATCTCGACCTTGTCACCAAATAACCTAGAAACCAATTTTCTGAGCCATATTGCTTCCTTGCTAGCATCACTTGTTGTAATGTACTTAACCTCTATTGTACTTTGTGCAATGGATCCCTGCTTCCGACTTGACCAAGAGATCATAGAGGATCCTAAACTGAAGCAGTATCCAGAAGTACTTTTCTGATCCACTAGGCCTCTTTCCCAGTCAGCATCTGCATACCCATGCATAAATAAACCACCACTGGATGTATATCTCAGACCATAAGTAATGGTCCCTCTGATATATCTCAAGATTTTCTTTGTTTCCACCCAGTGTCTTTGTCTCGGTTCAGTCATGAAATGACTCATTGCAACCACTACATAGCATATATCTGGCCTAGTGTGGATCATGTACATCAATGATCCAATCAGCTGCCTATACATGGTGGGATCCACCAAATCTAAAACTGTATCAGAGTCATGCAACTTCCTTAGTTTGGTAATCATCGGACTAGACATGGATTTGCAATCCATCATACCAAACCTCTTTAGTACGTCCATTGTGTATTTTCCTTGTGCCAGAAATATCTCGCCTTGTCTTTTCCATACTTCCAATACTAGGAAGTAATGCATCAAGCCTAAGTCTTTCATCTCGAATTCTGAGGTTATCTCCCTCTTACATCGGGCTATTAGCCCTTCATCTCCTGTTAGAAAGAGATCATCAATACAAGAATAGTATAACAGGTTAGTTACCTCTTACCTTGAAGTACATATTTGCATCAACATCACTTTTCTGAAAGCCCGGGCTTTTAAGAAAGCCATCAATCCTGTCATACCAAACTCTGGGAGCCTTCTTAAGACCATACAAGGCCTTAGCTTGCATACATGAGTGCCTTTGTTATGCAGTAGAAAACCATCTGGTTGTTCCACAAAGACCTCATGTTCAATCTTTCCATTCAAGAATGTTTTTTTTACATCCATGTGATGTAGCTTCCAACCAAGAACGGGAGCTAAAGCAATAATAGTTCGAATGGAGGTATACCTAGATACAAGGGCAAAATTATCTTCGTAGTCGATTCCTTCTTTCTGAGTGAAGCCTCTGGCTACAAATCTTGCTTTGAACTTTTCCACACTTCAATCAGTTGCATGTTTGAGCTTATAGATCCATTTGGAAGAAACCATTGATTTGTCTTTTGGCCTCGGCACAATGTCCCAAACATTGTTCTTTATAATAGACCTGTATTCCTCAAGAATGGCATCCTTCCATGCTTGTAATTTATCTTCTTCTTCAAATGAAGAAGGTTTGGCATCACTAATGCTTCTCATCAGTGCAACATAGCCTCAAAACCTATGAGGCCTCTTCCTTTCCCTGAAAGTTCTTTTGGGAGCAACTATCCTTTCTGCTTCATGCACTGTTTCTTTAAGCCACCCTGGCTTCCTTTTGGCTGGAGGTTTTTCAAGAGTTCTTTGTAACACTTCAACAGGTTCTAGGGGCTCATTACTTGGCCCTTCACGAGTTTCCTCCCTCTGATCATCTGACTTTTCATTTTCAGAAGAGGGTGAAGTTAGTTGAATTGCTTCTGATTCCTGTTGAAGCTCTCTGGATTTCTTAAATGTGGCTTCCTCATGGAAAGTCACATCTCTGCTTACCTCTATTTTCCTCTAACCTGGTACAAAAATTGTGTAAGCCTTGGAGTTCTCACTGTACCCCACAAAAACCCCTTTCTTGCCTGAGGGTTCCATCGTTGTCCTCTTTTCCTTAGGGACATGAATATACACAGGACACCCAAATATCTTTAGATGCCCTACTTCAAGTTTGATCCTTGATAATACCTCTTCAGGAGTCTTGTCCTTCAAGATAACATGTGGACACTTATTCTAAATATACATGGCAGTGGAGGTAGCTTCTGCCCATAAAGAATTTGGCAGATACTGGTCAAACATCATTTCTTTTGCTGCCTCACGAATTGTTATGTTTTTCCTCTCAGCAACTCCATTTTGCTGAGGGTTATATAGCACGATCAATTGTCTCTTGATTCCTGCTGACTAGTAGAAATCCTCAAACTGGAGAGATTCAAACTCTCCTCCATTGTTTGTTCTAAGGATTCTGAGGTGTTTCTCTATCTGCTTTTCAATAAAGGATTTACACTCTTTGAATTGATCAAATGTGTCACTTTTAGCTTTAAGGAAATATATCCAACATTTTCTTGATTAATCATCAATAAAAATGACATAATACAAACAACCACTAAGTGAGGGAGATAACATGGGACCACATACATCAGAATGAACCAGATCTAAGATGTCCTGAGCCCTACTGTCACTACTAGGAAATGATTCCTTTATATTTTTACCTAGCATGCATCCCTTATAGATTTAATTTTTACTAAGAGAAATAGAGGGCATGCCACATACCATGTTATGTAGATCTCGAAGAGATTTGTAATGAAGATGTCCAAGTCTTTTGTGCCACAACTCGTTGGAGCTAGTCACATCATGAGCCAATACCTGAACTGACTATCTTGACACGATGTCCAGTCCTCCACTCCGAGTTCCAATGGGTTTTGATGTACTTAAGTGGCTACCTTTAGCCCATAGTAGTGTCTTCCTGTTCTTGAAGATCACCCAATATCCCATGTCCTCAAGGGTTGCAACTGATAGTAGATTATTCTTGAGCCCTGGAACATATAATACTTCATCAACATGAAGTCTAGCCCCATATTCCAATATGAAGGAGATAGAGCCTAGTCCCTCTATCTTGTAACATTTTTCATCCCCAAGCTCAACATGCTCTGCAAAATATTTTGTCTCGAAATCTGAGAGGATCTCCTTGTACCCTGTCATTTGTTTTGATGAACCATTGTCTACTAACCAAGTTTTTGGCCTCGTGAAAACTAAACTGGATAAGGCAGAAACCAAGTAATATTCTTTTCTATTTTCTTTCTCATTATAAGGACTTCTATGATTTCTTTTGGATTCATCATCCTCAGTAGTTGAGGCATGATGTTTCCCTTTCCTTGGATATTTCTTTCTAAACCAACAATGTTTAGCAAAATGACCCAACTTATTACAACTAAAGCATTTAATCTCAGATGTATCAATATTCTTGCCTTTGAATGTACCTTTGGTGTTTCGCTTCCTCTAAGAGCCTTTCAGGAAAGTGCCTTTCTTCTTTCCCTTGAATATTGATGCTAAAGTTGAGTGCTCTTCTTTCATTGGCTCGCTCCTGGTAGCTGTGCGACTCTCCTCCTGGAGGCAATCATGCCATAACCTCTCAAACATGGGTTGGATCTCTCTCCCACTTACACTGGATAAGAATGTCTCCCATGAAGAGGGAAGACTGTAAAAAATGGCCTGCACTAAATCATCATCGTCCACTGCCACCCCTATGACCAAAATCTGATCTTTGATCTGGGCTATACTGGAACAGAAAGACACCACTGATTCACCTTGCTCCATCTTCAAATACTTAAGCTTGTGCTTAAGTGTCTTCTTTTGACTTGGAGTCTATTTCTCATACATATTCACCAAGGTATCCATACAGTCCTTAGCAGTCATTAATGAAGTCATTGCAGGAATTATACTGTCTTTGACTGAGTCAAAGATGATTCTCTTGGCCTTTGCTTGACTCTTCCTGAAGGTCACTCTTCCTGCATTATTCGTGGGTTCCTCCACCACTGTGGTCACATACTGCCCAAGATCATTCTCATGCAAGATATTTTTTATCCGGAGCTTCCACACATTGAAGTTGGAAGCTTCTTCGAGCCTATCCTCGGCCTTGACTGAAATGGAGGATGCCATTGACTTCACACTGGAAACTTAATCAATCTAGCTTGTATATGTGTGTACCTGTTTTTGTACTTCAACACGTTTAACACACCCTAAGCTCTGATACCATGTTAAATTATGAGCTTGTTTTCTTATGCAGATTAATTCTTTTATTTTCTTCAACACTTTGATTCCAACTTAATACACTTCAACAATACTAAATCATAACCGAATAACAATAAATATGTAGATAAGTAAGCATGCACATCAACAACACATATACCCTGGGGAAACCATGTACAGGGAGAAAAACCTCAACAAACGATATTCCTTTATTGCATTAATAATGTAAGATCACTTACAAATATCCACCATGAATGTTCTACTCTTAAAGAGCTTGCCAAGATGACTCTAACTTGACAAAGACCTAAGAGACCTTGCTGAAATACACCTCTTATATGTTGCCTATATTGTTGATATACAACACCGATATGCTTCTTTGGTATGTTGCCTCTTTATCATTGATATGCGCCTCTATTTCTTCACCCTTAACTTGCATATCAAAATTGTGTTGAAGAGAGGGGTCGACCTCTACTTATATAGGTTGAAGAGGAGAAGAGGAGAGGCTCAATATAGTAACTTGTTTGCATGCTTTAATCATAACTTAGCTTCATACTTTAGTTCGAACTTAGAACTAGACTTGAGACTTCAGCGTTACACTTTAGTTCGAAAATAGAACTAGACTTGAGACTGGTATTCTTCAGTTCAAAAATAGAACAAGACTTGAGACTTCAGTTTCAACTCAGCATTACACTTTAGTTCGAAAATAGAACTAGAATTGAGACTTCAGTTACAACTTAGCATTACACTTTAGTTCGAAAATAGAACTAGACTTGAGACTCAGTTACAACTCAGCATTGACTTGACTTGTATGTGTACTAACTTAGCATGCACATGACATGCATGCATGCAACATGCAACTAGTCATGCATGCAGTGCATGTCATGCATGCAACATGAAACATGCAACTGGACATGCATGCAGTGCATGTCATGCATGCAACATGCGACAACTTGACAACAAAGTCTTTGACTTAGACATGCAACTTTGACTTCTACAACTAGACTCTTTACAAGGCAATTCAAAAGTCTCTTCATGGTGGATAATGTTACACGTGCCAACGCACTAGATCAATACATTTATATCATTTGCAATATTAGGAATATCATTTGTTTCTAGCTCATAAGAATTTTATATTCAACCTAACTTTTGCTAGATGCCTTGACTTTTTCTCATGGCTCACAAGGTTTGACTAGGCTCACATAGGTTGTAAGTTCCCCCTGACTTTTTCACTAGACTGTTTATGCTCACAAAGGTTGTACGTTCCCCCTGACTTTTTCATTAGACTCACACAGCATCTTGTTCGTCCTGACTTTTGGTTTGACTCACAGAGGTTTTACATCCCCCTGGCTTTTGTCAATACCTCACAAGACTGGTTGATTCTCCAAATCTCCATGGCTAGCCTCAGGGTGTGATCCAGGTGGATATCGGTGGCCACCCACCTTTTCCAACTGGCCCAAAACATGTTTCTGGCAATTTTGGTAATTTACTATTTTTAGCAGTTTTTTCGGGTCCTGAACTTCTGGGGCCATTTTGAGGCCCTAAACGATATTTTTTGGGGTATGTTTCTCTTGCAAATTACCATCTACGATGCTATTTTGTCTCAAGCGTTGTAGGCCTCGGATAGATCTTTCCAACGAGCTATCATACGCCTAAAACAGAGATTGTATGCAAAAGTTACTACCCTGGGAAGTTGATGCACCAACTTACCCAAACGGGGCCCACATGACTTTTGGCGCTTCATCTCCTAGGGTTAGGTTTTTGGATGTCTAGGAATTTTGGCATTCCCATTTATTGTAAAAGGGCCTTCACAGCCTCATTGTAATCATCTTCTTGCGAATGCGAGTAGCCGTCACATCTCTTCTCAAAGATAAGCTGCCACCATTCTAGCGAGTCTTTCACTCTGTATTTTTACAGTCTCTGTACATTTCTTTGATTAATAGAAATCGTGTATTACTGTATATTTGTGTTTATGGTTGCATCTTTGATACATTTCTGTTATATTATTGAATATTTGCAATATCTCTGTGCATTTCTTTATTATATCTCCGCTCTCATTTCGTGCCGAAAATAATCCAAATTAGTGGTATCAGAGCAGGCTGCTCTTGATCGTTTTTTCAGTGCATGTCCCCGACGAGGTCCGAGTATAGAAAGTTGGGTCTCGATCTTGTCTCTCTTGAAGACAATCACTCTCGCACACCCAAGAAACCCTCAATGGCGGAAGAAAATAAAAACGACGGAGCAGACGATCCTATCAATCTGTTGCTTGAGCAAGCTCTCACGCGACAGAGGGACGAAATGATGGAGAATTTTGCTCACATCCTTCAACGCATGCCGATAGCATCAGGTGCATCTTCATCAAGCGGCCACTTTGGAGGCACCTCGCCTTTCAAGGTACAGGTTAATTTTGATATTCCCGTATTTGAAGGTCAAATAGATGCAGATACCCTAGATAAATGGTTAAATCTGCTAGAAGGTTATTTCTTTGTTCACAATTTTTCCGACAAAGAAAATATCACCTTTGCACTCCTTAAATCTCTCCCTCATGTCAAACATTGGTGGGAAACTTACAGGGAGCAAAGTTCCACAGAGGAGTCTAGAATATATGGGGTCGATCCCACTTGGGATTTTTTTGTGGATGCGGTAAAAGAACAGTATTACCCTATTGGCAACTATGAGGACCAGTACATGAGATGGACCACACTACGGCAAGAGAGGGGCAAACAGTTCTGTAGTTCATCAATACCTTCCATACCTTGCGCACCAAGCTGGGTATCAAAGACTCCGAGCGACATTTGGTTCTGAAATACCGTGGGGCTCTACACAGATACATCCAGACTGAAATGGATTTTCTGGACATCTCATCACTCTGTGTTACTTATCGATATGTTGTTAAAATTGAGCAGAAATTTAAGCACCAAAACAAACAGGAATTCGGGTCTGCAAATCCGCAACAACCAAAGTATGACAAAGACAGCCCTAACAAACAATCTCCTGAAAACCAGTCCAAGACACAGGAAAAGAAGGGTCACGGGAAGACAAAGAAGGACACCCGAAAATGGTGTGATTTCCACAAAAGCCCCTGGCACAACACTGATGAATGTCGCTCAAAACAGTCATTGGTGGCCGAGATCA
>ML784661.1:0-23020 GCA_009831015.1 Picea engelmannii | reverse complement strand
AAAAATAATAATCAGAGCCCAGATAAATGATGAATCTACCAATGAAGATGATTATTAATACACATCAGATCAGGAATTGTTCTTAGCCATACGACTTAGAGACTCTCGGGTAACATGAATATTAGACATGGGGAGTCTATGCGATAGTTGTGACAGACCAAAGAACCATCCTTCGAGCAGCTTGTAGAGTTTGAGTAGACAGATCCAAAGCAGTTAGTTAGCATAAGTATAGTTTGATAGTTGTAGTAGTGAAGACTTCATGATAGTATAGTAATAAATGGGTCAGCATTATGGACAGTTGTGCAGCAGAGTCTTGGACAGTATTGACAAAGATGTGTTTGTAAGAACACTTAGCAGGTTTGGATAGATATATGACATTGGATGAGAGCATGGATTCATAGATTGGTTCAGAGACAAAGGAACATTATGGATGTTAATTACACAATAAATGGCCTGAACAATGCTAATGGATTCCAAATTGACAGATATTTTTTGGACACATGCAGTGCATACAACAATTCACATTCAAAACAGAGTAGTGCTCAGAAACAACAATGACAAAACTCCCTACGAGCTATGGAAAGGAAGACCAAAAACTGTGAAGCACTTCAAAATATTTGGAAGAAAATGCTACATCAAAAGAGAAGATGGCAGAATGGGAAAGTTTCACTCTCGTGTGGATGAAGGAGTACTTGTTGGTTACTCAAGTATAAGGAAAGCATACAAGTGTTACAATCTGAGATTGAAAAAAGTTGTGGAAAGCATCAATGTAACAATTGATGAAACAGGTGCACGAGAATCAAAGGGAAGAAAATGAATCAGTGGAACAACTTTATGAAGAAGAAGCAAAAGATGAAGAAGAAGTAGAAGAGGAAGATGAAGAAGATTAGACAGGAGTAGAAGAGGAAGTTGAGCAAGTGCCTCCAAATACACCTAACAAACGAATACAGAAGAATCATCCTTCAGATCAAATTATCATAAACAAATATGCAGGAGTTGAGACTAGAAGAAGAATTTGTTCACTAGAACAAATGCACCTAGCACTCTTATTTACGATTGAACCAAACAGTTTTGAAGAGGCCAAGAAGGATGAATTCTGGAATAAGGCCATGGATGAAGAATTGGATCAAATAGAGGAGAATGACACTTGGGAATTGGTTCCAAGACCAAATAATAAGAATGTGATTGGCACAAAGTGAGTTTTCAGAAATAAATTGAATGAAGATGGACATGTTACAAGGAACAAAGCTAGTTTGGTATGTAAAGGGTACGCACAGGTTGAAGGAATCGACTTTGAAGAGACATTTTCCCCAGTTTCCAAAATGGAAGCAATCTCATTGCTCTTAGCTTATGCATGCTCCAAGAATATTAAAGTGTATCATATGGACATGAAATTATCTTTTCTGAATGGGGAACTTGAAGAAGAAGTCTACATTGAAAAACTGGAAGGATTTTAGTTGTCAGAGAACGCATATTATGTGTGTAAATTGAAGAAGACCTTGTATGGTCTAAAACAAGCTCCTAAAGCATGGTACTCTAGACTGGATAAATATCTACAGCATGAAGGGTTTATAAAATGAAGTGCACACAACAACCCCTACATCAAGGTAACTCAAGATGGTATTTTGTTAATTGAAGTTTATGTTGATGATATTATTTTTGGAAGTATTGATGACAGGTTAAGCCAGAATGAATTTGAAATGTCATTACTCGAAGAACTATCATTCTTTCTGGGTCTTCAGATATGTCAAAGAAACCAAGGAATTTTCATTTCTCAAACTAAGTATATTAGATAAATGTTAAATAGGTTCGGAATGGAAGATTTCAACCCAGTTACCAATCCTATGCAAACTAGTTGCAAGTTGAGCAAAGATGATGACTCAAAGTCTACAAACCATAGGCAATACAGGTCATGATTGGCAACTTACTATATGTGATAGCATCCAAACTAGATGTAATGCAGGCAGTTGGACAGGTGGCACAATTTCAAGCAGCGCCAAAGGAATCACATGTATTAGCAGTGAAGAGGATTTTCAGATATCTCAAAGGAACATAAGAGTTTGGATTATGGTATCCAAAAGGAAAGGATCTATCAGTTATTGCCTACGCAAATGCAGATTGGGAAGGTTGTATTGATGACCGATGAAGCACCAATGGAGCAACTTTCTACTTGGGTGAGTGTTTAGTATCTTGGCTAAGCAAGAAACAATCATCAGTATCTTTATCTATAGCTGAAGTAGAGTATATTGCAGCAGCAGGATGTTGTACTCAGGTTCTATGGATGAAACAAACTTTGACAAATATACAGGTTGAGTATGATGAGCCTATTCCAATCTATTGTGATAATACAAGCGCCATCAGTATCTCTAAGAACTTGGTGATGCACTCCAAGACGAATCACATTCCAATAAAGTATCACATTCTACGGGAGCAGGTTGCAGAGAAGAACATCAGAGTTGAATATGTGGGCACAATGTAACACCCTTGTTTCCTCAATTTGTAAATATAAATATATTGGCCAAGAGACTATGGAAAACTCAATATGTGTGAATATTTGATTTGAGGAACCTTTGTATAAAAGGTCAATGAATTTTAATTTTTTTTATTAATAGAAAATGGATAAGTGTTGCATGATTGTTGGAAGGGGGGTTTGCCAAGATATACCACATATTCTATGAAAGAGATGGCAAGGGGAACTAGGAATGGTTGAGATAACCCCCACCAAACCAGTACCTTGTTGGATTTAATTACTCAGGACCATAACAATCCTCTGATCCATGAATGAATTACAGTCAAGCTGGTAGGTGGGAAGACCTCCTCAAGAGTTAATGAGGGGATGAGGAAGAGCACCAATCTGAAAGGATTTTAGACCTGACCATGGGATGGGAATTTGGGCCACATGTAATCTTGCTGAGGAAGGAAAGAAATGAAGGCGTGGTGGGCAGAGGAAGAGCTGCGAAGAGAAGCAGAGAAGAGAGGCTAAGCTCTCAAGTTCGAGAAAGAACTAGGAAACAAACGTGTTCTGGTCGCAGGAAGTGGCTAACATGGTTATAAACAAGCTGATAAATGAGGTTGGTGAGTGACTAAGGAAGCACTCAGGCAGACTTCCTTGCTTGGTATAGAGAAAAATCATTGCCAAGATCCCGTGGGAGGAGGAGAGTAACCTTTGTCCCTGACTGTTGTTGAGCCGAAAGAAAGAATTCTCTCTCAAAGTGTAACATCCCCCACAACCCAAGTTGGGCCATGCTACTCCAAGAAATGCTTTCATTCTCTGATACCATATTGTAACATACCCAACATCCAACTGAGCTATGCCACATAAATTTTTCAAATTGCATGCAATTAAAACATATACACATAGAACTCTTGCAGAACTTTATATATAAAACGTAAACAAACAAATACATTCTATAAATGCAGAGATTCATATTGAAATAACAATAAACATAAACATGCAGCATATACAATCAATACCATAAATATAAAGACAATTATAAACCACCCATGAAAATAATCACGTAAATAATAATGCAACATGTAATTTATCACACAATTGACACTTATCTTGGTAAGAATATCACCAACTGCGTGTAGACCTTCCACGAACCTCCCATCCTTAGACCTCACTGCTCATCACTCTCAGTAGTGGGTCACCCCCAAGTTGGGACTAAACTCCACCTGGGTAAAGGGATTCCTACCAGGCTAATGGATCATAGACAACAGGAAAGACTCTGTCACAGGTGCCAACTCAAACTAACAGCCTACAGTCCCTCATTACCCACGTGTCTATCCCACCCTAGGAAGTGTTCCCCTTCTCTGCTCAACAGTCCTTCGGCTACCCCACTTCCTTTCTGGGCTTTAGCAATAGGCCAGACAGGAAGTCTCAGAGCCCTATAGATGCAGTTTAGCACCTTCGGAAATCAATTCCCAACAATTCTTTCACCCATAGAGATTGCTCACAGACCTGACAACCCTCCTCTTCAATATCCCACAGGCCTGAAAACCCACTTCTTCAGTCCAACTCTCAAGCTAACCTGGTATACAAAAATGTGTGCTTATGGATACAGGTTCAGGTACAATGACAGGAAGGTATGGAGGACAATTGACTGAGTGAGTGAATGATCCTGGAATGACTGAATGATGGAAGGAATGGAAAAATGAACTAAGTCCAAACTGTATGTATGCATGTTCCCAGCTTGACACTTGTCATGTTGGGAGCTACTTTGGCTCACTTGTCCCCATCCTTAGAACTTAGGATAAAATAATTTTCCATACTTTATGATTTAAGGAATATTAATATAATATTCCTTTTGGCTCAAGCTCCCTGGCTTAGCCCTTTTTCTTAAATTTTATCCCCCCTCTTTCCCTAACTAGTGGAGTTTAGTCCCCCATACTCTTTTACCATGGTTGGTCTGCGTGAAATGATGTATTTTATATTAATGATGAGACATATACAAAAATAGGCTCATTGGCCTTTAACATCTAGGCTCTCCGACCTAATCATCACAAAACTAGCTCACCAACCTATAAAACACAACATATACACAAAGGCTCCCTAGCCTCAAAATCGCGCGCACTTAAGTTGTTGCACGCGGTATCCTAGAATGTGCACACTTCATAATTTTACAATGTAGTACATGCACACACTATACCATGGAAGGTGCATACAAAAATGATATCAAACAGCTCACCAACTTACGTACATTTGTATTTACATTTACAATTGGGTTCGGCCTAGGGGTATTACACAAAGCATCGTGGTCTAGCTCGAGGGTGGCCAATGGTAAATCTGTTATAATTGACTGAGCCTATGGTTGGGTGGAAACATGCACCCCTTTCAGTAGTCGCATCAAGTCTTCTGGTTCTAATAAATGTTTCCATACTTTGTGTTTTGAAATGGAATAATGAATGAATGCATGTATTTATACATCTAAGAATGGTCTCTGTGTTGAATGATCAAGTTATGTGTATGAATTTATCTTCATGTGGACTTATGCTTATGATAGATCGTCTATATGACCCAGCTTAGCCTTCGAGACGTCTTGGGACGTAAGCCTGTAGGAGGACTGGGATAGAAAGCATTGCATCAATCTGACCCTGTCAGTCTGAAGAGGATATTTTCTTCAGACTCCTTGTTGTGCGACAACGATATTATGCCCAAGTCCTTAGCAAATCCATGATGAGGAAGTTGTGTTTAACTCGCAATAGTTAGAAGGACCCATGTGACCAAGGTCTAGGAACCCCATGCTAAGCATAAGGGAGCTAAGTCCTTCTAGCTTTAGAGCTCCGGAAGTCTGGGACTTTGGAGTATTGTCGATCTGAATAGTCGCAAACTGGTTGAGGGCGACCAAGAGTTACGGTTACCTGTAAGGTTGACCGACGTTGGGCAGTTACCCTAGTGGTTAGATGAACCTGTCTTACCGACTAAACTGGGATCGAAGTCCCCGTCACAAAGTAGTGCGATCCATCGCAGGGGTTCCCTCAGTCATTGGATCTTCACCGAGACGAATTAGGCGAAGTTCCACTTCGGGAGAATAGGGATGTTATAGCATCAAACTCCCTGAATGTCGAAGTTACGAAGTATTGAGAGAAGTATATTTGGGGAGATCGTTAGGAGTCTCGCCTACTATTTGATCATTCAGAAGGAGGGACCCGCACGCGGTACTTCGACGAAGTCCTACTTCAAGAGAATGGAGTGGCAGTAAAGCCAAAATCCCCAAAGGCCAGAGTTGTGAAGTAATGAGGACCATCCATCCTCGAATACTTCAGGATCCCTCTCAGTCGTCGATATACAGGAGAAGCGTGGCGCTAGATCCTTCAGTCCGGAGACTGGGCACTCCGGGGGATTTGAGGTGTGGTGTGTCGATAAGCTTCGAAGCCCGAAGTGACAAGAGTCGTCGATTCGAGGACGCTTCGGGACTTTTTCGAACCGTCAGATCTAGTTTGTGGTCAGCCCGGTGCTAACTAACTCTGGGAGAAAAGAGGAGTTTGCATCGCAAACCCCTCGAAGGTCGGAGTCGTGAAGTAATGTGAGTCATGGGTCTATGGATCTACATGGTCGGGTCTCGACCGTGAGATTTGAGGGATGTTAGAAGGCTTTCAGTCTGGGGTGACGTGGACCCACGATCGATGTGCCACGTGTCAGCTTGATTTTTTCTTTTCATAGACCCTATATGCCTATTGGAATGTGACACATGTCACCCCTGGCCCTTCTATGTGTTAGCCCCTGGTACGTGCCCACCTAGCCAAAGTGGTTGGGGAAGTGACCGGAACTCCGGGACTTCGTGACTCCAGAGGATTTGGAGTGTAGTATTGTAGAGAGACCAAAAGGCTCAAAGGTCAAAGCCATGTGGCAAGTTTACGAGACTTTGGGAGTTCAGGACTCCAGGAGGTCTCGTGCGTAGACAGTAAAGAGGCGTTCAACGTCGGAGCGTCGAAGTGCAGAATTCCCTGTTGCCCTGCGTGTTAGACACATGTGTGTTAGACACCTGCGGGTTAGGCAAAGATTGAGTCCAATCATGGGATGAAATTCCACCATGGATGAAGGAACTTGGAGATAATACGTGTGATGTGGATCCACGTGGGCGCCACATGGCCTTTGACCAATAAAAGCCGAAATAACTTGGGAAGGGCGTATCTGCCAGTCCAGAGCTCGAATTTGAGCGTGGAGGCAATGGTTGGAGAGTTCTGGATGAGAAGTACGTGATAGAAATCCCAGAATTAGGATTTGGGATAGTTAAGGAAAATGAAATTATGATGCCCCACTCCTTAAAAGAGTATCCATGGGTTGAGTGTGTTACAAATTGGTATCAGAGCATGGTTACAACACTTGGCCTACTCGATCTCATGGACGAGCGTAAAAACCATATTTAAAGGACTTTTAAGGGTGACACCCTATCTTACCTCTTTCCTAAAGAGTCTAATTAAACTTTTACTGAAGAAAATAATGAAACTTTCTACTGTATGTGTGTATTTAAGAAATATGAATTGTGTGTTGTTCATAAACTAATAGATTGTTGGCTAATAGTAAGTGTTTTTTCAACACTCAAGCAATCAGTAAATCGCGGGAAAAATAGAAGTATAAAGGATGGTGACATTCCATGAAGTGGGGGATGGCTCCCACAATAGAGACGAAGAATCTGACGAAAGGAGGGCTGTGGAAACCCCTCCAGATCTGGCTGATACTATAAGGGTCCTCATGGCCGAATTACAGAGTTTCAAGGCTGACAACAAGAGATTGATAAAGGAGCAAGAAAAACAAACAAAAAATAATGCAGTCTTGTTGCAGAGTATATCTGATATACAGAGGCAGCTACAACATGAACCTACAACTAGTCAGGTGGACCAACGACCTACAAAGAGAAGTCAAATTCCACCTGAGATACGAAAATGTGGTCCCATAAGTGGCCACACTAGGAGGATTACTTCGAGGAAGGTCCAACCTGGATGCAAGAGACACTCATTGGGAGAGTACTCAGGAGAGGAAACTGGAAACTCTGAGGGATATTCTAGTAGCAAAACTAGTTCACATTCTTAAAGGAAAGGAAAGAAGTGAAAGCATTCCAAAAGTCATGATCCTGAAGAGTTCAAGAAATCCAAACCACCCTATTTCGATGGAGAGATTAAGAAAGGGGAAGAGGAAGAAGCTTGGCTTCTTGGTTTAAAGAAGTACTTCAAAGTCCATGACTACTCTGAAAACTTGAAGGCTCGAATAGTCATCTTCAACCTGAATAGAAAGGCTTCCATTTGGTGGGAAGACCTCAGGAATGTGAAAGGAATCCATGAGAAGGACTTGTCATGGAAACAATTTGAGAAAAAATTAAAGAAGAAATATCTATTAGAGAAATACTTTGATGGGAATACTAAGGATTTCTATAAACTCAGGCTGGGACAACTCACCATAGAGGAATATGCCAATAAATTCCTTGAGTTGCTGAGGTATGTACCCTACATAAAGGATGAAAAGGTAAAAGTGCAACGATTTGTTAGTGGGTTACCTCAGACCTACCAGGATAGGATTGAGTTTGACGAGCCAAAGACCTTAGAAGACATTATCCAGAAGGCAAGGTATTGTTATGAACGGTTCGAGAGTCAGACAAAACCTTGCGAGGACTGGAATAAGAAGAGTAGTTTGGGATTCAAGAAGAAGAGGTTTAAATCCTCAATATTTAAGAACTATGGGAAGGGTTCTAGGATGAGCCTTCCTACTAGAAGTGTGTATCAACAAAATTTCCCCTTCCAAAGTGGAAATAAACCTTTTGGAGCAATCCTAGGAAAGACTGATAACCCAAAGAAAGAACCCTTGAAATGTTGGGGTTATGGAGAAGAACATTTGTTGAGGGATTGTCCACACAGAAAACAGAACAGTAGGATATTATACAACATCCAAGAAGCTACCATAGTCAATGATGTGGCTAGGAGCATGCCATGGATTTATGTAGCCTTGGATAATAAACAAGCCAACCACCAAGCTTCAGTGGTGGAGATGGAAGGTAGGATCGCCAACCGTCTAGTTTCTATTTTAATTGACCCTGGTTCTAATTTAAGTTATGTGGCCCCTCAGATTGTTTATAAGTGTAAATTGAAACCAATTAGACATGTTAAGCCATGGTTGGTAAGACTAGCCACTGGAACCAAAAGAAAAGTAGCAGAGGTCATACCAGCTTGCCAATTCATTATGGATGGATTGCCCACCCAAGCGACCCTTAACATAATTGTCCTAAGATCTTATGACATGTTGGTTGGTATGGATTGGTTAGCCACTTATAAAACCAAGTTGGACTGTTACCATAAAACTTTGGAGTGTGAAAATAAAGAAGGGAGAAAAATAAACCTTCAAGGGATTCAAAGGCATGTCTCAGTGAGAGGAATATCATCCCTTCAAATGAAAAACTATTGTAGGAAGGGATGTCCTCTATATGAAATAAATGTGTTGGAATATTTTGAGGATGACAAATCAAACCTAGAGGACCACCCCATATTAAGAGAGTATAGAGACGTGTTTCCAGAAGAGGTACCGAGTCTACCTTCGAGAAGAGACATTGACTTCTCCATAGAACTTGCACCGGGAGTAGTGTCAGTGTCTAGGACACCCTATAGAATGAGTACACTAGAGCTAGTTGAAATCAAGCTACAACTAAGGGATATGATGAGCAAAGGCTACATCCAACCCAACGTACCTCCATGGGGAGCACTCGTGTTGTTTGTGAAAAGAAAGATGTCAAACTCCGACTGTGCATAGACTATAGACAACTCAATAAGACAACCATAAAGAACAAGTATCCCTTACCAAGAATCAATGATCCAAATTTTATGAGAAAAAAAAAATGAATACAGATTATTAAAAGATTCTTAACATGGAATAATAAAGATATAGTAAAATTGGTTTTCTATTCAATAAGGAAATAAGCTGAAATTGTAAAATGCAACGGAAAACAAGCTTGTTGGAATGGTGGTGGCTTATCTCTAAGAAGAGATGTGATGGCTACGCTCATTTGCAAGAAGATGATTACAATGAGGCTCTCAAGGCCTTTTTACAATAAACTTGAATTTCAAAAACCCTTGACATCCAAAAACCTAACTCTAGGAGATGAAGCGCCAAAAGTCATGTGGGCCCCGTTTGGGTAAGTTAGTACATCAACTTCCCAAGGTCATAACTTTTGCATATGATCTTCGTTTTAGGCGCATGATAGATCGTTGGAAAGGTCTATCCGAGGACTACACATTTTGCTGCTATCTATAAAAGGAATTTTTTTACTATGGCCATCCCTAAAAACGTTGTTTAGGGCCTCAAAATGGCCCCGCAAGTCAAGGACCTGGAAACTAGGAAAAAAAACTTCCAAACTGGAAAACTGCCCAAATGAACCAGTTGGAATAGGTGGGAGGCCACCGAAATCCATCTGGATCAATCCTCCCCCCTTAGGAATCAATGGTCTCCATTTCGTTGAGTTCCCCCATCAGATGAAGAAATTTATGTTGAATTTGGCCTCGGGTGAGCCACTTGCCTTGGTGTAGGAGCTGCCCTGCTCTAACAACTCGATAAAGCTGGATCCTTTGTTGTCGGGTGCCCTTGATTTGTGTGTCCACAATCTAATCACTGGATGCCTGTTGCATGCAGTCAGGATTGAGCTTTGTTGGTGTCAACTGCTTTGCTATCTCTGAGGTGTCTAATAATGGTGGGAAATATGGTCGAAGGAGAGCCACGTCGAAAATTGGGTGCAGACCAAGGAAATGGGGAATGTTGAGCGCAAAATCATTGTCACCCACAGCCTTGGTGATGGTGTATGGTCCATACCAGAGTGGGTGAAGCTTTCGATGGGCCACTGTAAGGCGTTCTTTCTGCAAGTGCAACCAAACTTTGTCGCCCACTTGAAACTTATGTTGCACCCGATGTTGATCATGACATTGCTTGTACTTGGAATTGGGCCTCTATAAAATATCTTGAACCTGTTGGAGGATGTGTTGGATCCTCTCAATGAACCAGGTGTATTTGTCAGCTTTTGGTGGAGCAGGGGACGAGTCGACCGAGGTGGTCGCCAGGGGTAGTGCAACATCCATGGGGCCCAATGGTTGGAATCCCAAGCCCACCTGAAAGGGGATGTGGTCAGTTGAGATATGCAGGGCTCGGTTGTAGCTATGTTGGACATAGGGAAGACTCTCATCCCATGTGTGGGGGTGCTTGGAATTGTACATGCACAGGATATGTATGATCATCCGATTGACGACCTCTGTTTGGCCATCTATCTAGGGGTGGAAGGCAGTGGATTTGGTGAGCTTGGTATCCAGAAGTGACCAGAGTCTCGACCATAATGTGCTGAGGAATCGACTATCCTGATCTAAGACAATGGTTTGTGGGATCCCAAAGTGTACCCAGACGCGTTCAAAGAAGAGCTTGGCAGTGGCCTCTGCAGTGATGTTCTTCTTGTCGACGAACATAATCACCATCTTGGAAAAGCGATCAACAACCACAAAAACACATTCATTTCCCCTCTTGGTGGACGGAAGGCCTGACATGTAGTCCATTGATATGGATTCCCACGGCTTGTCAAGAGTAGGCAGAGGGGTGTACGGGCCCTGTTTCCTAGTGGTTGGTTTGGCAATAGCGCAGGCAGTGCAAGACCTGATATACTTGCCGACATCTTATCGAAGTTTCGACCAGTAGAAATGTTTTTGCAGCACCGCCACTGTCTTTTCAACGCCAAAGTGTCCTTCCACTCGACTGTAGTGAGCTTCCCAAATCAGCTTCACACGCTCGCTTGATGGAACGCAAATATGTCCCAAATGACACAACATCCCATCTTGAATATGGAAATTAGCGACCACTGCGTTTGCTCCCAACATTTGGTAGGTGGTGGAGAAGTCAGGGTCTGTCTCATAGAGGTGGGGCCATCCTAAGGTCTCATGGCCACAAGAATCTAGCACCATGGTGAGTGTCACGACTGGAGGTCAGCTGAGGAAATCAACAATTCAGTTGGTACTTCCTATTTTATACTTGACGTTGAGGTGGAACTGTTGTAAGTATGTGGACCACTTCTGATGGCGGTCATTCTGCAATTTTCCTTGGGTCTGCATGAACTGTAGTGGCTTGTGATCAGTGTGGATGACTGTCTCCTTCCCCAAAATGAAATGTCTCCACTGGCAGCAGGCTTTCACAATGGAGTACATTTCTTTGTCGTAAGTAGGGTACTTGTGGACAACATATGATAGTGTCTCACTGTGATACGCCACAGGGTGGATGTGTTGAGTGAGAACGACGCCAACAACATAGTCTGAAGCATTTGTCTCGATCTCAAAGGGATGTTGCAAGTCTGGTAATGAAAGTACCGGGGATGATCACAAACACTACTTCAAGTCATCGAAAGCTTGTTGTTGGGACATGACCCACACAAATTTTTCCTTACCGCCACCCCTGGTTACTTGGTTGAGGCTCCATGAGATATGAGAGAATCCCAACACGAACCTACGATAGAAATTGGCGAGGCCCAAGAAGCTCTGAAGCTTAGTGAGTGTGGTTGGGGCTGGCCAGTCACGGATGACCTAGATCTTGGTTGGATCCACATGCACACCATGTTGATCAACGATGTAGCCTAAGTAATGGACCCTGTCCATGCCGAAGGAGCATTTTTCCAAGTTTTCATATAGTTTGTGTTGCTACAGGGTGTGCAAAACCTGTTGAATATGTTGCAAGTGTTCCACCCAAGTCTTGTTGTAGATGAGGATGTCATCCAGATACACCACTACAAAAGTATTGGTGAAAGGTCATAGGATATCGTTCATAATCCTCATAAAAGTTGTTGGAGCATTTGTCAAAACAAAGGGCATGACCAACCATTCAAAAAGACCTTCTTTTGACTTGAAGGCAGTCTTCCATACATCTATCTGTTCTATTGGGACCTGGTGGTAGCCAGACTTAAGATCAATCTTACTGAAGTATTTGGGCCCCATGAGCTGATCAAGGATGTCGTCAATTCGGGGAATCGGGTACCGGTTCCGGACTATGATTTTATTCAGGGCCTGGTAATCAATGCAGAGTCGCCAGGTCCCATATTTCTTCAGAACCAGCATGATTGGGCTCCCACAAGGTGATGAGTTGGGACATATGTTCCCCTTGTGGAGTAGTTCTTGGATCTGACTCTTGATCTCCTCGTTTTCTAACAAAGAGCGGTGGTAGACTGGCCCATTGGATAGTGGTGTGCCTGGGGTCAAATCGATGGGATGCTTGACCTGACAGTGCAAAGGTACCCTAGTAGGAGAGGAGAAGATATCTGAGTATTCTTCCATGACCTTATCCACTTGCTTCTATTGTGTGGAGAGATCGGTCGTGGAGGCCCCAGATGTGGCTGCGATATTTTTCTTACTCTGAGAGTGAATCACGAAGAAGACAAATTTCCCGGTCTGAGAGATGACCTTCCTGCATTGCTTGACAGAGATCAAGGAAATAACACTAGGAGAGATTGCCTTGGGTATCCTGTACAATTCCCTGTTCAAAGTAATAATAACACTACAAGGCCTAGACTCATATATAGCATGACGTTTACATAAATAAGGTTGGCCCAAAAGAACATTACAAACTTCGAGAGGAGCAAAATCACACAATACCTCTTCTTTGAAGGGCTTGATGTCGTATGACAGTCGACACTTTTGGCTGACGCAGATCATGTTGTCATTGATGTCAAAGGATTGGTTGATTGATTGATGTCAAAGTACAATGTCTTGTATGCCAAAAGATTGATGTCAAAGGAACAATGTCTTGTCATAGCATACTGATGTAATATGTATTGTCCTTGATGTGAATGAATTTATGGCAAATGGAATTATAAGTCATATGATGTCATGCATAGACGAAGATGGATCAATGAGTTGTCATTGATATATGATGCATAGATGAAGATGGATCGATGTGGTTTCATTGATATATAATGCATAGTTGTATTGATGTAAAGATGACTCGTTATTGTCTTGATAAGAAGTACAAATGGATGAACTCCAAAGTGGTCCCCTTATGGTGAAAGCCCTCATAGGAAGACGCTTTGCGATTGAATTATCCTAGAAGTATGATTAGAGAACCCATGATTAATAGTGGAATAATGAGATGAAGATCAATGAATTTGTCAGTGAAACTATCCTAGATGAATAGTGCTTGTCATGCCATTTCTGGTGGTATGTGGAATGCCACATAACTCCTCACGGTTTGAGAGTTATGGCCTTACGAAGTTGAAGGACCCTCACATGTTGGCTTGAAGCCACAAAATGTCAAAGAAATCAAAGTGCTTGCAAAGAAGGAGGATTATTTAAATAATAAAGTGAAGTGACAAAGTCAAGAAGGATTATTTAAATATTAAAGTGAAGTGACAAAATCAAAGAAGATTATTTAAATAATAAAGTGAAGTGACAGAGTCAAGGAAGATTATTTAAATAATAAAGTAAATGGAGAACTTTCTATTTATGGAAAGTGGTTAACCCTAAAAAGAGGAAAATGGGTTAAGTGGTCAAGTGGCTATTGGATACATGGACAAGTGGCAATTTGGGCAAAGTTGGACATAGGTGACTATGTGGACAAAGTGGCCTGGAAGATGCTTCTAAGGAAGCTACTTGGAGAGTATAAATAAGAGGCAAGGGTCTCTTGTGAATATATCTCTTGAGCATATATTGAATATCTATTCTGAGAGAGAGAGAGTGGTTGGAGGATCTCATGGACGCATCAAAGTTTCTGTAAGCCTGAGATATTGATGACGAAAGTTTTAGAAGATAAGAAACCCTAGTTTCTAAAGGAGTATAGAAGCAACAGTGGGACAACGAGCGTACATACGCGGGATGCAGTGAGCTAGAGCGTGTACACACGCGGGCTGAAGGAAGATAGAGCTTGTACAATTAATGAAGTCATGAAGAATTGAGTGTGAGTTGGTGCCAAGTTCTTGATAGCTGAAGAAAGTTTCAGATCTACATTCTATGGGCTTAGATCCGCCATAGAAACTCTGGTATGGTTACATATTTGTCTTGATGGATACTCTTGCTTATTGTATGGTGAATGCTTAAGGCATTCTTGGTAAGGTTGTTGTGATATGGTTATGTTGGTTGATTGATAGAGTGAGCAACACTCTTATGTTTCAGTACTGATATGGTTATGTTGGTTGATTGATAGAGTGAGCAACACTCTTATGTTTTAGTACTGATATGGTTGCTATAGTATATTGGTTGCTTATACATGATGAAGTAACATTCATATTGTATGGTTGAGAAGCATGTGTTGGAGAGTATGGATATTTTGAGATTTATTATGGTTCATATTGGACAGTGAAAGATAGAAGCGAATGTGACTTAGGGCTGCAGAAGATCTGAGTTTCTCATGGAGAGAAAACCCTAGTTGTTCATAAGGCACACGCAAGTTGTAGTACATACAGGCCGGGTACATACGCGAGTTGTACTACTGGTAGGGCACGTACATACGCGTGTTTCACTACTGACAGGTCGCGTACTTGTTGACATATTGGTATATGTTGAGGATTGATTCCTCTTCTCAGTTGGTGCTGAGTTGTGTAAGCTGAGTCTTGCATTATAGAGTTGGTTCTCTTGTGGAGTTGTAACTCTATTCAGTTGTTGATGATGATGTTGTTGCTCCAACCTTCTCGCTGTGATTATGTTGTTCCAACCTTCTTGTTGTGATGATGATGTTGCTCCAGCCTTCATGCTATGATGTTGTTGTTGCTCCAACCTTTTTGTTGTGATGATGATGTCGTATCAACCTCGTGTTGTTATTAAGGATGATGATGTACTAATTGATGTTGATGCAGATGCTCCTTGTTGTGGATGATAATATTGATGATGATAAAAACTTCTAATGATTTATAGATATGTCAGTCAATGTTCCATATGTTGTTTATGTTGCTTCCCTCTCTCTCTCCTGATGATGTTGTAGAATACCCTTCTTGTTAAGGGGGAATGTTGAAATATTGTAACTGCAAAGAGTCTTCTATTTATTATTGAGTCATTATTAATTAGATCAATCCCCTTTTGTGGATTGATCATGTCGAGCTTTGTAAATGACCAAATCCCCTTTTTTGGATTGGTTAAACCCTAATTATATCATGCTAATTAAGAAGTTGGCCCCATGCCTAATTAAAGTGGTTTTAGCCACTAAGTGAAGAGGTCGGCCCTGCCCAGTGAAGAGACACCTCCCTAGCGCCTGCCAACCAGTATAAATAAGAGAGGCTAGCGCCTCATTTGTTCACTCACTCATATCAGTCATCTAGTGTGCAACTTTGAAGGAAGATGCAGTTGCCAGTTGCTGGAAGAAGGAAGAGAGAGGTGCATTGCTTAGTGTTGGATATTCTCTAGCATTTTGGTTTATTGTCTTGGCATTGTATTGGCTATATATATTAAGGAAGTTTTTTCTAGGTTTTCTCTCCCATGATAAATTTTGTGTATCTTGTGATTTTGTTTCTCTCATTGATCCTGCATATGCTATTATTGTCTAGTAAATTGAAAAGAAACTTAATAGCTACTCTAAAATTAACAGTATTTGCTTGTCTATTTCTCCTGAAATTCTCCACCAAGTATATGACAAATCACAAGACTCAACTCCAAGTGAATTATGGACTAGATTGGAGGTTCTATTTGGGAATAAGGAAGATTGCATGCAAAAGGTTGACAAGATAGAGCCAGTAGAAAATCCACTGTAAGATCAATCCTCTCAGTTTGAAGAGCCTTCTACACACGTATCTACACAAATTTTTATTCCATTCATTGAAGATGATGTCTACTCCATTTTAGATCTATTTTTTGAATCACATACAAAATATATCATCCATGCATATCAAGATCCAGATGCAGGCACTTTTTCATGCGCCATTCATGCATCCCAGGAGCCACATGTAGAGACTCCCATGCATGCATCTCAGGAGCCAAAAAGGGAGCCGCGCAAATCAGATTCAATTCTGACATTTTCTGAGCATAATTTGCAGAAAAAATTTGGACATTTGAATTCCTCTAAAAAAAATATCCAATTTAAAAAAAAAAACTTTCGAATCAGAGTCCGAGAACTGAAGTTATGAGCATTTTAAAATCAACAAAATTTCAATGTTTTTCCGAAAACGGCCACACAATTTTCAAAGTTTCATCCAAACTTCATTTGGATCTTCTTCATTACAAAATGAGAAAGTGGATATGTGTGGACATCTCACTGGTGCATCTTCTTCATCAAATCCGTGCATACATCTACATCTTCAACAAAATCTTCAATGAGCACAAACTTGCACAGTTGCAAGGTCTTCATGGAGTGAAAGACACAGTTGCTTAGCAACTGCTTTTTGTTCCTTCTCATTTTTTTGTTTTTTCTTATGCATTGTACTCTGAGAGGGGGGGAGGGGGGGGTTCCCATGAGGTTTTCCCTCTTTCCTCACTTTTTCAATGTTTCATTCTCAGATGCATTGTACAATTGGTACCTAACATGGCCTTGGTTGTCGGGACCCGTTCATCATGTACACCCTAGTAGTGTTCCGGGGGGGGGTGTTGGAGATATTACACACTCACATGGAATTACTTTCCTAGGTTTGATATTCCAATATTGAGAACGATTCCTTAGATGAGAATATTCTCTCTATAGAACATTCCCCTTCAAAATATGGCGTTTCTTTTCAGTTAAGAGTTAGTTACACTTAGTTAGACTAGTGGAAGTCACTCATGCATGTAAACCTCAGTTTTATCACTAGTAGTTGCATGTGTTTCTCTTACTTCCACACATGTGACTCAGTTAACTGATGATTGCATGGATCGGTTAACTAGGACTAAGTAGCACTTCACTCTAGTGTCTATCAGTGAGTGTCTAGATCTCTCTCGATTACTACTATGGCACATTAGTTACTCATGTAGCCTATATCTATTGTAAAATATTCATTCTTTGAGTGTGGAATATGGCTAATAGAATTTTTTTCATTATTTCCTCCTTTTTTTGTCTTCTCTTCACACCATTTGCAAGTTGTGTACGTTTGATTATTAACTAGATCTTTTGTGCATGTATCTCATAAACTCTACATTTTTTCAAAGTGGCACTTAGGTTGATGTTGATTGACCCATTTCTTCATTTTGTTTTGAACCAACACCAAATTGTCGTTGAGTGTATGGAGAATGTTAACACATGTATGCAGGGCTTTGTCTACCTCCTCAACCTAGGATGTGCCTGTATGAGACCATTGACGAGGGTTTTGTCCATAGACCACCTCATAGGGTTATATTTTGGTAGCAACATAATAGGTGGTATTGTACCACCATTTTGCAAGGGGTGGATATTGAACCCAATGTGCCTACCTTTCCTAGGAAAAACACTTCAAATAAGTTTCCAAACACTTATTCAACACTTGTATTTGACCATTTGTTTGAAGATGATATGTCGTACTCGTTTTCACTTGAGTGCCTTGTAGTTTAAACAACTCTCGCTATAATATAGGATCATGATTTGACACAATTGAATTAGGCATGCCACAAAGTTTAAAAACATTGTCCATGAAGACTTGTGCAACTGTTGAGGTCTTAAAGGGGTGTTGCAAGGCACAAAAGTGAGCACACTTGGAAAGGCGATCAATGATCACCATGTTGACTGATTTGTTTCTTGCTTTAGGTAACCCCACAATAAAATCCATGAAAATGCTAGTCCAAACTTTTGTAGGAATTGGTAAATGATGTAATGCTCGTGAAGGCTTCACCATGTCACTCTTGTTCCTTTTCCATGTGTCACATTCTTCCACAAAGGTGTGGATGTCTTTATTTATGCCTTCCCAAAATAACAAACAATTAATCCATTCATATGTTTTTTGAAACCCCGAGTGACTTGTTGTGGGAGAGGAATGCAATTTAGTTAACACTATTAATTTAAATGTTGAATTTTGGAATAAAAATATAGCATTTTGTACCACAATGCCTCTTTTCTCCAAGTGTAGTCTTATTGTGTATGTGGGTCTGCTTGGAGTTATAGAAGAGGTTGAATGATCTAAGCATCCACCAACCATCCATGATGTCCCTCCTCTATCCAATTGGGCACTAGTAAATATAAGTCAAATATGGAGCTTTCCTCCTCATACTTCCTTAATAAAACATTCACCACCACCCTCTCCTTACCCTTCTTGTAGATGATTTCATAATCATGGACTAACATTTTGGTGACTCACTTTTTCTACTATAGTGAGGACAACCTTTGTTCTAAGAAGTCTTTCAAACTACAATGGTTTGTCTCAATCTAGAAATGATGCTCAATCAAGTAAAGACGCCATTTATCAATTGCATGAAGAATAACCATCATTTAATTTTCATAGCTTGATTTTCCCAAATTTTTATCACACAATTGTTTACTGATGAAAGCCAACAAGTATCCCTCTCACATTACCATCACCCCAATTCCTTTTCCTAATGCATCACATTCCAAGATGAAGGACTTATTGAAGTATGGCATGGATAGGATAAGAGTAGTATGCATAACTTATTTTAAATCTTGGAAGACTTTCTTTGTAGCTCATTCCAACCAAAGGCATTTTTCTTGAGCAAAGTGGTGAGGGGGATTGCAATTTTACCTTAGTTTTGCACAAACTTCCTATGGTAACCAGTGAGGCTAAGGAATCCACACAAACTTTTGAGAGTCTTTGGGCAAGGGCAATATTTCATTGCCTAAATTTTCTTAGGATCAACACATACTCCAGTGAGATAGACAATGTGCTCCATATATTCTACTTTCAAGGCGCCAAAAACACACTTAAAATGCTTGATGAACAATTGGTGATTGTAGAGGATTTGTAAGTCCCAATCCACATGTGTCTCCCAAGTTTTGTCATAGATCAAGATATCATCAAAGATGACAAGTACAAAATGGCACAAAAGGGGGGAGAAAGATTTTATTCATGCAACTCTAAAATGTGGAAGGTGCATTGCTAAGACCATCATGAATCACCAAGAACTTCTAATGGCATCACCAAGTAGTCTCAGGAATATCTACTTCCTTCATTCTAATTTGGTGATAACCATAGTGAAGATCAAGTTTAGTGAAGAACTATGCTCCATGTAGCTTATCCAAGAGGTTGTCAATGACAAGAATGGGGAATTTATCTTTCACTATTAATTTGTTAAGAGCGTGAAAATCATGACACATGTGCCAAGTGCCTTATTTTTTAGAACCATGACTACTAGAAAATAATGGGGATCTACTGTGATCATGCTCACTAAGTGAGGGTGGTAGTCCATGGGGAAGTTCAAAGACTTATTGGTGTTAGTCCAAACCAATTGCAATTCAAGATAAACTAACGAGGAAGCATCCTCAAGGATGTGGATGACATAGAATTGGGCAATAATGCTTGAATGACCCTTCTTTGGGAGCTTTTCCATACATGATAATTGACCATTCTTGAAGAGCCCACTTTGAGACCTTCAAGAATGTAGCAATGCCCATCCTTCTTGAAACTCATGTATAATTGTTGGAAATTCATTGTTATGAGACCCATTGTTCTCAACCCTTATGCACCCAAAATGACATCACAATCTCCCATTTCAATGGTGAACATGCAAGTTTTCAAGAAATAGTCACAAATTTGGAGTTTGATTGTCACACTTGATGCCGCATTTCATAGATTCCCCATTTGCAATCATGATTTCAAAGTTGTTAACCACATGGATATAGTAGTGTGTTTATTTTGTGATGCAACGATGAATGAAATCGTGGGTGTTGCCACCGTCTATTAAGACAATCACCTTCATGTGCTTTATATAGAAAACCATCTTTAATATATGAGGAGATGAAATCCCAACCAAGGTGTGAAGGATATTTGGCATTCTTCATAGTGTTGGCCCAGAGTGGGACGTCCTCCAGAGTCAACTAGTTAGCTTCATCATTAGAAATGTCCTCAGAGATGGCCATAAATAATTGTTGTTCCTTACATTATGTTGGGGAAATATTTGTCATTACAATTATAGTAGAGACCTTTGAGTTGATGTTTCCTCATTTTTATACACGTTAACTTATGGACCTTAAGCATGGAGCAAGATGTTGAGGAGGCACAAAATTTTGGTGTGGTTGTGGAATAAAGTTTGGGCACTTGACTAGGCATATGTCACCACCTATGCACAACAAGCTAGTTAAGAGGCCTCCAAATAGGTAATTGCCTTATTCATCTCAATGTGGGCTTTTATGTCCTCCTTGTGACCATTTATTAAAACATTGCTTGAAAAATTCATCAATCGTATTTTTTGTTGTGATTGCCAAGTGCTTAAAAACATCAATACATTCTTCCACCATACTTGTTTGACACAATTTGGTAACCAATCCTACAAAATTAGTATCCTTTTCAAATTCAACGAAACATGCTTTCACAAACTGCTTCCATGCAATGTATCTTGGAGATGCTTTCTTATACCATTGCAACAATGCCAATGTTGTCAATCCATATATAAAATTCTTATTAAGAGTTTTAACATGCCATCCTTTATATCATGAAGGGAAAAGTAATGATCCATTTGGTTAACCCATCTTGAAGGGGGTTGCAATTACAAGAGCCTTCACTGATGGAATTTTCACCATCATTATGCTTACCCTCTAGCTTGTCAAGTTTATTAAAACAAAGTGAGAGTTTCCCATTGATGATAGTCACATGGTTTTTAAGTTGGTCGTTGGTTGCATCGATTGTCTATGTGAGGCACTTGATTGTTAGCATTATGAAATTCATTTTTTCTTCCATGGTTGACATGCTTATAATATGAGTCATGGGACCATGGGGACCACCTGAAGAGTTACTAGGGAAGCATACAAACACGATTGACACTACGAGAAATTGCTATTGAGATAGGCCATTGGCAAGGGTTGGGTCTAGCTTAGGCCCATGGGGTCCACTTGAAGTGTTACCCAAGAGCTATATCAACATGATCAATGTCATGGGAGGAGTCTTTTGAGATAGGTCTCCCACAATGGTATGTTATGACTGAGCATTTTTATTTTTATATTTTTTAGAGCATCTACATAGTATTTATTCGTACCTGAGTATTATTGTACTAACATAATTATCAAATTGATAATATTCTAAGTTATGTAGGAATTGCATTCTCTATGATATAGAGGCTAGGGTTTTGTAGGGTCCTAAAATTAAAGGAGTGTCAGATGCTCTAACTCCCTAATATACCTAAAGGTTTCCAACAAGAGTACATGATTTGTCTTTCACAATGCTAAGTAAGGAGGATAAACTATACCCTTAGTCGTACAATCCAATTCCCTCATACGAGAGGAGTGATCTCAAGTTTTATGCTCAAGGTACTATAACAACAAGACAGGTTGATGTAAAGATGGTTTCAAGTGTGCCTAAGGGGCTTCTACTATACTTGAGGGTATGTGGAAGATTGAATCCATATACATATTTTGTCTAATGTGGCACTACTCGCTAGGCACCAATAAAGGTGTACAAGGCCATCCAATCAAGTGACCCCACCCGTATTCTTTGCATGTATGCTTCCCAACCATAGTTTTACCCGTTGAATGACATATCATTGTGTTAAAAAATACCAGAACATGTCTCTAGCCTAAAAAAAATTCTCTAAAAATAGAGTGTGTACACATGAAAGTGCCCTTATACCACTTATGGTCTACCTTGATTTTTGAAATAGAGAACATATAGAAATATTGACATAAGTGTACCCGCGAAAAATAAATAATATAGAACCAAAGAACTGAAGCAATAACGATAAGCAAACCTTTACTGGTATTTTGAATATGAAGTAATAACGATAAGCAAACCTTTATCAGTATTTTGAATATGAAGCAATAACGATAAGCAAACCTTTATTGGTATTTTGAATAGGAAGCAATGTTCACTTGCCTCTTTGAGGGGACAACCTCCTATTAAGAAAAGCTCCAATACAAAATTAATCACTTGACACTCCACCGCATAACTTCTACTACTATCAATAATTTCTATCTATCAAAACCTTAACCACATAGTGGGCCTTCATTAGTAAGGCCACATCAACTATTTAGTTGACCTTCTTTAATGAGGTCACCTTACATTTATTACTTACACACTCTAACTACCTAGTAGACCTTATTTAATAAAGATAACCACTATACATTAAGTAACACCATATTCCCTTAACTAGGGGAGTTAGTGTGGGACCCTAACAAATATTCATGCGAATTTTGACTTTTTGAACGAGTTATGTATGGTTCATCATCTAGGTGCATTACTCACATAATTACATTGCTCCTTTTCTCGACATATAGTCATTAAGGTAAAACAATTATATACTAACATAGATCTAGAGTAAGCCAACCTTTTAGCAAAAAGACCCCCTATTTCTTACCACAATTCGATAGGAATTCAATAGAAATTTCGAGTATGTGCAAAGTTCCACCATGATGGATGGTGACACAATGTTTTTAAAGTTTTTTTCCAATTATGAATTGACCCAAATTGTCAACAAATCAATTAGAGTTTCAAATTGATGAGAACTCCAACTCCTTGTATTGTCAAATTTCGACAACCACAAAAAAGTTCACTACAAA
>ML784660.1:579649-622899 GCA_009831015.1 Picea engelmannii | reverse complement strand
TCATAAAAGGAAAATCATTGCTATTGCACATTAACACTTAACACAGGATATCTACACATTAACACACAGTAATAAATTAATTACGATTATACCGCTTCCATGTGTATACAACAATGAATTATAACTATACCAGGGATTGTCAACAGATTATAAAACTACACAACAATAAATTAAATACGAATATACAACATCCATGTATATACAACCATGAAGAGTCAACGCAGAAGGCATAGGATTCACAATGGTAAGTATTAAGTGTGAATATCTTGGTAATATCACCGTAGTATTATAAAAACACTATTTCAAATGTTGGAGCTAATGCTATTGGTTTATTCTCCCTATTCGCGTAATTGAATTTCAATTCTATTTACTATAATCACCACTTCAATTGCTATAGTAGAAATAAAATGTCAATCCATCGCAGGAGTAATATGATATTGCAGTGTGTCAAAGCCAAGAAAATCGCGGTGTATTAACCATTAGGATCCAAACCAAAGAACAGTAAAACCCAACCAGAACGTTGTGTGAAAACCGGTGGAAGGCGGTGTAAAATGCCAAGCAATACGTGGGGAGAATGTTGTCTAAAAAGGAAAATTGCAGAGTAAAATTTATCCATGCATGCATAAAAATGCAGTCAATAATGTAAAAACGCAGGAATGTCCAGCGAGATAAAAAGGCGAAGTAAAACGAGATAACACTAGATATAAACATGCCAAGTTCATGGAAAAACCTTGCCAGCAATCAAATTCTTCAGGGTTAATGAACGCATCAGGGCGTAAGACAACAATCAGCCAAGGACAAGAACAGAGGTTGACGGCGGATAGGGTCATCCTTCGTTCACCATCCTCACACATAAAAGTAGGGCATTGAGATCCATAGGTGTTTTAACGCTAAGGCGACGACTGTAGATCAGGCTCCTGGCCGACTGCTCAGGCGAGGACTGGCATGCTAGGGACGAAAAGAAAACAATCACATGGGTCACAGTCAAACCACAGGGCTGTCGAGTCGAGCGGGGATGAAGGCCATGGAAAATCAATCAACCATACACTCAGCTAGGCTAAGAAAAAGGGGTCTGCTATCAATCTAAACATCCAATCCATTTACAAATCAACATACAAATCCAAGCATAAGTCCTAATGCATTCTACTCTACAAAATAAAAGAGCGTATTGTTGCTTGATCACCCGCTTCGAATGACGTCCCACGCTCCGTGCAACTCCCTCTCACCGACCGTCGAGACCTCACCGGTACCTCCCAGCCAATGCTAGGGGTACTCTTCTTCCCCCTTAGCCCCCCGAGCTGCAAAGGGGCCACACACACTATCTAGAGGTTTCGTTTAGCTCCCAAATCGCCTCGCAAGGCCGAGCTACCACTCCTCTCTGAGCTGGGTATTCCAACTCCCCACAATTAAATCAATCATGTCGATATTTCTGCAGTGTAACGTTACGCAAAACAGAAGATGATCCTTCATCCTTCTCCTTCGTTTATTTTATAGAGTTTCGAACTTTGTTTCTTTCCTAAAATCTCATTTAATTAAAGTTTTAGAAATAATTTCTTAAAATTTCCTCTCCGTACAAGTGTCCCCCATCCCCTACATCCTCCATAAATTAATTTCTTTAATTAAGTAATTATCTTTATTTCCCTCACCCACCTAGAGTTACTCCTAGAATCACTCCTAGGTGTCCCTAGATTCCCTTACAGGTTTTAAAGGCTTTCCCTATTATGAAATTGTTAATTTAGTTTAAAATTAGAAATCTCTCAAATGTAGATTCTTTACTAAGTTGACTTCCCACTTTTTCCCTTAAGTTCCCCGTTTTCCTTTTTATGTTACCTCCTTTCCCTAGTTTCCTATTTTTTGATTTTCCCTCTTTCCCCTTTTACTTAGAACTCAAAAGGCAGGTGTGGAATATAACCCCTTTTCCCTTTTATCATTAATTTAGTATCTTTCTAAATTATCAAAAGATAAATAATTAATTCCCTCTTTACTTTTTGTATCCACATATTTTATTTCTTATGAATAATTTAATTTCTTACTCCCTTCATGTTACAAAATTTTATGAAGACCATAATTATTACTTAAGTGGTTTTTTTTATTTTAAATTTTATTATTTTATTTTATTTTATCTTTTTTTTGTTTTTTTTTTTAAAGGTAGACAAATTTTTACCCCTAGCGTAGTTTTTAGACTTAGAACTTAGATTTTGTACTGGGCGACATTTAATTAGGGAAATCGTTTTAAAATTTCTTAACATGTTATTTGTCTTAGGGCCATCTAGGTTCATCCCTCTATCATCATCAACGCGACGTGCCCTTTAGGATGCACTAGGTGCTCCAAGGGTGCCACTCGCCTCATCTGTTCCTTTGTGCGACGTGCCCTTTAGGACGCACTACGTGCTCCAAGGGTGCCACTCGCCTCTTGACTGATTGGTAGACATCAATAACCCCTGGAGTCAACACTCCGTTAGGTGAACTTGTGGGAGACTAAGGGCTTCTAAGGAATAATGCCCCTACCTTATTGCGCCCCTTAGAAACATCGTGAGAGGTTGTCACAGTCTGCCCTCATGGCATTGTCAGTCCTCTCGAACTAGGTAATTGTTAACCTACAGTTTTAGCCATGACGCGAGTGCTAGTAGGCTGTGGCAGGGCTGTTGTCCACACCTCTCCCTCAACATCTCTGGTAGTTGTGTGTGACCCCTTTACTCCATATGTGAGTCTAGTCGGTAAGCTATCATCAGGCTGCATCATCAACAAATCATGTCAGAAAATATCCACATCATATCATCTAATCATATGCACTAATATCACAGTAAAACAATCAAACCCCAATGACACACTCCTTGACTCAATCCAGAGTCCAAGGGGTTCCATCGATGCCTTTGCATCCTCGAGGTCCAAAACCCTTCACACTCAGTAAAACCGAGTCAATAGCACCTGTCTATGTCAATGTAGTAAAACAACAAATCATCAACCCATAACGCCTCATAATTAAAATCAAGAGTTTTAATAGCATAATAATCTGGATCACTTGTGAGCAAGTGTCCTCAAAGAATAAGTTTGCTCAGTGCACCAGAGCGGGATGTTACATACACCCCCTCTTGGTCTAAACTTCATCCCGAAGTTTCACAGTATAAATGCCGAAGTAAAATGTATCACAGTATCATATGTCTATCTATCAAACAAAAATGGAAACTACTAGCGCATATCATATGCATCCTCCCAGGTCGCCGAGTGTAGACTATAATTGTCCCACTGGAACTTGACTTGATCTACTATTCGACATCGTAGCTATCGAACGCGATGATCCAAGATGCAGACCAACTCAGCCGTGAGCGCCCCCTCGTTCAATACCTGCAAGGAACTCATGTCAATAACATGTCTAGAATCACTAATATAATGTCTCAAAATAGATACATGAAAAACATCATTTATACACCTCAAGGAATCAGTCAAGGCTAGTCGATAGGCCACGTGCCCCTTTCTCTCCACAATATCGAAGGGTCCCACGAACCTAGGAGAGAGTTTATCTCCCTTCCCAAACTTGATCGGACTCTTATGTGATTTAACCTGCAAGAAGACTCGGTCACCGACCTCGTAACTACGGTCGACACAATGCGCATCGACGTAACTCTTCTGTCGATCCTGTGCTTCTTTAATCCTTTGTCTTATTGTTTGCATTTTCTCTTCCATTTCTTGGATCGCTTCTGGTCCCACCAGGACCCTATCCTCAAGCCGATCCCAACTCGAAGGTGTCTGACATGATCGCCCGTAAAGAAAATCAAAAGGTGCCATTTTAATGGTGCTCTGGTAACTTTTGTTGTAAGCGAACTCCACTAGTGGAAATAATTCTTCCCAATGCTTTTGTTGGTCCATCACGTACATGCGCAATATGTCCTCCAAGGTTTGGTTCGCTCGTTTGGTCTGTCCGTCAGTCTTCAGGTGATACGCAGTACTAAAGTTAAGTTGGGTTCCCAAGGCCTCTTGGAAACTCATCCAAAATCATCCAGTAAATACCAATCCTTGATCGAATATAATCCTCTTAGGCATGCCATATAGCCTCACGATCTCACTGATGAAAACTCTAGCTATGTTAGGTGCCTGATACATCGTACGCACAGGAATAAAGTGAGAACTCTTCATCGGAGTGTCTACTACTATGAAAATCGAGTCATATCTCCTTGTCGTCAGTGGCAATCCAACAATAAAATCCATCGAAATAACTTCCCATTTTGATTATGGAATAGCATGTGGTTGTAGTAATCTTTCTGGGTGTGTATGTTCAACCTTGACCTGCTGACATTCTAGACATCTGGCCACATAGTTGACTATGTAGGCCTTCATTCCCTTCCAAAAGAATAAGGGTTTAAGATCTGCCCTCATCTTCGTGACTCCCGGGTGAGCCATGTAAACTGCCCTATGAGCCTCGCGTAGGATCAACATCCTCAACTCGTTGTTTGGTGGCACGTAAATCCGACCTTTAAACCTCAATAAACCATCAATATCAAATGAAAATACCTCAAATCGTGGTACCATCATTGTGTTTTATCAAATAAAACCCTCAACCTCTTTGTACCAGTCATCATCATGCTGTAAAGTTAGAATCTTTTCACGTAGATTCGTCTAAAGAGGCAACACCGAAAATATGTGTGGTCTCTGACTCAATGCATCTGCCACCCTATTCACTATCCCTCTTATGTAAGTAATTTCGAAATCGTACTCACTAAGCAATTCCGACCAACGTTGTTGTCGCGCGTTCAGGTCACTTTGCGTAAATATGTGTTGTAGTCCCAATGATCAGTCTTTAGTTCAAATTTTCATCCAACAAGGTAGTGTCTCCAAACCTTCAAGGCATATACGATGGCTAACAACTCCAAATCATGCGTCGCGTAGTTCTCCTCATGCCTTCTCAGTTTCCTCGAAATGTAAGCGATTACTCGTCCGTCTTGCATCAAGACTCTGCCTAAGCCTTTCGTGGATGCGTCAGTGCATACCAAGAATTCTGCGTCCATGTCAGGGACCTTTAGTATCAACGTTGTTGTCAACAACTCCTTGAGCCTCTAAAATGCTTCCACACATTTCTCGGTCCAAACAAAATTCTTGCTTTTCTTCTGCAATTCCATGATCGGATTTGCTATCTTTGAAAACCCTTCGATGAACCATCGATAGTATCCTGCTAAACCCATGAAGCTACACACTTCTAGGACATTCGTCGGGGCAGGCCATTCCATAATAGCTTCGACCTTTGCTGGATCCATGGTGATGCCTTCGCCGGAGATGACATGCCCTAAGTAGTGAATATTTGATTGATAAAAAGAGAATTTGGACAACTTCCCATACAATTTGTGCTCTTGCAGACATTGTAGTACCAAGCGCAAGTACTCGTCATGCTCCTCCGTCATCCGAGAGTAAATCAAAATATCGTCAATGAATACTTGGACGAACTTGTCCAAGTACTCGCACCCCGTTCATCAAACTCATAAATACCCCTGGGGTGTTTGTCAATCCAAATGGTAAAACAGTAAACTCGTAATGTCCAAACCTCGTCTTAAAGGCAGTCTTAGGGACGTCATCCTCCTTGATCCGCAACTGGTGATACCCTGATCGCAAATCGATCTTGCAGAACACTGTCGCACCCTTCATTTGATCGAACAGATCATCAATTCTCAGCGATGGATACTGATTCTTCATCATAGCCTTATTCAGTTGACGGTATTCAATGCAAAGCCTCCACGATCCATCTTTCTTTCGTATGAAAATAAAAAGTGCACCCCACGGTGACACACTAGGACGCATCAGTCCCAGATCCAACAACTCCTTCAGTTGCATTTTCAACTCTTGTAACTCCGGGGTCGACATCCGATAAGGTGTTCTTGCTATCGATTCAGTCCTCGGTTTTAGGTCTATGGTAAACTCCAATTCCCTCTCCGGTGGCATCCCAGGTAACTCTGGAAATACGTCCGCAAACTCCTTCACCACCGGAAGGTGTTCTAGACTTTTCGCTACTCCCTTCTCATTTAACGCAAGGTTCGCATAAAGCTTGCACCCCTTGCGCATACTCTTCTGTAGCTATAAGGAAGAGATGAACCTCAGGGAAAATCCCTGGTTTCGTCCTACAATCACATGTATCTGTCCCTCGTCATCAACCAAGCTCAACCGTTTTGTCTTATAGTTGAGTATCGCCTCATGCGATTCCAACTAGTCCATACCAATCACAACATCATAAGATCCTAAGATCGTGACGTACAGGTTGGCCCTTGTGACAAACTCTTCCAGGTTAAGGACACAGCCCATAACCTTTCCTTCAACCTTCTATTTGGCTCCGAAATCCATCTCCATGAAGCTAAACTCGTCCTATTCGACTGCCTTTACCTTAATCATTTTTAGCGTTGCACCAGAAATGAAACTCTTGGTAGCACCAGGATCTATCAAAATACTAAGGGTCTGGTCAACGACGATAGATGTCATCTCGAGCATAGTCGACTGATGCTCTGCTTGGCGGTTATTCACCGCTGCATGAATCCAATGGGCCTTGCCCATGTCTCCCATGGTAGTGGGTCCGGCTGATCAGAACGCTCTATTCCTATACACCGGGCAATCGCGCTGGTAGTGTGGCTCCCCACATGTCCAACACCCCTTCTTCTGCCCAGTAGTCCTGGTACCCAAAGTAGAAGAACGGCCCATAGGTCTGTAACCTTGGTTTGTTCTGCTGAACAGGCCTAAACTATTATTGTTGTGGGCGACGTTGCTACTGATGCTGTGGTCCCCGGTAAGGTGTCCGCTGCTGTGGTGTCAGTCGCCGAGGTGTAGTGAAAGTGGATCCCCTCTGGAAGCCACAATATCCCGGAATATGTCTGGCTGGTGTCTAATGCTGTTGTGCTCCAAATGACACCTGCCCTGTTGGTCTTGTTGGAGTCTTGGTCTGACCCCCATTGATAAGCTTCTCCTCCGCTATGAGGGCCCTCTGGACGACATCATGCAAGGTTTGAGGCATCAAAATCCTAACCTTTGCACGTAGGTTGCCATTAAGTCCGAACACAAACTTGTTGACCTTAAGTTTCTCAGTGTTAAGGTGTGGAGAATATCATAGCAGCTCCATAAAAAGGGCATCGTACTTGGGCACTGTACGACCTCCCTGTCGTAAGGTGTTGAACTCATTGAGCTGACGCTCAATGAATTCCTCTGAAAGGCACCTCTCTCTGAATCGTTCCTCGAACAGTTTCCATGACACGTCTTCGACGACCATGTTCAGTTGCGGTAGGAGTGTCTTCCACCATAGAAGAGTGCTCCCCTTCAGTTGAAAGATCGCCATGTGGACCTTCATGTTGGAGGTATAATGGCGAAGTGCGAAGCACATCGCCATGTTCTCCAACCATGCCTCGGCGGCTGTGTCATCCGAGGCACCAAAGAACTTGGGAAATTTGACCTTCTCGAGTTCATGGTGAATGCTTCCAGTACTGACCAGAGCGTGCGGTGGAACCTCAGTGGGTGTCGACGCCCTGGCCTCATCTCTATCCAAACGGCTGATCAATGCATCGTACATGTGCTGAAAGGATCTCATCATTTTGACTACATCGCCAACTGCTATCTACTCCTATCTGAGAACTTGCTCGTCTCCCTGGGGGTTATACCCTTCAGGCGTGGATGCTACTGGAGGCGTCGCGCCTCCTCCCCTAGCACCCCATCGTCTGCCTCCGCGACGTCCTCTAACCATGATTACGTGCACGCACACAAGTCAACTCGATCAACAACAATATAATCAATCATATCAACGAAATCCGTAGTGATCCCAAGTCATGGGTTGAACCTCGCTCTTATACCATATGTAACATACCTCCCGTTAGTTACGACAACAAACCTTTTATAGCAAGTGCAATTTTTTTTATTTATTTTTTTGTGCGTGCGCATGTGTACAAGGGTAATAAAGACATTCTACACTGCATCACAACATGAAGACGAACATGACGCATGCAACTGCGACCACAACATAACAACCTAAGACGCACATCAAGCATCCAGAAGCAAAGAACGACAATCAACCGACACCAAAATAAGACTGACTACCCGCCCATCCTACCCTGCAATGGTTAGGACCTCCAGGACACATAAGCAACGCTCATGCCCAGGTTCCCATTGATTTTGACCATTTAAGGTCTCAGGGCTGGCAACTGTTCTGAGGAGCATAGAGGTCTCTACATCCCACCCCAAGTACAATTCCAAGCCGACAAGCTAAAAGACAACATCAATATCATCCCAGATACTTCACTCCACAATAATCAATTCTATAAATCTTTCAAGAATATTTAAAGTCGGCCCTTTAAATTATTTTGCGTAAGGTAGACATTGAAACACTTTATTTATGCTCAAAATGAAAATTATGTTATTTATATAATGTCGCACATTAAACCCTCTTAAACTCGGAATTGTTACAATGAATTTGATGACGCAAGAAGTAAAATCTAACATTATGCAATACATCATGCAAAACCTTAATTTTCAGGTGCGCAAGAAATAAATAAGTTTCAGGCCATCAACCATAAATAAACTAGATGAAAAAACTAATTATCTAGAACCACCATCTACTACATAAATCCTGATGCATAAGAAACCCAACATCTATGATTATCATTCACAACATACAATTCATTGGGCAAGAAGCGAGAAACTAAAACCATCAATATTGCATCCACATTGTCTTAAGGCGCCATCTAAATCAACATTAAATAGAATCCAAAAATCTAGTCTGAACTTCGGCATGGTTAAAAATATAAGTAGCATCAATTGTAGGCTAACTAGATTGACTAAAATTATAAATGATCCATTAAGCAATTGGACATTAAATGCAACCAGTCTAGCAAGGTGAAATATGCAACCCATCTTTAATCCAACACTCCTTCTAACTAGCCATTAATCTTGATGACAATAGCTTCCAATTCAAACTAGAAGGCTACCATTTAAAATAACAATGAAGAAAATAATAAAAGCCCTTATCACAAAGCATATTACCAAGGCATTTAATAACATAGCATTAAATAATAATTGACCTATCAATCATTATACTACTAACAATACTAACTACGTCATGGCAGGAACATCATGGAGACAATATTAAATCAATACATTCCAGCATTAGTCTGACTACATTAACACATACCAATTCCATTGACGCATTTACCAACATTAACAAGGCACTGAAACATACATCGCGGCAAGTGCAAGTAGGGACAAAAATTGCACTGGGAGTGAGTATAGCTGCAAAGAAAATTAAAGTTTTATAATTATTTTATTTTATCCCTCCCTTTTTTTTTTCAAGGGCACGGGCTCTACTGGTTTACATTACCTGGGCGCACAATTTTTGGCATAAAATAAGGGAGTGTATCAGCTCATTAACCAAAAGGAGTAAAGTTCTAAATTATGTAATTAAGGAACAAAATTCTTTAAATTAGAAAGTTGCTCCTAAGTTTGAATTGAAGGATTAGATTGTTTTTTTTTGTTTCTTATCTAATTGCAAAAACATTGCTAGTTATAACATGCAACTAAATTTCCAGAAATGAACTAAATTCTAAAGAGGAAGAACATCAAGTGCCAGGGAAAAAATTCGAACAGCGTTGCCAGGAACAGAATTCGGTCATCGTTTGCCAGAACAAATTTTACATAAACAATTTCACAAAACGAAATTGCCAGAAGCAAATTTGCGAGAACAAATTTTACATAAACAATTTTACAAAACGAATTTGCCAGATTTGAATTTGCTAGAACCAATTTGCCAGAACCAATTTTACAGAAACAATTTCATAAAATGAATTTTCCATAAACGAATTTGCCACAACAAATTTTACAGAAACAATTTTACAAAACGAAATTGCCAAAATCAAATTTGCCAAAACCAATTTTACAATTTTACAGGAACAATTTCACAAAACAAATTTGCCATAAATGAATTTGCCAGATGCAATATCTATAAAATCGTTGTATGAGTTCGCTATCAGAAAATCAATTCCTATCATGGATTCGCTATATAAATTGTTTTCATAAAAGGAAAATCATTGCTATTGCACATTAACACTTAACACAGGATATCTACACATTAACACACAGTAATAAATTAATTACGATTATACCGCTTCCATGTGTATACAACAATGAATTATAACTATACCAGGGATTGTCAATGGATTATAAAACTACATAACAATAAATTAAATACGAATATACAACATCCATGTATATACAACCATGAAGAGTCAACGTAGAAGGCATAGGATTCATAGTGGTAAGTATTAAGTATGAATATCTTGGTAATATCACCGTAGTATTATAAAAACACTATTTCAAATGTTGGAGCTAATGCTATTGGTTTATTCTCCGTATTCGCATAATTGAATTTCAATTCTATTTACTATAATCACCACTTTAATTGCTATAGTAGAAATAAAATTGTCAATCCATCGCTGGAGTAATATGATATCGCAGTGTGTCAAAGCCAAGAAAATCGCGGTGTATTAACCATAAGGATCCAAACCAAGGAACAGTAAAACCCAACCAGAACGTTATGTGAAAACCGGTGGAAGGCGGTGTAAAACGCCAAGCAATATGTGGGGAGAATGTTGTCTAAAAAGGAAAATTGCAACGTAAAATTTATCCATGCGTGCATAAAAATGCAATCAATAATGTGAAAACACAGGAATGTCTAGCGATATAAAAAGGCGAAGTAAAATGAGATAACAATAGATATAAACATGCCAAGTTCATGGAAAAACCTTGCCAGCAATCAAATTCTGCAGGGTTAATGAACACATCAGGGCGTAAGACAACAATCATCCAAGGACAACAACAAAGGTTGAAGGAAGATAGGGTCATCCTTCGTTCACTATCCTCACACAGAAAAGCAGGGCGTTGAGATGCATAGGTCTTTTAACGCTAAGTCGACGACCGTAGATCAGGCTCCTGGCCGATTGCTCAGGCGAGCACTGACGTGCTAGGGACGAAAAGAAAACAATCGCATGGGTCATAGTCAAACCACAGGGCTGTTGAATCAAGCGGGGATGAAAGCCATGGGAAATCAATCAACTATACAATCAACTAGGCTAAGAAAAAGGGGTCTGCTATCAATCTAAACATCCAATCCATTTACAAATCAACATACAGATCCAAGCATAAGTCCTAATGAATTCTACTCTACAAAATAAAAGAGTGTATCGTTGCCTGATCGTCCGCTTTCAATGACGTCCCACTCTCCGTGCAACTCCTGCTCACCGACCGTCGAGACCTCACCGGTACCTCCGAGCCAATGCTAGGGGTACTCTTCTTCCCCCTTAGCCCCCCGAGCCACAAAGGGGCCGCACACACTATCCAGAGGTTTTGTCTAGCTCCCAGCTCTCCTCGCAAGGCCGAGCTACCACTCCTCTCCGAGCTAGGTATCCCAACTCCCCACAAGTAAATCAGTCAAGTCAATATTTCTACAGCGTAACGTTACACAAAACAGAAGATGATCCTTCATCCTTCTCCTTCCTTTATTTTATAGAGTTTCGAACTTCATTTCTTTCCTAAAATCTCATTTAATTAAATTTTTAGAAATAATTTCCTAAAATTTCCTCTCCGTACAAGTGTCCCCCATCCCCTACATTCCTCCATAAATTAATTTCTTTAATTAAGTAATTATCTTTATTTCCCTCACCCACCTAGAGTTACTCCTAGAATCACTCCTAGGTGTCCCTAGATTCCCTTACAGGTTTTAAAGGCTTTCCCTATTATGAAATTGCTAATTCAATTTAAAATTAGAAAGCTCTTAAATGTAGATTCTTTACTAAGTTGACTTCCCGCTTTTTCCCTTAAGTTCCCCCTTTTCCTTTTTATGTTACCTCCTTTCCCTAGTTTCCTATTTTTTTATTTTCCCTCTTTCCCCTTTTACTTAGAACTCAAAAGGCAAGTGTGGAATATAACCCCTTTTCCCTTTTATCATTAATTTAGTATCTTTTTAAATTATCAAAAGATAAATAATTAATTCCCTCTTTACTTTTTGTATCCACAGATTTTATTTCTTATGAATAATTTAATTTCTTACTCCCTTCATGTTACAAAATTTTATAAAGACCACAATTATTACTTAAGTGGTTTTTTTATTTTAAAATTTTTTATTTTATTTTATTTTATCTATTTATTTATTTTTATTTTTTATTTTTTTTAAAGGTAGACAAATTTTTACCCCTAGCATAGTTTTTAGACTTGGAACTTAGATTTTGTACTGGGCGACATTTAATTAGGGAAATAGTTTTAAAATTTCTTAACATGTTATTTGTCTTAGGGCCATCTAGGTTCATCCCTCTATCATCATCAACGTGACATGCCCTTCAGGATGCACTAGGTGCTCCAAGGGTGCCACTCGCCTCATTTGTTCCTTTGCGCGACGTACCCTTTAGGACTCACTACGTGCTCCAAGGGTGCCACTCGCCTCTTGACTGATTGGTAAACATCAATAAACCCTCGAGTCAACACTCCGCTAGGTAAACTTGTGGGAGACTAAGGGATTCTAAGGAATAAGGCCCCCGCCTTATTGCACGCCCCTTAGAATCATCGTGAGCGACTGTCGCAATCTTCCCTCATGACATCGTCGGTTCTCTCGAACTAGGTAATCGTTAACCTACAGTTCGAGCCACGACGGGAGTGCTAGAAGGTTGTGGCAGGGCTGTTGTCCACACCTCTCCCTCAACATCTCTGGTAGTCATGTGCGACCCCTTTACTCCATATGTGAGTTTGGTCGGCAAGCTATCATTACGCTGTATCATCAACAAATCATGTCAGAACATATCCACATCATATCATCTAATCAGATGCACTAATATCACAGTAAAACAATCAAACCCCAATGGCACACTCCCTGACTCGATCCAAAGTCCAAGGGGTTCCATCGATGCCTCTACATCCTCGAGGTCCAAAACCCTGCACACTCAGTAAAACCGAGTCAATAACACCTATCTATGTCAATGTAGTAAAACAACATATCATCAACCCATAACGCCTCATAATTAAAATCAAGAGTTTTAATAGCATAATAATCTGGATCACTTGCGAGCAAGTGTCCTCAAAGAATAAGTTCACTCAGTGCGCCAAAGCAGGATGTTAAACAGAGGCCTATCAACTCACTTAAATAGCTCTGGGCCAATCTTCTCTCTTGCCTTCAAACGTCATTGAGTTCAAGGAAATTCTTGAGGGAAACTTCTTGACATCCTTTTAAAATATATTCCTTGAGTAAGACCAAACAATTTACCTATTAGGAAGGCTAATAAGGTCAGGATTAACCTAGACATACTTCTGGTTCAACTAAAGTTAAAGAACTATAAAATCCACCTATTCTCATTTTTGAAGGTTTATTTGAGAATTTTCAGAAACAAAGTGAGACCTTTATTTTCTCAAAGAACTTATGATAAACATTCAGGGTTAGATGGGAAGCGGGTTTTATCGTGTTTAGGGGGAAATTAAAGGGCTTCAGAATGACTACTGCACACATGACCGTTTTTAAGATTTTCTTAGTTAGACTTTAAAGCTTTTCCTTAAGTCCCCCTTTATTCTTCCTTCTTCTTTTTTTAATTTGAAAATTTTAGTGATAGCATCAGCATCAAATGACCTAATAATTTATCTATTTGTATCTCTCAAGGTAATTTAACTTGAATTTTCAGAGCGTAATCTCATACCTTGTTAACTCCTAGTTTGTTGGCCAAAAGGTTATTAATTTATTACCTTTTTTCATCAGAAGACAATTAATATACTTATCTGCGCCTGTCGCCTTTTTAGCATCTTTAGTCTCTTGGTTGGTCATCAACTTTTCTGCGAAATAAATCAGCATGCTAATTGTCAGGAAATCTCATGAATGATTTTTTATTTTTTTTTAAGGAAAAACTTACCAAAGGAAATGAAATTATACAGTAAGCATGAAAACAAACCAATATGTACAATGAGAGTTCAAAAATACATTACTGCATTAAGTGTTTGAGGTGTCGTCCATTTACAGGGGCATTGAGAATGTTTCCATCAAGATTTTCTAATAAAAAAACATTTTTTTCCCTCAAAAGCCGAAATCTTATAAGGGTCGGACCAGATTGGATCAAACTTGCCATGTTTACCAGTGTCTTCTCTCCTGGCTTCCCATTTCAAGACCATATCACCAGGGAGGAAATATCTATCTTTAGCTTCTTGATCGAACTAGGCCTTCATGTTATCCTGATATCTCTATAACTTTTCATTCAATTCGACCCGATTTTGCTGAACTTCAACCAACTAGTTTATCCTCCTGGTAACGTCATTGGGTTCTTCTTTTGAATCTTGCCAAAGTTTCATCACGGGTAGAGCAAGATTTATTGGTAAAATGACGTTGATGCCATATACCATTTGAAAAGGGGAAATCCCAATTGATTTTTTGGTACTTACCCTATTAGCCCATAGAGCATATTTTAAATGGATATGCCATGCTTTTTTGTTTTCAGTCAAAACCTTTTTAATCATGGTAATCAGACTTTTATTAGATGATTCAGATAGACCATTACCCTATGGATAGTAGGTTGTGGAGTGTCGAAGTATGATGTTATATTTTTGGCAAAAGTTGATCATTTCCATTGACTTAAATGCTTTCCCATTATCAGTGACTATCTTTCGGGGACAACCAAACCTAGATAGAATATTTTCTTCTAGGAAATTAATTACTACTGAGTCAGTTGCATTTCTTGTAGGAACGGCTTCCACCCATTTAGTGAAGTAGTCTGTAGCAGTTAGAATCCACTTGTGTTGTGCACTGGAGTGGGGATGAATTTCTCCAATGAAATCAAGACCCCATTGCTGAAATGGAGCTTCGGTTTTAACTGGGACTAAAGGTAAGGCTGGGACTTTATGTTTGCCTATAAACATCTAGAAAGGAGTACAAGTTTGTACTTTAGTGTTCACATCTATGAATAATTTAGTCCAGTAATACCCAGCTCTTAAAATTTTATAAGTTGTTGCCCGCCAAGCATGGTTTCCTCTGCACACTCCCACGTGTAATTCATCGATAACCCTTTATGTTTCGGTCTCAACTAAGCAACTCAGCAGGAAACCCATAGGGTCTTTCCAATACAATTTACCATCTATGATACAATATTTTATAGCATGTAACTTCAGTGTCCTAGCTTTAGAATGGGTTAACTCACTGGGACATTGAAGGGTCAGCATGTAAGAAACAATATCGTGATACCAGAATAAAGTGGAGAACTTGTCTTGGATCTCATTTGTGGGTGCAGTAACATCAAGCTCATCTATTTCTATAAATCCCTCGCTCTCTTGCAGTTGATTTATTCCAAGTACTCTCAAATTTGATTTGGCTAGCAATTTGGCCAGACTTTGACCTTTGATAATTTGAGTTCGTTTGACTTCCAAGTCGAACTCCTGGATTTTAGCCAGTCACCTGCCTCTTCTTCCATCACTGTCTGGTTTCACTAGTATATCTTTAACAGAACTTGAAGGCACGTAGGCAATGATCTTTTAGTGAAAAACGTAGGTTCTAAAAGCCTTGAGAGATTTTACCATTGCGTATGTTTGTTTTTCCAATATGTCATATTTCAGTTCAGCGTCTCTGAGACTTCTGCTAAAAAATGCTATAGGTTTCTCAAAACCTTCCTCATTTTTCTGTAACAAGAAAGGTGTGATTGTGTGTTCAGAGGCAAAAGAAAAAATCAAAAACTCTTTTGTGTAATCTGGGCTTGCCAGGACTGGTGCTTCACTTATTACTTTCTTGATTCGTTGAAACAACACTTTGGCTTCGCTTGTCCATTTCACCTCACTGTTCTTTTTAAGCATATCTGTAATCAACTTAACAATTTAGGCAAAGTTAGGGATGAATCTTCTCAATAAGTTTATTTTTCCTAAAAAAGACTGAATTTCCTTTACATTTCTAGGAATATTTATGGTGTCTATCACCTTGACCCTTTTGGGATCGATTTTAATTCCATATATAGACACTATATGACCCAATAGTTTACCTTCTTGCATTGCGAAATTGGATTTCTTGGGATTAAGTGACAAATCGAATTTGCGACATTTCTCAAAAGTTTGTTTGAGGTGTATTAAATGTTCTGCATCAGAATTAGATAAAATATTCAGGTCATCAAGATAGATAACAACAAACTTATCTCTTTTGCCCACGAAAGAGATATCCATGGCTCATTGAAAAGTTGCCCCTGCATTCATTAAACCGAAAGGCATTTTGTAATACATAAAAGTACCCAAAGAGGTAGTGAACGTAGTTTTTTCTTTGTCATCTTGATGTACAACAATCTGATTGTAACCTGAAAAACCATCAATCTTGGACATTATGTTAGCTACAACTACTTTTTCTAAAACATGATCCATCTTAGGTAATGGATAATTGTCTTTAAGTGATGATTGATTCAGGTTTCTAAAATCTACACATAGTTTGATCTCACCATTTTTCTTTCTCACTGGGACTAAATTGGCTACCCACTCAGAGTATCTTAGTGGGACTAAATTGGCTACCCACTCAGAGTATCTTAGTGGGACAATGATTTTAGCGTCCAGGAGTTTTTTGACTTTTTTCTCTATTACTGGTAGTAGGATGGGGTTAATCTGCTTGAGTTTTTGCTTAAAAGGTTTAACACCTAGCTTCAAAGGAATTTTATGTTCCATAATGGTAGTGTCATAAGTTCTCAATTCGTCATAAGACCAAGCAAAAACATCCTTATATTGTCTAAGTAACTCGACATAGTTTATTTTGATTCCGGGAGACAAATATTTAGATAATTTCACCAACCTAGGATCTTCTTTAGTACCTATATCACAGTCCTCGACCTCCTCTGGCTGAGGCTATAAGGAAAACTTCAAAGGGATGTCATCATGACTAAATAGCCTTTCTAAGGGGATCAGACCCTTATGTATCTGATTATTTTTTAAAACAAGCATCATGTGGTTAGCGATTTTATCATGAAACTTTTGGGTTTCTTCGCCTTCCTGCATGATCCAAATAGGATCGTTCTGGTTTTCTTGGTCGGCATGCGTTTAAGCAAAGTCATCTAATGTCTCTAAAAACTTCTGGAGTTTTTCATCATCCTCAAAAACTTGCCAATGTTGTATGTTATTTGGTATGGAAGGCCTATGTCTCATTAGTATATGTTACTTTAATTTAAAAGAAGTGGGAGGTGTGAATGTTGATGCTGCTTTGGCAAACACATCAGCCTGTTGATTTTCCTCTCTTGGAATATAATGAACATTAATAAAGGAGAAAAAAAATTCGATCATATCCCAAACATAGTTCTGATAATATCTTAACCTAGGATGTTTGGCCTGGTATTGAAGATTTACCTGTTTCATGATTAGCTCTGCATCGTCAAAGACTTCCAAGTTTTTAATTTTCATTCTCCTGGCGTCTTCCAATCCTAATACTAGGGCTTCATACTCACATACATTGTTAGTGTGGTCAGTATTCCACTGTAATCTATAAGAGAAAGGGGTAAAGAATTTTCCATCAGGGGCCACAAAAAACACCCCAGCTTCGGCCCCAAAATAAGACGAGGCGCCATCAAAAAACATCTTCCAAACACCAGTGCTATATACATCTTGTTTTAATTTCTCTTTTTCCTTTTTTATTTTCTGCACAACTTTCTTCTATACATATATCGATATCATCATCGATAGATAAGATACAATTGCATAAATCTTGGTCAGCAATATAAATAGGGTAGTTGTTTTGGTTATGTGGATCACTTATTGTGAATTCTAACCTGGTTTCTCTGTACAAACGCATGAACTGTCCTCCAAAGACCAGGATCATGGCATACGTCATGTCGAGTTGGAGGGATCTGCCAAGTTTAGCGCCCCAAGACCCAGATAAGAGCATACTGTACTTCGAGGGTATATCAGCGACTACCACATCCATTAAAACGCCCTTTGCGATTATTTGTGCAAGTTTTACAACTAAGTCCTTTATCATTCCTATACACTTAACCTTTCTTGAATCAAAAGAGTATAAATCTCCATAAGGTCTGGTAATTTAAAAACCGAGACTCTCCATAATGGCTTTAGGCATTACATTGTGAGAGGCTCCAGAATCTAACATGCAATTATGGAGTAAGTGATCGTGCACAGTCAGAGTGATATAGAAAGGGGCAGCAGTGTCTATGGCACCGTTGAAATATGGGCCAAAAATTATGTTAGGTTTGTCATCTTCTACATTTATGACATCGACCTAACTTTCATTTTTTGAAAAACCGATTAATTTGGCGATTTGTTTCCTGTAAATTTGGTTTTTTGCTAGTTCAACAAGAGGTATAGGCATTTTAATTTTATTTATTTCATTTTCCAGATTAAAACTTCTTATTTTTTTGTAGACCTCTATTATTTGGTTTTCTAACCCCTTCTTTTCAGCTTTCTTTTGTAGTGAGGTTTTAGTTTCAATGACAGGGTCCTCCATTTTCTGCACGTTTGCAGCCGATGTCTCTATTGGCTTTGTCTTGGTAGGTTGTGTGTTAGCGGTTCTAGTTCTTATAGTCTGTTTCGCAACATGTTTTGAAACTGACTCGTCTGTTTCATCCCTTGACAAAATCTTTTTCACTGAGGGAGTTGTGAGGCTGTTGTTTCTAGGCCTTAGATTGTACTTTTGGTGGAGTTCGGCCATTATATCGTCTGCAATTTCTTGATAGGTTGAATATTTAATAATACCACTGTTTTTGTTATTTTGGGATCTATCTTTTGTAGTTGCAGATATTTCATGATCTTGTTTTGTTAAAAAAGGTTGTAGGTAGTCATCGCCAAGATTATTGATCTCTCCTTCTAGTTCCTCAAAATCGTCCACATCTTCTCCTCTGATAAAGTTTCCTCTTTTAAAGGGGGTTTGTATTTTTTGATCCCCATTCTTAATCTGTCTTGGTGGATTTTGAGGGTTAGGATTCCTTCTGAAATCCTTTATGAGAAAATGCTCATTTTTAGCTTGATCTAGTTCCATCCTTGAGATCTTATTTGAGAGCTCTTTGATTATTCTTGCCATGTCATCTATTTTGTCTTCCGAAGATCTTCCTGATTCGGACGGTCCCCCTTGATCTCTATATCTTCTGGTTTCTTTGTTTCCGATTTCAAATTTGGTTTTCAACTTTCTTGATGCCATCATGTGTGACTCAATCTCTAAGGCGTCATATTTCATCTTGTTGAGGTCTACCAATCTCCTCTCCCTCAATAACAAGGCGAAATCGAGATCAAAATCCCCAATGAAAGTTACTTTCACTGCAGGTTGGGAGGGTTTGGCCTCAGTCATAATCTTGTTATACAATTTATTGAACCTCTGAGTGAACTCAAGGACTAATTTTGAGTGTTTCTTTCTTCGAGCCCAAAATTTAGTTGGATAATAGAGATGGTCTCTCCTTTCCCCCCACTATCTAATAAAAGCATTTTCAAGTTCCTCATAAGATGGTATATATCCTGTTGCTAGGCCTCGTAACCAGGTTCTTACCTGTCCTTCAAAAGTTTGGACCAGGAGTCTCGAATAGACGTCTTCATGTTCGATTCCAAGTATATCGACGAATTGGTCAAATAAATTGATGTGTTCTGCGGCAGTCAAATCACCCTCTCCTATGAATTTCAGAAGATTCTTCATGTAGTTTTCAGGTAAGTCATGTAGGGGGACTAGGAGAACCAAAGGAGCATATCTAACATCCACCTTTGCAAAGATTCTAGGGGGTGGTACTTGGCCGCCTGCTCCTCCTCCTCCAACCCCACCTTTAGTAGGACCTCCTCCAACCACAACCATTGGTGATTTAGAAGTTGTTGCTTGGAAATTATGAGGAAAGGTTTCAGGAAATTGGTTATCAAGATATAAGAAACTCGAGGAAGGGGAACTAGGGAAAAGTGGACTAGTTTCTTCAAACTCACGGGGTGAATATAAAGGAGGATAAATAGGAGTTGTGTCGATAAGAATAGGATGATCGTAGGAGTTCCAAGAGATAGGAAAATGAACTTCGCGGAGTGAAGAAGTGTCAATCAGAGCGGGAAGTGATGCGGATCTCTTACCTCTGTTGGTGAAAGAAGTATTGAACACATTATTCAAAATAGTCAAACTTGCTAATGAGCAAAAGAAAGAACACATAATCATAATTTAAACGAAAGTAAACAGTTGATAAAAATTAACGTTTTTGTTTAAATTGAGATTTATATGCTTGTTTCTAAATTTTGACATATACTCTTGTAATGAATGTCTCATACTATAGTGAATGTCTTAAGCTTGTCTCAAAGCAAGCCAAGGTATGGAACTATTTGAAAATGTTGATTCTGTAGCTCATCATAATTATCAAGATTCTAATGGGGGCCCTTTAAATTTTGTCAAAGTTTAGGGGGGAGTTGTTGGGGCCCAACAAATGGCGACTTATTGGGTGAAAAAGTTATCTCTGATCTAGTAAGATTTCATCTCAGGAAGAAAAGAATAAGACTTATAAAAGGATTTAAGCTCCCTGAAATAAATTCACTCTGAAACCATATAGTATTAGGATAAGCTCAATATTATAACTAGACAATAGAATTTTCTTTGTAGGGGGTTATAACTTGAAATAATGTCTTAATCAAAGAGTCACGATGTTTATAAAATAACTTCAATACCATTGACAAAGCCACTCGTGCCAGCAGGTGTCCATAGCCTCGACAGGGATATCATTTAACCCACTCAAATGCTTTAATCCTATCCAATAGTTGTATCCACATGATGCATACTTCCATAAAAGTTAATTTAAAAACATATACCTGCTACCTCTCGAACCGACATTTCTTCATTGTCAACAGGCCTGTTCAATACCCTGATGAAGTTGTCTTGGTATCATGTGTGCATTTACCCACTGCCAGCGAGCCTGTCCAGTACCCTGATAATTTTACACACACTTCCCACACTTAAGTGCTTCCAACCCTCTTATGCCACTTTTAAATAATAATACAATTATATATTTCTTGATGACAAAGAGAGTGGGGTGATACTGGAGGTTAATTGCAATACAGGTGAATAGTTTATTTATTTTCTTTCAAAAACTAGAAGTTTTATCATGGTTTAAAGATTTTACATTTCCTTTAAGAAATCATCTAGAGAATGGGGAAGCACTTAAAAGTGATTCCTTAAGAATATGGACGACGTAAAAAGTTTAAAGATCATCGCAATTCTCAAAGATTTAAACCATATCTTTGGTGTAATACTCTCACAAAGACAATTTGAGGACAAAATGAAAGTGACAATTGACTTAAAAATCAATTGTCTGAGCTATATCTTAATATCAGGACCTTTTGAATTATTTCAAATTGCTTGAAAAACACAAGTCTTAAAATGAATGCTTCCATTGACAATCGCTCCTTGATCAGAAAAATATTGATTCAAAAAGACAAACAAGAAGAAAACTCATTCAAATCAATCAAAGAAAACAATAAAACACACATCAAACCAAATCAAATTTTATTAATGGGATTCAAAATCATAAGTACACAAAATCAAAACAACAAAAGAAAACTTTTCAGGAAACAATTTTGGCCAAAGATAAACTTGATCTTTTCAACCCACTAGCATCTCACTATAAAATAAAGGAAGAACTAAATCATATAAAATATCATGTGCGAGCAAGTTCTTTTCTTAAGATAGTGATGTGTGAGATGCTACTTTGACCAAGCATTATTATTAAAAATAAAAGAGACTAAAAGAAAATAGAAAAATCCTTATTAATATGAGTGCAGACGTACTCGTGGCACCTTGGGTCAGGGTTGAATTGATAGTTCAAATTTACTTATCTCTTTAATTTCCATTTAAAATTTTCACGATGATACTGCATTTTTTAAAAGAAATATTCAATGAAAAGTAGAGAGAAAAATATTTAAAGTGGACTTACCTGACAAAATTCATATTATGGTTCTCTTGGTGTGCCCACTTGTGTTCATAACTGCATTGTTACAAAGAGAAACACTGAGAAATAAAACTAAAATAAAACCTACTCATAAACCTACTCTAACTACTAAACAAATCAAAAATACTAAGTGAAGTCATGCTTCCAATGTAGCCATCGGAGTAACTCCAATCCTGCAATGGAAACACGATCAAATATTACTAACAAGAATGGTAGTATATCGAAAAATAACAAAAATATATCATACTTACCTTTATCATCATCATTTAAAAACAAAGCAAGCATGACCTTACCATTCCCTTGGACATTCCTTTTGTATGAATCCTCCAGCCATTCTGCAATTTTGTCATTATATGGGTCACAAAAATATGAAAATTTGAGATTATGGGGACCTGACATAACCATCGGCCTAAACCAAAGTGCTCCATCCTCCTGACAATTTTCCTTTTGTTCCATATTTTCTCCATCTAGAGGATATAAAATGAGTGTGTTAAAGTTACCTCCTTGATCTCTAAATATAGCGAATATAATCTTACCATTCCCTAGGAACTTTTCGAGATATGAATACTCTAACCAATCTGCAATACTATCATGATACATGCAATTACTTACATGGGATGGTTTGAAAGAATTCGCATGCAACAAATATTCCTGGTGAGAATAAATTATTACACTATCAGGGAAAGAATCTTGTAAAAAGGTCGGATCAAGATGGCGAGAACTTATCATGTTTCTCGATCGGAAAAGAAATGTGTCATTCTCTTTAAACTTTCCATTGAGATTAAATACTTCAAGATTAACTATTTGAGGTGGACTAAATGGAACGAATAACATTTTTGAATAATCATCATTGGTAATAATATTTGGTCAATTATACTTTTCAACCTTAAATAATTGATCATGGAAAAACCTAGATTCGTCTTTAATCACAAATTGAGATGAATCAATGGAAGATGCAATTTGAGACTCTTTCAAATCATTTCTTGATTTACCCACGGATAATTGATGAGAATAAGAATTGATATGTTTATGGGTAGAATTATTTTCCTCTTTATCTTCTAATCAGTAATCTCTTTGTACCTTATTATATAATGTTGAATTATCTCCAATGCAACATGGAACATGCAATTGCACAACATTAGGATCAAAAACATCGGGGTACAAGGAATAATATGTAGAAGAATTGAGGAGACGAAATGAATCTCTTGAAATGATAGGTATATACGTTTCAAAATATGGTTTTGTTCCCTCTCCTTCTATAAACTGATCAACTTTTGTTGTATTCTCTTTTAAAGAATACGAGACAGTTTCTAAGAGACAATTTGGTTCATTATGTAAGGGGAAATTTGAGAGCAAATCACTAGAGATAGAATGTTGATTAATAGTCTACCTAATTATTTTGTCTCCCACTAATTGATCATGGATCTGTTCAACTAAATTAGGGGAAGAATTATCGTCCACGTGATTATCAACTTCACATTCAACCTCTTTTACTTTAGAAACTGTTATAAAATCTATGAGAGTGTGACAATTGTCATCTTTTAAAGTAAAGGTTCCTTCTTCGACGGGAGGAGATATTGTTTGCAAAGAATGATTAGATGTGACAATTGCATTATTTGGTTCATGATTTTCCAAAATGAAAGAAGTCGACAAAAATTGTGGTGCTTCAAAATCTTCAAGATCAACATGAAAATTTGAACCATCTTGAGATTGAGTGTTAGTGCTCAATTTAGATTGGTTAACAATTAATTGATCTTTCTTTTCTTAGAGAGAAACGAGATATTCAAACCACTCATTAATAAGCGACATTTCTTTCAAAGGGAATCTAGTACAAACATGGATTAGCCTAATTCCAAAATCATTGAATGATTCACCATTTTCTTTCCTTAAGAAACTTAATTCTTCACTTAATTCATCATAATCATAGTTGTTAAAATCTGATAAAAACTTAAATACAAACTCAGACAAAGAATGAATAGAATTAGCCTGAAAAGATTCAAACCAAATTTTAACCCGACCTCGGAAAGTGAGAGCGAACAATCTGCATGTAACATTAGAATCGCTAATCTTATGTCTTAAACAATTATAAAAAAAATTAAAAATATGGTCTACTGCAGATGTGTTCCCTTCACCATCAAAGGTGAGTTATGAAAAGAGATCGGTTGTCTTGTTGGAAATAACTGGTAGTGAGACATTAAAAGCATGTTCCGACACAGTGATTTGGGCAGGAGCCATTAAGAATTTGAAGAAATTGACTCCAAATAGTTAGCCTGCCTTGTAGTGCATTATAAGATGATACATAAGAAGGATTTATAAATCTGGAGTTATGAAAGGTTGAGGGGTGAAACATTTATTCATTAAATCGACCACGACCCTCCTTCTAACACAATTTTTTGACAGGCAAATTTGACATGCCATCATCTGGAAGAATAGATCCGGTCCTGGGTTGTCTAAATAACCCAAGTCATTTGGTGTAACCTATTCTGACGGGTTTAATGACTCCATTAGCCAACTAGGGTCCTAAAGATATAAAAATAAAATAAACTAACTAAAGAAAATATTCTAACAATCGACACAATAATTACAAATATTTATCTAAGAATGTGAATATACAAATGATTATAAACAATTTATATACAGTTTACAATGTTTACATGAAATCTTGAGAAAATGATTGTTTGATAAAGTTTCTGAATCAAATATGAACAACACTTTTTTTTGTCTTTTTTTTTTAAAGATATTAAACGAATAAATACTAAATGAATACGATTGAAATAGTGACACAAAAACAGTCAAAGCTAATTAATGTAATCATCATTTCATTCATAAACAACTTAACTAAATAACACATAGAATAACCTATAGTTGATCAACGAAACTGGTATTATCTTTCTATGTTGTATGAGCTCATGCCTGCACTGTTGTTAAGGGAAACCTATAACAAAACAATACTAGCACTTCCAGAATACATTCAAAGAAGTATTTGATATTGGAGTAAATTAATAACAACAGGAAGACAACTAATTAAAAATCATGTGATCTTAAGATAATCAATATTTAAGAACGAATGAAAACTCAATTCTGAGTATTAATATTATCCATCATTTAACATTAGAAACAAATTCCACAATAATCAAATGATCGATTGATCACACCTAAAAATGGAATAAGAAATTATGGACAACATATAACATTTAACAGTATGAAAATACCATATGATGACAAGGTAAAGCTAAAATCAACCATAATAACATTCTCATAATACAATAGTAATGAAAGAATGAAATGTAATAAGCATCACACAGGTCTAAAGACAAAGATGAATTGCTTTCCCATATCATTTCTCAAAATCACATGCCCATATTGTAGTCCTAGAAGAATTTTTAAAATAATAGACTCTTAAAGATTGAAAAAATTAATACATAAATGATAACAATTAACCATGTATTGATAAAATAGACTAAAGCTAATTTAAATCAATGCATAATCAATTATTCACAGAATATGAAGATATTATAATGAAAATAAAACCATTTTACTCACAAGACAAAAGCCATTAAACAACCTGGGATTCTATATTCTTCTTTGAAAATACTCATCCATTCTCCCAAAGATTCCAACCATCTGTTACTCCATTTAAAAAGAAGAAAAGTTTACAAAATAAATAATATACAAAAGAGAAAGGATAAAAATCCCCCTCTCCAATTCTTTGGATCCCCATGGCTCTGAACTTTCTCATATGTTTATACAATGAATGAACAGTCTGGGCGTCACTATTAATTTTCTCCACCTAAATTTATCCTCGTAAAGAGACATCAATATCTCTCAAAGCGTGATTTGTTTTGGGAAAATTTCAGCATGGAAGGTAAATGGGTCCATTTAGGTTCTAGGTTTTCAATCGTTTCTTCAAATTCCTCACGGTTTGGCTGCAATCAGTCCTGCAAAATCGTCTGTCTGATCTTGACGCCTTTCCAAATTTCATCTGTTGTTGCTCATAAAATTATTTGTAGCAATCCAATATTATTTTTGGATCAATCATCTTCAACGTATTTGGATAATAAAATCAATCCATGATCATATCCGTATCAAATATTTGATAATAGAAACCTATGAAACAAAAAGAAGCCTAAATTAATAACTTAAAAATTGTGAATAAAACAAAATCTAGAACAATAAAATAAAAAATGAATTTAAACTAACTATAAGTTCTAAACAAGCATTGTTTATAATTTCCTTTCAAAAATGATCTTAAAATTATAGAAGCTTCAAGTTAATGGAGAAGAGAATATATATATATATATATATATTAAAAAATCAAACAAATGATAGATAATTCTTTTTTTATTTTTTATTATTTTTATTGTTTTGAAATGAGATGCAAAATGAAAAAATAATTTAATTAATTAATATCACCAAATAATTTCATGAAAATGAGAAACCAACCAAAATATTATTTGATGAAGTATTGAACACATTATTCAAAATAGTCAAACTTGCTAATGAGCAAAAGAAAGAACACATAATCATAATTTAAACAAAAGTAAACAGTTGATAAAAATTAACGTTTTTGTTTAAATTGAGATTTATATGCTTGTTTCTAAATTTTGACATATACTCTTCTAATGAATGTCTCATACTATAGTGAATGTCTTAAGTTTGTCTCAAAGCAAGCCAAGGTATGGAACTATTTGAAAATGTTGATTTTGTAGCTCATCATAATTATCAAGATTCTAATGGGGGCCCTTTAAATTTTGTAAAAAATTAGGGGGAGTTGTTGGGGCCCAACAGGTTGATAAAACCTATTTGTCGATGATACAACCTATTTAAGATATCTTCTTGATTTTAAATTTTTTTCTGTATCTGGAACAGGTGAAGTCTGTTTGCCGTCTGGGTTTCTTCTGGTACTCTTTCAGTTAAAAGATAGTTTATTTATCGTGGATTCGCCAAGTGAAAGATAAGGGTAGCCTTATAAGGTTTTCGATCTTTGTTCACTATCAAAGATAGAAAGTGTCAATGTCATTATTCATAAGGAAATATTTCATTTCTTCAGTCCCCGGCAATGGCGCCAAAAAGATGTTGTTCCTGAGTTTGTACTTTAAGGCTCTAAAGTACACCGTCAAGGCATCTGAAAAGAAAGAGAGGGCTAAGGACAAAGGGTAGATTTCATGAAAGGGATAGGGCTAATTCCTTAATTGTCTTTCTCTAGCTTCCTAGTTTTCCTGGATACTAATGTCTCTTTCAATTACTACCCACGAACGTTCTAACTCAACCCAGTTATTTGTTGTCTGTAGGATGGTGTTAAATATATTTAAAGCAATGCTCGTTTGATATGATAGTCCAGGTTCGATATTAGTTTGTCGTGTAACTGGAACAGTCATGAGGGAAGTAGACTGAAAGGATATATTTTGTGCTTCTTTAAAGGTTCACTATTTCTGTTTCAAAACATAAAGAAGAACTCCAAAAACCCTGAATTAATAGTATGACGAAACTAAAGGTCGTTTCTGGTATCTGAGTTAAATTTTGAAAAGGGAATGTGCATGAAAATGAAAAGAAAACATAGAGCTGCTAAAAAAAGTGAGGCATCAATTGAAGAGGAATCTCACTTTGTGGCAGAAAAAGAAAAATAGTTAGGAAGAACTCTTAATGAAGCATATGATATTGAAATCTAAAACATTTGCAGGTCTTGTATCTGTTGATAGTTGATACAGAGGAAAGGATGTAAACGATTAAATTGAAAGAATAATTAATTACCATAGCAGAGGTTGTACTAAATTGTAGTTAAGCATTCATTAAAAAGATATATGAAAAATATGAAACAACGGAGAAACAAATAACTCAAACTCGACCAGATCTGGAATCTTCGATCTGCATTCGTATTAATTCAAAAATATTTATAAATTCTTCTTTACAATGTGCCCAGAAAAAGCCTTTTCTCAGTATCCTGAAATTATATTTATACCATACCCCTAATGATTGTGGGTTGGTTATCTCCTAACTCCTAGGGGTGAACGGTTACAAGAATTGAAAACTCCAACCGTTTGCATGATTATCATTTATTTTCCTATCATCTCGATAATATAAGTTTTCAAAATGATACTTCATTGTTTTACTGAAGTATCTCCTTCTTTTGACGTGATACATTCAATACATTTTTCAATAAAGTGTACAAAACTTCTAGGAGACTCTGGTAGATCCTTTGCTTCAAATAAATAGAATTTTCTTTGAGTTTCTGGAAGATGATCTTCAATTTCCTTACCAACAAACTTGATTGATTGAAATTTCAAGTTTTGTTTCACTAGCCACTTGTCTATTAGGGTAATATCCATTTCCTTTAATTGTGAAATTTCCAATTGAATTTCGTTCAAACCCTCTTTGAAATTAAACTGGTGTCTTACAATGTTTATCTGTCCTAATTTCCCAGTGCAATTGTCTCTTCCAATACCTAATGATTCCTTGTCCAATAAATCAAATATTCTTTCACACTCATATTTGATTTCTTTGACTATTTTCTTGTATTCTGCTATGTTTTTTTCCCATACTTTGAGCATGATATCACCTCTAATATGCTCTGTGATAGAAAGCTTTAGAATTTTCGATACTTCTTCATTTTCAGAACATACAACTGCCTTTTGGAAAGTGGCACTTGCTGCTTTAGCTTCCTGTTCTTTAAAAGTAATGTTATCAAAAGCATTGCTTATTTCCTGAAAATAATTATGAATAATCTCTACTGGGGAGATTACTTTATGTTGCTCAACTTCTATCTTCGCATGTATTTCCAGTGATTGGTCCTGAAAAAATTTCATGTCTATAACCTGGACCTTAATTAAATTCAATTTAGACTGTAGTTGTCTTACCAATTCTTCTTGCCGAATAACTTGTATTTGGCTAGTCTGCATTTTCTCGTTCATCTTGTCTAGACTTGTCTTAAGCGATTGAATTTCTTGCTTGTCAGCAACCCTGGCCTACTCTAGACCTTTATTTATTTCTTCTTTGATATTTTTCTTGGTATCTTTTAGCTGATCTTGCAACTGGGTTAGCCTGCGGTTACTATGTTCCAACCTTGTTCTCATATTGCTAACAGTGAAAATATTTGTTGTTGCCAGTTCTCCCATGGAGCCCCCCACCTCTGTAACGAAATCTCCCTCTTCCAAGTTTTTACCATCCACTAGCACTCTGTGTTTCTTTACCATACCACCTTATCTCATATACATCTCATGTTTTAATACAGCCTTCCTCTTTTTACTGAAGAAATAATCAGAGGGAGGAATTTCTTCTCTGGAGATAGGGTCGAGGTCACTAGCATATATGACTCCTACCTGAGGGAAACCAAAAGTAGATTGTAAAGGGGTAAAGGAAGTGATGGGATTACCCAAATCTGTGGATTTTATTTCCCCTGCAGTCTTGGGGGTATCAATATGAATAGTAGATGGTGAAGGGGGGGTTTATTGACTGGACTTGGGAGGTGTCTCAGATGCTTTTTCTTCTTCTTCTCTTGGATTCTCTGTCTGTGGGACTTCTTTGTTTTGTGAATACCTTCGACCTCTTGTGGGTTTTCCTCGGTGTCTGCTTTATTTCATGTTTTATGTCCGAAGCCTAGGGGAATTTTTTCTTGTGCTAGAGGGGATGTTGTTGTTTTACCCTGCAATACTTTGGGCAAACCGCATCGTCTGTGTCTCCGGAAAGTTAGAAGACTGGTTTTCAAATCGGATGATAACACATGTACTCTGTCTAACACTTCCTCATAGGTTTTGACCCATTTGAAAATATCATCACGAGGGGATTCCTCATGTTTAAATGATTTCATGCCACAGTGAGCCATGTGGCTTCCCACTGTTTGATAAGGTTTGTGCTTCCTATGTTCGAGATTCACCAAATTGACCTCCTGTAGAGCTACAGCTTCAACCTTGAAATGACCCAGGTTGAGTAGCGAAAACCTTTCAATATGTACAGGAAAGACTGGTCAAAACTTCTTTTGAGTTGTCTTCAGTTCTATTCCAATACCGCCTGTTATTATCTGATGAGCTACCTCCCTGCACACCAGCCTGTCAGGGAGGAATTTGGGAAGTGCATGAGGAGGGATAGAACACTGAAAACCCTGATATAGGAGAAATTTTCCTTAATAAACCAATCGGAAACCGCCTTGAGATTTCCTATGACCGACTCCGAAATACCGGGGGGTGCACAACCATACAGCATTTGATGCACTGGTATCACCACGAAATGACAAATTTCATAAAAATAATCCTTAACATTTTCTTCCCACGGCTTAGAATGATATTCATCAATTGGTTCAGTGCAGGCTGGGTTCCAACTCCAATTCATCAAAGGGAAAGGAGTCGTGAAACATATAGCGTCCATGATATATGTCGACATGTAAAAGGCTTCTGGTCAGCCATTATATCTCGTGGTTTGATTCTCCATAACCTTCTTAGCTAGGTTATCTGATAGAATTTTGTTCCAGTTGAAGCTATAGCCTTCGGCTACTTCATGTAAAAAGGGCACCCATTCTGCAGGGAAATGAGTAGGACTTTTCTTCACGAAAAGTCTACATAACATCATAGCCACATAAACCATGTACTCATTCAAAGAGGCTGTGGCATAAACGTTATGAGTATCGGCCCTGAATTTTGGTGGGTGTCTCCACCAGTCTTTGATTATGTCGAGGTATGTTTGGTCTACTTCTGTGCATTCTTTCCTTTGAAATTCACTTACTAAATCTTTATTATAAACATGTTTAGAATTGGGAGATAGTTTGTACATTACTTATATATGCTCCGGTCTAAAAGAGCCGATGACGACCCCTTGGTTGTCCAGAATGCTTCTGGTTTGCACATCTGTCCTCTCCAAAGCCCAACTGATCATGTCATTGTATGTCATGAGTCGTGGGCGCGTGGCTACTTTATGAAGTTTGGAATCTGCTATGTCCTGTAGTTTGTTTTCAGAATCATCGGGAAATTTCTTGATTTCATAGTCGAGAGTTTCAAAACTTTGCCTCCATGATTTGATGGAATCTATGGCATGCGGTGTAGTAACAGACACGACATCTCCTTCTAGACTTGAACTTTCAACTTCTTCTTCACTTTTCTTGGGTGTCTTTCTAGGTGCCATAATGTTCGTGTTTAGAATGAATTTCTGTCGCAGAGAGAAATGCGTCAATTTGATAAATGCAATTCGCTTCTGAGTCTAAACAATAAGAATGAAAATTCAAAGAAACCAAACCTTTATTAACCTTTAACTCTTCTTACGACAGACATATTGAAACAGGTGATAAAACTTTAATGTCTTAATGAGGGAGATATGCCCAGAGATACGCAGTTAAGTAAAAAATATCTCTATTCATCCGTTACAGATATTACCGTATATCGACGATTTCAAAATGGAGCTTCAAAAGGACTGCTTTCACTCAATCCCAAAATGTGAAACAGGAAAAGTCATTTTAATATTTAATAATCTCATTTTAAACTAGATTAAATCCGTTTTAAACTTTGTTAAAGAAAATTCGCGATTTCGCATATCGGAATTTCGGGGATTCTATACACATGAGATATGTCATGAGAAAACCTCGAATCATGAAATCACTATGGGATTAGTTTATATGTTGATTACTTGTATTAACACTTTAATCAATTAAGATTAATAATAAACTTCTTCTTTTCCGAAAATCGGGGACCGGGATTTCAAGGGCTGATGCTTTGACAACGCTTTGATACAAGGAAACCTGAATCACGGAAGATTAATGAATTGTTGGTCATGTTGAAGAGTTTGGTTAATCACATTTAAAGGATACTTTGTGAAACACGCGTCGGGACTTATAGCACCTACTTCTTCCTTTTTTATTATTACTTTAATATAAAACCTTTTCGGTATTTCGGCACCGGGAGTCTTGAGTTGTTAGTTAGGAAAACATGCTTTGTGAAATGCCAAATCCCGAAATGCGAAAAATTGAAAGACTTTTGACTCTTTTTTAGGATTAAGGGCAACTCCATGACTAGGAAAAAGCGAAGCTTCGGGTTTAAAGGGATACAAAATTAAACTTCGTATCAACACCAGGTATGAAGCTCTTGGTACAAATGTACATTATTCTCTTAGGGTTTCATGTTATGATTTAAAAAAGCAAAAAGAATTTCAGAATGACACATAGATAAACATAACTCATCAAACATTTGATTATTGAATGGAAAATTTTCCAAACTGTGGAATAAACATTACTCATAAAGGTCTAGAACTCAAGCAATAATAGAAAGACTTGTCACATACCTCATTCCACATCTTTCCCTAAGAAAGACGTGGATACAACTTTCCCTAAGCAAGACGTGGATACATAGGTGATTTTGGGTTTTCAAAACTGATTGTGTTGGAAATCACCAACAATTTTGGCTGTACAGTGCAAAAAAGATTAGTCAATGAGTGCTCTAAATCAAGCATATTTGATGTGTCTATAGCCTTCAATTTTAGTTTTTCCTCAGATAGATTGTACAAATCTAAAGATGATAAGGCCATAATTAAATCTGAATCAAATTGATTTGTTTTTCTTTTAGTTAAAGAGCAATATCATATTTCTTCCTGGTATTCCTTTTCTACTACACCTAATGTACTTTACAACATGAGAGATTCCCTATGTGCTCCCATATGCCATTATTTTGAAAACAAATGTTCTTGTGTGATTCTTGCTAGTCCCACTAAATATTTGGGGTTGTCCACAAACACAAACACAGTTTGTTATAAGGAAGCATAAATCAAGACACAAAATATTAAACCCTAGAACACAACATAGAACCCAAGTTGTGGAGGGTGTTACCCCTCAAAATGTTTATGCATGCGATTTTTCTAGTTTGGTCGAGCCTCAGTGTCGAGCGAGGTCCTCCATGAGAGTTTTCCAGTTTGGTCGAGCCTCAACGCTGAGCGGGGTCCTCCTCTCTTGGAAGGCTAACAAAATATGGTGCCTGGGCCGAACCTGGGAGTAACCTAGCCCCCTTTTTTCCGTTCAGTCAAGGTCCAATGTGGAAATAAGCAGTAGCATGAAGAACGCCGAAGATCTTGTTGTAAAACCGTAAACCTCTGTTCCTTCAAGGCCCAAAGGGGAAATTCAAATAAGCACAAAGATGCAAACCAGGGAATGCATATATGGGCAGATCCCATATAATTTATACCAGGTGGGAGGGCCAAAATGCTCTCAAAAATCTCCTTGTTCTTTGGAAATCGGGAAAAGGGAATATTGTAGCTACCCAGTGCCCATACCATAAAATTGGGGCGAATTAAATCATAAACCCCGATTTTACCAAATGGCAGGGAAAAGATGCTATCAGAAATTTCCATACTTCTATAAATTTGGCTAATGGAAGCTTGTTCCTCCAAATTTCAGGAGCAAAATATAATTTTTTTTCCTCTATCCCTCCTAAAAATATGGGTTAACCCTGTACACGATTTTCCCCTAAAATAAATTACGGGCTAATGATATAAGTTTAAAAAAATCACTCTGATACAAAAAATTCGCCTAATAAAAAATTGGAGGCCGCTTAATTTCGCCCATGAGCGAAATTTCGCCCCTAAAATCATCTATGGTCTAAGATAAACAGGGTGTATTTTGAAATGGGCACATTTGACTATACATGGTCAATACGTTTGTTTTGTACATGCTTTATCTTATCCAAAAGAAAGCAGAGATTGTAATTGCACATGTAGTTTTCCAATTCTTTTGTTATGGCACTATTTTGTAGCATGTCAACATTGAAGTCTCTTAGAATGATAATGGTTTCGTTTAGATGTAAATGGTGTAATGCATTTGAAACTCCATTTATTATGTTGGGCAATGTTGCATGCAGAGCAACATAGAGATTCAATATTGCAATCCACGGAAAATTACTCTTCATAGCACCATCTCAACATTTTTTTCTTTGAAATGAATATGATCCAAAATTGTTATATGTTTTTTCACTAATATCATCACTCCATGCGTAATGTAACTTGATATGCAATTGTGATTTGGAAATTGATTGTTTTGCATGCATAATGTCATGTATGTTTCTTGCTAGAACAGAATATCAGATTGCATTGTGTCATGGTCATTGAGTATACCATTCATATGTGCATTTAAGTTGCGCGTGTTAAGTGAAAGAATTGATACATATGAGTTTGTTTGTATGGATTTTTAATCATATTGCAGATGTCATTTTGCACTAGTCTAAAGGCGTTGCATCTCAATATCGAATTTATGTTTGACTTTGAATTTATCTTTTGTAAGAGCGCTTAGAAAATACAAGGACTCTATGTTTCTAACCCGGGACAGAGCTGTGTATACAAGTCCATGTATTTGTATTCCAACAGGGTCAAAGGAAACACTATCAAGTGTTATCCCTTGTGATCTGTGGATTGTACGTGCACATGTAAGTTGAATTGGAAACCGTTTTCGAATCTTCAGTTGAAATGTCTTTGTCGATGTTGATATTCGTTTTGATATTCGCAATATAGGTGTCCATTCATGTGAAGTGTTTGAATTATATAGATAAGCTAACTTGTTGGCTTGTCGGTGGCCAATATGCGGGTCATAGAACTTAATCCAGAGGACATCAACTTTTTATGTTTTGGTATAAGCTTTGATTATTCCATCTGCACCATTCACCAGGCCATCATGTGAATCATAGTTGCAGCCATATATTTCAACTAGCATGTCTAATTTCAGGACAAGTTGCAAAGGGAAAGGTGTTGTATGTTGATGACATGGTACATTGCCATGGTTTTCTTCTTCAAGATCAATTGAATTGACGATGATATCATTTCCAGGCATGAGCGATAGCATATACTTGTTATGTGTTTCAACATCCTTATTAGTGTAGAATAGATAAGGGAAGGTTGGGTCAGTCGAGGCAGGTCACATGCAACTTGAATTGATATATGTTAAGTCATCACATGTTTGGTTGTTTTTCCACATTCTATTTAGAATTGCAATAAATTTTTCATTTGTCTGGCGCATTGTAGTATGTAATTCAAATCATTTTATGTTATCTTTCCAAAATTCATGCGTCATTGTTTGCATGTTGACCATAGGTTGCTCAAATATGAGAAAATTTTGTATGGGTTGTTCGTGGTAAATATCCCCACATAATACCATATCAAGGTTTCCAAAGTATTTGGTTTGGACATGTTTTATTTTTCTCAGTCGATTGCCAATGGAATATAAGAAGCGACTTCCAACCAAGGATGCCTCATCTATGAACACAAGTTGTAGTTCATCATAAATCTTTGACAAGGTATCTAACATTTCTTTTTTGAGTGGAAGAAAATGTGACTTGTTAAAAAGCATCAATAATGTGGAGTGGATTGTTGTTCCACCTGCATTATATGCATCTTTTCTTGTATATGCAAGTATCAGTCCCTTTGGTTTCATAGGATCACTTGAACTATTGGAATCATACATTCGTATAAGAATTTGGAATAGTGCTTTCGATGTGAATGTCTTCCCTGTTGCTACCCTGCCTGTAAGGAACAAGTGCACATGAGTGTGCATGTTTAAGCATTTCTTCATTGCAATATCCTTTAGGATTGCTTGCTTCTCTCGATTCAACAGTCGTCTAACTCTGTAGGATTCTTCATTTTCGATCAAGAAAGGATTTTTTGTGACTTTAAACCCAAGATTGATATTTTTTTCAATGGCAGTTGCTCGAGGACAAGGAAAATCTGCTTGCAGGTCATAGGATTCACAGAAAGTTCTAGTTGTTTTATGTTTTGTTGGTGTCTCATCAACATTGTCAGGGTTTTCTAGTTATTCAAGTGCACTTTCTAAATCACCCCATGTTGGGTTGACATTGCATGTAAATGTAGCCTCATTGGTTTGTATTGTAGTCTCATAAACATTATATGCAACTTCCCATGTAATGAAGGTATGTTTTAATGTGTCTTCAATTTGATCAAATGGAACATACAACAATAGTTTCTCTCTACATAAGTTTTCATAGTTGGTGTGTTTGTTGTATTTGACAAAAAGTATTGCATTTGGTTTTTTTCTTCTTGATATGTTTGTACCATTTTTTTCGTAATGCGATACAAATTGTGCAAGGTAGATATGCTTAATGGGAGGTGGACGTTGGAGGTAGTAATCAATAATATAGCGAGATATCACGTCCTCTAAATTATCAAGCTCTTGTTTTAGCAAGAATGGTGGTTTAAGCATGAATGTTCATGTGTCAGGTGGATATGTGTTTATGAAGACACATTTCCTTGAACTATAGTTCAGAGGCAGGGAAAGTGCGATGTGGACTGCTTGTTGAGCAGACACTTGTTGAATATTAAGCAATGTATTTCCAAGTGTACGTATCATTTGCATAGCGTCAATTTGATTGTTTTCATGTTCTCTGTGTATTCTTCTGAATGCACTTGTCATAGATCTAACAACCTTTGTCATGTACGCGGTACAATACGATGCCGCAACATATGCATTGAGGACAAATTGTGCATCTGTATTTTCATTCCACATATTTGGCATGTCCTTGGAGAAACCATCGTTCCAAATATGTGAAAGTTTTCGTTTAAGGAAAATTGTTGGTTGCTTAAGTGTAGATTGTATCACTTGGATGTACTCATCTTCTATCAGATTTAGTTCCACCAAGAAGTCTTCAAAGCTAATTAATTCATTGAAGTCTAGTTGTTCTAGAAATGTGAACAAAGATTTTGATTTCTCAATTAGAACATTGTCCTCTAAAGTAATTTGTTCTATGATTCTTGTTGTTCTCATCGACGACATAGGGAAGTTGTATCTGCACTATGAATTCTTTCATTTTTTATAACTTCTTGTATGGTAATGCATATGAACTTTGGCAAGTTCTTGATCCAAATGATCCATGTTGCATGTTATGTATTTCTCCAGAAACTGCTTGATTTGCAAGTTGTTTTCATTTCCATCGATCGGTACATCCTCTATACATAATAGTGCGTGGTCATGTTCATTCCCTCTATTTTGGAACTCAGTTACAAAATAATAGTATGATAATCTTCCGAAGAATGTTTCATAATGATATATCAATTGCCTCAAATCATTTACTCTATGTCTATAGTAACAACTACATGTCACTGGATCTTTTCTCATGACGTAATCAATGTCATCATTTTCCAAGGTCTCAGTTTGTTTTTTCCTTTTCTTGTTCGTATACAATGCAGACACCGTAGTCACCAATGGATCCCAGCTATGCTCCACACTTGTGAATGTGATGAAAAAATTTGGAGGTCCCAATTGTCAGATCATTGCAAATATAGTTTTCTTGTTTTGTTGCAAGTAGTCAGGAGAGATGCGAATGTTTTTGAAATCTATGTATCCAATATCAGATTTTAGGATTTTTTCTAGGTTTTCTTTGTACTTGAAATCTATGGCCAATAAATTTCTTCCTCGTAGATGGACTTTTCTTATTCGGACCCATATGAAAGAGAGCACTTTCTGAATTAGTATGCGCATTGTTTTGAAAAAAAAAATTGTTGTGTGATAGGAGAAGTCACCGCTTGAATGTAGAAGTTCCCATCGAACTATTTTTGGGTAGTTGAATCGTTCTGTGATGTCAGTGTAACGTGGATCTCCATAGAACAGTGTTGGGAAGTTCATTTCCTCTGCAAATTTGTCCTTGAATATTCCAAGTGGACATTTCCCTTCAACAGGTGTGATTTCCAAAATCTTGTCTTGCAAGTCATGAATGTGTTGTGAGTCAGTGAATCCATGTATCAATGTTTCCATAGGTATTTCATTCTCCGATTCATCGCTTGTATCAAAGTCAGTAGTAGTCTCAAAATTTTGTGCAGAGTTGCCATTTCCTTGTTCAAGAACATGGTTCCAGTTCTCATTTATACAAATGTTTTCCACCTTGTACAGGCTTCTAGAACATGGTTCTTTTAATGCTTTCATGACAATATGTACACGCACTCTACCTGTCTGGTATGCATTCTTGTATTGCAAATGTATTTTGAGAGCTACAAAAATCGTCATTGTTTCTCTCATGGATTACGACAACACTTTTTGAATAACATCTAGTTGGACAGACACATTAATAATTGACCTTGTTAAGTCGATTTGGGGTCGTTTATAGCCCTAGGGTCTGATCTGTGCAAATGAAATTCATAGAGACACTAGTCTCTCTTCAAGTTCTGTAAGTGTACTTACATATGGTAGTGGTGTATTACATCTTCTTTGGTCAAGTGTTGCAAATTGTGGCAGTTTTCCATTTTTAGCTGATCTTTTGCATGGAAGACAAATTTTGCTAGTGGAAAATGTTCTATCATTTAGTGTCAAGCTGATGTATTTTTTTTGCAAGTCAGGGGTGAAAGAATTAATGTTCTTTGCGAAATGTAATTCCTCGCAAATCGCACATGCAATGCAAGGAGTTTCTTCAATTTGTTTCATACAGATTTGCTTTGCATCTCTTTTTCCTAGACGAGGATGTGTAGGAAAAGTTCATTGGTTTTCAATGTTGGCATTGTGCAATGTTTGATCCAATGTATAATATCTATTTTTCCCCCTCAATCAGTACCATGACCAATGTGGGATATGTAGCTGCACTTCTCTCACGTATCTATTTTTTCAACATATGGCAGGTTAGCTTATGTTTTCCACTCGAAACTAGTTTCACATGTTGACAAGCCATGTTGAAGGTGGAATCGACATTTGTTACGGGCATTGCCTGCTCACCATGTCGAAAATGCAAATGGTGATGGTATTTTTCATAGGACATGTGATTTTTGTGTTTAGTAGGAAGTGTGTAAATGCACTCATGTTGTGCACGCACAACTTTTTTAGGTTGTGATATGTGAGTTTGTGTTTCTTGCTCAAGATTCCTTCCACCTCAGGACGATCGGTCGTACAATTAAGAGGTCTAGAAGGAAGTGCACTAATGTATTTATGTATTTCACGTATGAACTTTTTCAATTTGTGATAAGTCAGTCTACGCTTTTTGCTTAAGCTCTCTATCAACTGATGATAATTGGGATGAGTTTCATCATGACTACATAGCGTGAAATGCTTATGTAGATTCGATGCAGTTTGGTTGGCATGGACAATGAATATTGAACTAGAAGTATTTCTTATCAAAGGTTGATAATGGATGTGTGGCGTATCTGTTTTCAATGATATGATGTCAATTGTTTTATCGTAGTTTGAATCAATACAGTAGAAATGGACATTATCGTCTGAAAGGCTTGACCAAACCTGGATATTTACTCTGAATATGACAGATATCCAGTGCAAAAAAAATGTCCCACCCTCTATATTTCCTTTCTCATATGGCATTTCCATATTTACAAGATATTGTTGCCAACTTCCAATTGTCGACATACTTTCTATGAGATATGGTAGAAGATGTTGATGCAAGCAGTCAAATGCATGTTAACTTCCACCTATAATTGCATTGCAAAATGATTGTAAAGTGTAAAGGCGCAATGAATGCACATCAAACTCTGTTTCTATCAAATAGCAGATTGAATTGAACATACTATCTCCATAGTTATATGTACTAGTTGTTGTTATGTGTAATCCATGAGAGTTCATATGATGCATAATTCGTTTCCAATGGGATTGAAGGTTTTTGCAGGTTAGGGACAAGTAAATATCAGAATCTCCAAGATTGCATATGGTTAATTTTTTATAGAGTAGTGTTTCATAATGACCACTTAGAGGATTGGCATCATGGAACAAGATGCAATATGGATCTCTAGATGTAGTTTTGTTGAATAGTAGATATCTTATTTTTCTTTTTAATGATCAAATTACAATTTATATATTCAACCACTTGGCTAGACACCGTATAAAAAAGGTATCTCCCCAAAGTCCTCTCTCATGTAGAGGTAGGGTTGCATATGTAGAGAACCACATATTTGAAAGATACGTACTGGCATCATGTATTCCATGCAATTGGTAAAGAAAATCAGATTCCAATTCATATTGATATGACTCTAATGCCTTAATGTTTCCATTTTCTAAACAAGACAATACATTATCTATCAATCCATTGTGAAACTCAGTCGAGGAATAACATAAGTGCAATAGAACTTGAAATGCATCGAAGAGGCAATCTCTTGGAGTATACGAAAATGCATCTCATATGAAAAGGGCATTGTTACACAATACCTGGTCGATGTTGTCATGTACAATGGAGTGTGCATCTATTTGATAGCATTCAACATCTATTGCTTGTTCCATATTTTAAGTTATGAATTTCAAGATGTTTCTTAGTTATGTTTAGATAATATGAAAATAGCAAAAAAGATAAGTATAAGTTTGGGAGTGCATACCAACTCTGCTATGTATCCTTCAACCTTTGCTCATCCCAAATCCAATGCTCTGTGGTTGCTATAGCATATGATAGAGAAACAAAGCTATAGTTAGTTCCCAACCACATAGAAGAGATAATGCAAATAAAATAGTAGAATCAATTTGCTCAGTACAAAGATTAAGTATTTAGCTAGAAAATCGCAAAACACCGTCCCAACAATTTTCTGTGTGTAAAGTCCATTTTATAAACTATATAAAAGAGATTTAGCTAGAAAATCACAAAACACTGGCCTAACAATTTTATGTGTGTCAAGCCCATTGGCCAACAAAAAATTCACAGTTTAACAATCTTTTTTTCATCTTCTCAGCAACTATTGGAAGTCTGAACCCTTATAAGAGTTCTATTTATCATGTGGGAGGATACTTCGAAATCAACATTAATGTTTGGACCCGACTCGTTTTATGTTTTATCTTCATCCTTTACCTAGGATTTGCATTTCAGGTCCTGGAACTTTCTCTTTATAACTTACTGAAATATATCATCGATAAATATGGATAATGCCTGACAATGGTGTGCGGTTTTGTTGCAGCTTGGTTACCTTTGTACCATACTTATCCCTTATACACCTACCTGCAATTTTATTAAACAAGAACATTTTGCAAAGGCATGTAGGTACTCATTCCTAGGAAAAGTGGGAATATCATCGAGGGCATTATGGGAAGGCTAAAGAATTTCCTTATTCAATTGAGGTGTTTGATTTCCACTTCGTCACATAAGGAAAAGGACCGAGATTTGAAATTCTAGAAAAAATGACAGTCGGAGTTGTGAAAACGACATTGGCATACACATGGTGCAAAGTTTGGGGAAAAAATTGAGGAAAATTTAAGAGCAGGAGGAAAATATATGCCAACCTCTATGGAAAGTCTACAAGATAGGAATGATGAATAAATACCTTAACATTCTTACTTGAAATTTGTAAATAGTAAAAAGTAAAGAACTAATACGAATGGAACTATGGTATTGAAACTTACTCCTCAATGATGAACGACATAATCACAGGTCCAATTGCGAGTGCAGGATTTCAACCCTGCAAAGTGCAACAACAGGTCCTGGAATTACCCAGGATTTTCATTTCAGGTCTTGGAACTTTTTTCTTTATAACTTACTTAAATATGTCACCAAAAAAGATGGATAATTCCTGACAATGGTGTGCAATTTTATTGCATCTTGGTTATCGTTGTATCATACTTATCCCTTCTACACCTACCTGTAGTTTTCTTCTACAAGAACATTTTGCAAAGGAAACAAGCTTGACATCATCTTTTCATGTGAAAGACACAGGTTCAATTCCTATAGGGGATAGGTAGGCACTCATTCCCGGGAAAGGTGGGGATATTATTGAGGGCAAAGTGGGAAGGCTAAATAATTTCCTTATTCAATTGAGGCATTAGATTTCGACTTCATCGCATACGACAAAGGACCGGGTATTGTAATGCAAGAAAAAATGACAGTCGAAGTTATGCAAATGACATTGGCATGCACATGGTGCAGAGTTTGGAGAAAAAAATGGAGGAAAATTTAAGAGCGGGAGGAAAATATATGCTAACCTTTATGGAAAGTCTGCAGAATGAGAATGATGAATAAATACTTAAACATTCTTACTTGAAAACTGTAAATAGTAAACAATAAACAATGGATATGAATGAAACTATGGTATTGAAATTTACTTGTCAATGATGAACGACATAATTGCAGGTCCAATTGCGGGTGCAGGATTTGAACCCTGCAAAGTGAAAAAACAACTCCAACTACAGATGCAGGACTCCAACCTTGAAAATTTGAAGAAAACAAAAGAAAGAAGCAAGCAACAAACCAATGAGAAAGCACCAACAGGTCCAACTGCAGGTGCATGAATTCAACCTTGCAAAGTTGAACCAAACAACAACAAGCAACAACCAACGAGCCAGTGAACAAGTAACAACAAGTGAAACAATAAATAATATATGTATCTTCAATGATGACTAAATTTCATTCCAAACATAGAAGAAATATGAAACATATGATGACTATGCGAGTGGCGGTGGACAACAATATTTCCCAAATTCACTGCAAGATTGTATGCAAAAATTGGAGGAAAAATGTACACTAACGGGCCTATTTAAGTAAACATTTAAGGTTGTCAGGCTTGTTTAAGGGCCTCGCGCTATGTAAACATTTAAGTTGCCAGGCCTATTCAAGTACCTCAAAAAGAGTGTCAATGCTCAGAACTTTCGGCATGTAAACATTTTAATAAAAATAATAAAAAATCAAAAAGAGCATCGATGCTCAAAACTTTGGATATATATTAAAACATTGGGAATAACGAAGATGGAAATAATATTTCAAATCTATTCTCCAATGAGATGATGACAAATAATTATTTTTTATTATATAAAAAATAATGCTTTCTATCCTCTAGTTCTAACAATAGAGATTGTGCAAAAAATTATAGTCAAAGGGAAAGTTAATATGAATTCAACGATTTATCAATCGCTATAGTCCCTCTACGCCTTTGGCATAGACTAATAAGTGAAGAAGGATAGTGAAACCATATAGTTATAATAGAAAGAAAGTACTATTCAAGTTAAGTTTTTGAAATAAATTTAAAAGTAAACAATAAAACAATTTTATTTTCCTTTGATTTTTAAAATTCAATTTTTTATTTTTTAAATAAATTCTAAAAGAAAAGTAAAACAATTAAATAATGGGACTTACTCATAAACATGTTAAAAATATTTTAACAAGAAAAAGATAATGAAGAAAAATCTATTTTATTTTGATTTTAAAAATTAACTTTTCTACTTTTTAAAATAAATTTAAATTGGTAAAACACTTAAACAATCCCATCTTATTTATAAATATATTAAAATTATTTTAACCGGGAAAAGACAATGAAAATGATTATACAGTAGACGTGGAACCTAACTTTGGATGGAAATTCTTGTTACCTCTGCTTCTAAACTTTTATTGGACGAAATGAATCTTTACATACACCGAAGAAATTGAATCTGCAAAATCTCACAATGTATTCAAGGAATTCAAAGATTCCATTTTTTGGAATTTTCTTTAGAAATTGTTTGGG